>LR812521.1:8287153-8636233 GCA_903798195.1 Danio kyathit
CAGCATATGAAATGTCCCAAACCCTATTATTAACTGTCCAAAATGGGAAAGAATGTTGTTTTTGCTCTCTGATAGTCAAAGCAAGTTAAAAAAAAAATTCTATGTTAAATATGCATAAAGAAAATTCGTGAAAAAGTGTTTTATGTAAATTGAGACCACGAGTCCACATATATGGACATAATTTTTCTCTAAAAGTACATCATATCAAAAGATGATACTTATATTTTTATTCTAATTAGGTTCCAATAAGCCCAATCAGCAAAGAGAAATAAAAAATGCATGTAAAAAAACATGGGCCTTAAGAGGATACAGGGACGGTACACCCTGTCATCATTTACTCACCCTTCCCTTGTTCAAAACCCATTTGAGATTCTTTCTTCTGTTGAACACAAAGGAAGATGTTTTGAAAAATGCTGGTTGCTGGCACCCATTGACTTCCATAGTATTTTATTTTTTTACTAAAGAAGTCAATGCCAGTTTCCAGCATTCTTCAAAATATCTTCTTTTGTGCTCAACAGATAAAAGAAACTCCTTAAAACCACATGAGGGAGAGTAAATGATGAGGTAGTTTTCATTTTTGGGCGAGCTGTCCCTTTAAACCAGAGTTAAAATATGTCTATGAGGGGGCGTGGCCACTCACCTATGTGTCCTGGTAATGGCGAGTGTGGGCGGGGCAAAGTCGGGGAGGTGGAGGTCAGAATCAGACTCTTCCGGTTATTGCGACAGCTGCAGACACAGAGAGCAGAGCGTTCAGAGCTTTAATACAGTCAAGAAAACATCATTATAGACTCTTTTCATCATAGTTGGGTAAACTTAAGAGCACAGTGAATCCAAGAGTATAACAAATAATTCTTTCACAATCCTATTTGCTGAAATAATGACAGAAACGGCAGCCAGAGCAGAGAATAATGTCAGATTTATCAATACATTTTTTGTAATTTGATGCAAAGATGATATAATACATACATAAATACATATAAATGTGCATGTGAAGATTTTACATGCAAAAACCTCTAAATGCCTTCTGAAATTATCCATTTTTATCAGGCTCCTGTGTGTATGTTCAGTAACATCACTTTTATGGCAAAGTAGAAGTCTTTTTCCGGGTCTTTAAAGTGAAATATCTCAAGATAAACAAAGGAGGCTGAAAATAATGCTCATTTTTAATGGAAATTTCAGACGGCACCTAGAGGTTTTTGCATCTGATCTCTTCATATGTTTTATTTTTAGTGGTGGGCCGTTATCGGCGTTAACGTGCTGCGTTAACGCGAGACTCTTATCGTGCGATAAAAAAAATATCGCCGTTAATCTATTCTCAAAGTTTGGTGAGAGCTGGGTCTTTTCTACGCAAGCTATGATGACTTTCACCTTGATAGTTTAGCGCGGATGTATACCTGACCGGTGAGCCGTCTGGGAAAGAAGTGCCCTCCTGAATCAAATCAGCAGGATGCCTGACTCTAACTGCAGTTCAGCAGTTTCACTTTAACTCACGAACATTTAATTCATGCCTTCGTGACAAACTGGGGTATTAGACGCAAATAAATGAGTAAGGACAGGTGAGAGTGTTATGGAATTTAATAACGCACGCCAAATGAGAAGAAAAAAAAACTTCCCCATTTCGCGATGTGTGTGTGTGTGTGTGTGTGTGTGTGTGTGTGTCTGCGGTCCTTTACTGACAGCCGCCTGTGTGGATCTTGTTGGAAAATATGGCGAAAAGTCCTACATGACGGGAATAGTTTGTCAGTATTGCCACTAATATCTGCATACTCCACGTCTCCACTCCATTTCTGTTTAGTTCAGTTATGACTTTAGTCGCATTAAGTAATCAAAAATGGCTGTTTACATGGTAGACTCTTAATCAGAGTATTGTTTTAATCATATTAAAATCGTATTAAAGTATTGTTGCCCATGTAAACATACTCAATGTTTGACACGGTCAGGGCTCTGTGAACTTGCCTTGGCAAAGCAGCATTTTCTCTATGTACGTACATCAAAAGCAAGTATGAAATGGCTGTTTGGAGCTTATGCAGGCCTACAGTTCAACATTGATGTTTAACTGAATAAACAGTTAGTAAACACAAGTACAGCTTATTGAACATCATTTATTTTCATCACCAATTATCACAGTAGAACAGTTTCTCAAGCAGTTTGTGATGCATTTTTGAAACAGGAGATGAGCCCCTGGTCTAATGCGCCACCTGGCTTGAGAAACCCGTTCTCAAAGACTTATTATTTGGGTAGCACACATATTCTGAATGCCTTCGGCAGAATTCAAATGAGCTATTTTAATCTAGATTAATCTAGATTAAAAAAATTAATCTATGCCCACCTATATTTATTTTTAAATCTAAATATTAAAAACTTTCAAGAATTTAAGATGCTGAAGACAGCCTTGTGAAAATGATCCATTATGAGAGATCCTGCTCAATATGGAGACAATCTGAGGAAAATAAGGAAGATAGCAACATTTAAACACCAAACACTAAATAAAAATTCAACTCAAGTCTATTTGTATAGCGCTTTTCCACAATAATGATGGTTCCAAAGCAGCTTTACAAAAAGGTGTGCACTAATTAAACTCAGAAAGAGTTAAGGTGCGAGTGTGGTGGACAGTACAGCCGTCAAATGTATAAGTAGTTCATCTGCAGGTATACAAGATAACATACAGCTGAAGTCAGAATTATTCGCCCCCCTTGGATTTTTTTTTATCTTTTTTTAAATATTTCCCAAATGATGTTGAACAGATTCAGGAAATTTTCACAGTATGTCTGATAATATTTTTTCTTCTAGAGAAAGTCTTATTTGTTTTATTTCGGCTAGAATAAAAGCAGTTTTAAAATTTTTTAACACCATTTTAAGGACAATATTATTAGCCCCTTTAAGCTATATTTGTTTTAGATAGTCTACAGAACAAACCATCAATATACAATAACTTGCCTAATTACTCTAACCTGCCTAGTTAACCTAATTAACCTAGTTAAGCCTTTAAATGTCACTTTAAGCTGTATAGAAGTGTCTTGAAAAATATCTAGTCTAATATTATTTACTGTCATCATGGCAAAGATAAAATAAATAAGTTATTAGAAATGAGTTATTAAAACTATTATGATTAGAAATGTGTTGAAAAAAATCTGCTCTCCGTTAAACAGAAATTGGGGAAAAAATAAACAGGGGGCCTAATAATTCTGACTTCAACTGTATGTATATATATATATATATATATATATATATATATATATATATATATATATATATATACACGTTTTTTTTAATCGTGACTTGTTTTCCAATATAAGAAATGAGCTTCAGTCAGATTTTTAAAAAACTTCAGGGGACAAAATCCCATCAGAGCTGTGTGTGTGTGTGTGTGTGTGTGTCCTGCAGTAGAACAACTGTGACATAGAAAATTCCATCTCTACCGTCATCAGAGTGAGTCTGTGTGAATCAGAGAGACACTGAGGAAAAGAGAGAGAGATGTGAAGAGAGAGAGAGAGAGCTAATGGAGGAGAGAATAAACTAGAGATACTTGATATGCCTTGAGTGAGTGTATAAGAGCCATTACACACCATTAGTGTGTGTGTGTGTGTGTGTGTGTGTGTGTGTGTGTGTGTGTGTGTGTGTGTGTGTGTGTGTGTGTGTGTGTGTGTGTGTGTGTGTGTGTGTCAGGTTTTATCTACGTAGTGAGAGGCAAATGTCCCCACAAGCAAAGTAAAAGCTGAAATCAGCAGCACTGAGCTGAGAGCCGCCAAAGTGCTTCATAAACAGGCTGAATAAAGTCCTGCAGGCGCTCTAAGACTCCCAAATCCAACCCAGTCAACAACATTTGGGGTAGACTCACAAACTGCTGACAAATTTCCCAAATGATAATGAAAAAGTGGTATTGTGATCACTTTAAGTAGCTTTTCCCCTCCATACTTGCAATAATACTTATATTAGGTATTATACAGGCAGTGCAGAATTATTAGGCAAATGAGTATTTTGAGCACATCATCCTCTTTATGCATGTTGTCTTACTCCAAGCTGTATTGGCTCGAAAGCCTACTACCAATTAAGCATATTAGGTGATGTGCATCTCTGTAATGAGAAGGGGTGTGGTCTAATGACATCAACACCCTATATCAGGTGTGCATAATTATTAGGCAACTTCCTTTCCTTTGGCAAAATGGGTCAAAAGAAGGACTTGACGGGCTCCGAAAAGTCAAACATAGTGAGATATCTTGCAGAGGGATGCAGCACTCTTAAAATTGCCAAGCTTCTGAAGCGTGATCATCCAACAATCAAGCGTTTCATTCAAAATAGTCAACAGGGTCACAAGAAGCGTGTGGAAAAACCAAGGCGCAAAATAACTGCGCATGAACTGAGAAAAGTCAAGCGTGCAGCTGCCAAGACGCCACTTGCCACCAGTTTTGCCATTTTTCAGAGCTGCAACATCACTGGAGTGCCCAAAAGCACAAGGTGTGCAATACTCAGAGACATGGCCAAGGTAAGAAAGGCTGAAAAACGACCACCACTGAACAAGACACACAAGCTGAACCGTCAAGACTGGGCCAAGAAATATCTCAAGACTGATTTTTCTAAGGTTTTATGGCCTGATGAAATGAGAGTGAGTCTTGATGGGCCCGTGGCTGGATCAGTAAAGGGCAGAAAGCTCCAGTCCGACTCAGACGCCAGCAAGGTGGAGGTGGAGTACTGGTTTGGGCTGGTATCATCAAAGATGAGCTTGTGCGGCCTTTTCGGGTTGAGGATGGAGTCAAGCTCAACTCCCAGTCCTACTGCCAGTTTCTGGAAGACACCTTCAAGCAGTGGTACAGGAAGAAGTCTGCATCCTTCAAGAAAAACATGATTTTCATGCAGGACAATGCTTCATCACACGCGTCCAAGTACTCCACAGCTTGGCTGGCAAGAAAGGGTCTAAAAGAAGAAAAACCAATGACATGGCCTCCTTGTTCACCTGAACTGAACCCCATAGAGAACCTGTGGTCCATCATCAAATGTGAGATTTACAAGGAGGGAAAACAGTACACCTCTCTGAACAGTGTCTGGGAGGCTGTGGTTGCTGCTGCACGCAATGTTGATGGTGAACAGATCAAAACACTGACAGAATCCATGGATGGCAGGCTTTTGAGTGTCCTTGCAAAGAAAGGTGGCTATATTGGTCACTGATTTGTTTTTGAATGTCAGAAATGTATATTTGTGAATGTTGAGATGTTATATTGGTTTCACTGGTGAAAATAAATCATTGAAATGGGTATATATTTGTTTTTTGTTAAGTTGCCTAATAATTATGCACAGTAATAGTCACGTGCACACACAGATATCCTCCTAAAATAGCTCAAACTAAAAACTACTTCCAAAAATATTCAGCTTTGATATTAATGAGTTTTTTGGGTTCATTGAGAACATGGTTGTTGTTCAATAATAAAATTAATCCTCAAAAATACAACTTGCCTAATAATTCTGCACTCCCTGTAATAACAGCCGACTCAAGAAATTAATTAAAATCCTGTTCATTTGGAGTCAAACTACACAATAATTAGCTAAAACACACCATGCAAACAGAATATGAATGTAAACAAAGCAACATTGACTACCGTGTTAAATAAGGCTAATTATGACCATGTTAATAATCTCCATCTGCAGGTAAACAATGAGCTCAGAGACACTTTCAGGTGTGTTCAAAATCATATTTAAAGGTCATTTCACCTTTTCGTGCGACGAAACACACCGGCCTGCATGATCAGAAGACACAAGACGCTCAAAAATATGAATGATATATTAAAAACAACCTGCGAGCATCACAAACACCATCAGCTGGAGAATATCAGACCGTCTGCGCACTGGAAAACAGACTGCATGGGGAATTGTGGGTAAAATCTCAAGGGAAGAGGATGGGTGATACCAAGATGAGCATTAAAAGAGGGGGAGCAGGTGCGGTACATCCGTTCAGGACATGTGTGTGTGTGTGTTTCTAAATTTAAGAGCAATATGTATTTTTCCCAGAGGTCATAGAGGATGATATAACCGAGATGCACAGGGAAAATAAATGAACAAAGAAATGTTTTACGGAAATGGACCGAGAGACAGAGTTAATTTTTATTCAGACATCTTATTTTAATTAAATGATTACTCATTATGTGTATAAATGTGTAATTATTTGTTTAAAGAATATAATGAAAGGGTTGCAAAACAAAGTGATTTTTTTGTAATTAACACAACACAAAGCTCTTCTGTGACACAATAATCTTTCTAAAATGCTGATCGAGTTCATAGGAAATGAATTAAAGCCCTTATTTAATCATCGCTGCAAACACCCTTTCAACCTTATAGCTTTTCTTTAGTTTTTTTGCTCAATTGTACCTCTTCTGCTAATCAAAATAATGGCCACATTGGCTAGACAGAGAGATGGAAAGAGAAAATGCAGACAAAAGGATCCTTTAAAATATTTAATCAAAATCTTGAGAGTTATTGACGGATGCCAATTTTAAAGTTTTATTTCAGGTTCAGCATAAACACTGAGACGTTTAGGGAAACAGTAAAAGGTTCTGTGTTTATTTATTTGATTTTGAGTATGTATGTGACATTTCAGTTCATTATTTATTTTATTATTCATTTTCTTTTTGGCTTAGTCCCTTTATTAATCCGCGGTCGCCACAGCGGAATGAACCGCCAACTCATCCAGCACATGTTTTTATGCAGCGGATGCACTTCCAGCTGCAACTCTCTGGGAAACATCCATACACACTCATTCACACGCACACACTACAGACAATTTAACCTACCCAATTGCCCTGTACCACATGTCTTTGGACTGTGGGGGAAACTGGAGCACCCGGAGGAAACACAGGGAGAACATGCAAACTCCACACAGAAACACCCACTGACCCAGCCGAGGCTCGAACCAGTGACCTTCTTGCTGTGAGCCGACAGCTTTATTTTATATTTATTCTATATAATGTATAATGTATTGTATAATTGTATGAGTGCCGTCTGCTGTTATATAATATAGCCTAGAGCACATTTTGTTCAAAACTACCCTAGAGCACCATCTGCTGTTAAAAAGTAGTCTAGAGCGCCGTCTGCTGTAAAAACTAGTCTAGAGCACCATCTGCTGTTAAAAAGTAGTCTAGAGCGCCGTCTGCTGTAAAAACTAGTCTAGAGCGCCGTCTGCTGTAAAAACTAGCCTAGAGTGGCGTTTGCTTTAAAAACTTGCCTAGAGCGCCGTCCGCAGTAAAAACTAGCCTAGAGTGGCGTTTGCTTTAAAAACTTGCCTAGAGCGCCGTCTGCTGTACAAACTTGCCTAGAGCGCCGTCTGCAGTAAAAACTAGCCTAGAGCGCCGTCTGCTGTAAAAACTAGCCTAGAGCGCCGTCTGCTGTTCAAAACTAGCCTAGAGCAGCATCTGCTGTTAAAAACTAGCCTAGAGCGTTGTCTGCTGGTAAAAACTAGCCTAGAGCAGTCTGCTATTAAAATTTAATCTAGAGCGCCGTCTGCTGTTAAAAACTATCCTAGAGCGCAATCTACTGTTCAAAACTAGCCTAAAACGATGTCTGCTGTTTAAAACTAGCCTAGAGAGCTATCTGCTGTTTAAAACTAGCCTAAAAAGACGTATGCTGTTTAAAAACTAGCCTAGAGCAGCCTCTGCTATTCAAAACTAGCCTAGAGCAGCATCTGCTTTTAAAAACTAGCATAGAGCACCATCTGCTGTTTAAAACTAGCCTAAAGCGCCATCTGCTGTTTAAAACTAGCCTAGAGCGCCATCTGCTGTTCAAAACTGGCCTAGAGCACCATCTGCTGTTTAAAACTAGCCTAGAGCGCCATCTGCTGTTCAAAACTGGCCTAGAGCACCATCTGCTGTTAAAACTAGCCTAGAGCGCCATCTGCTGTTAAAACTAGCCTAGAGCACCATCTGCTGTTCAAAACTGGCCTAGAGCACCATCTGCTGTTAAAACTAGCCTAGAGTGCCATCTGCTGTTCAAAACTGGCCTAGAGCACCATCTGCTGTTAAAACTAGCCTAGAGCGCCATCTGCTGTTAAAACTAGCCTAGAGCGTCATCTGCTGTTAAAACTAGCCTAGAGCACCATCTGCTGTTCAAAACTGGCCTAGAGCGCCCTCTGCTGTTAAAATCTAGCCTTGAGCGCCGTCTGCTGTTAAAAACTAACCTAGAGCAGTCTGCTTTTAAAATTTTATCTAAAGCGCCATCTGCTGTTCAAAACTAGCCTAAAGTGATGTCTGCTTTTTAAAAACTAGCCTAGAGCAACATCTGCCGTTAAAAACTATCCTAGAGTGTCGTCTGCTGTAAAAAACTAGCATAGAGCTCAACCTGCTGACTCACCTTGAGTGCCGTTTGCTGTTAAAAAATAACTTAGAGCGCCATCTGCTGTTCAAAACTAGCCTAGAGCACCATCTGCTGTTAAAAACTAGCTTAGAGTGCCATCTGCTGTTAAACATTAGCCTAGAGCGCTGTCTGCTGTTAAAAACTAGCCTAGAACAGGATCAATGTTTATATGGTCATGCCCAACTGACCCTGGTTTCATTCTAGGTTTTTTTTTACTTCACTTTCATCAATTGGTGAAGTTTGTTCCTCCACTGTCTCCACTGGCTTGCTTAATTTGGGACTTGTGGAGTTGCGCATCGATGGATTACTCTTCAGTGTTTGGACTTTCAGCAGTGAAAATTAAACCACACTGAACTGAACTGAACTTCAACTCTGAAAACTAGACTGGCACAGTTTCAGTTTACTAGAAGTTCTATGTGAAGCTGCTTTGACACAATCTACATTGTAAAAGAGCAATAGAAATAAAGATGAATTGAATTTTCAATGAAAACAGACTCACCTGCTGTTTTTACGGGGCAGTGGAAGATCCTTTTGGGCCAAAGACGAAGAGACAGAGATGTGGAAAAAAAAACAGAGAGAGAAAACAGAGTTTAAAATCAACACAAGATCCTATAAATGTCATTCAGCTAAATACAAAGCATCAGTAACACTTTATAAAGTCACCAAGGTCCCATTAGTTCACTTTAACATTAACAATGAGAAGTATTGGTGAATGTTGGTTAAATCAAATACATCCAAAGGGTCCTAATATTATGCTTGAGTCTCTTACACCAGGTTTAAATCCATCTACAGTAAGAAACATTGTCATTTGCTCTGAATATGCTTTTAATACTAGAATTATTCAGCGATTAATTCAATATGATTCATAAAAACATACTTAAGCATACATTTGACTGCAGTTTCTTGGTAAAACTAACAGTAGGGGGCAGTATGAGGTGAACAACTTTTGTTCCTTTTCACACCAATGATACTTACAGGGACATATATATCTACAAATAAAGGATTATTTTTGTGCAGTTCTTTGCACAACACCAAATAAACACCACAAAACAACCTAATATTACGCTCAAGTCTTTTAACAATAGGTGCATCTACGGTCAGATTTTCTCTGAATATGCTTTTTATATTAGAATCATCCAGTGATGAATTCAATATGATTCATTTGAATCAATTCAGGTCTGTAACAAAATTATTATAGTTAACGAAAACGAACGAAAAAATGAAAACTAAAATTTAAAATAATTGTCGTTAACTGAAATAAAAACGAGAGTTTTTGAAAAAACTAGAACTAACTGAAACTGTATTGTGTACATACAAAACTAACTAAAACTAACTAAAATTATAGCAAAAACCTCCTTCGTTTTCGTATTTGTGAATGTATTTAATACATATCTTACTGTAAGCCGTTTAGAAGTAAATCTAATTTGCGCTGCAGGCGTTTGACCCTTTTGCACCTCAGAGTCTGTAATCCTGCTGCCATTGCCCAGATCGAGCCGGTTCTCCTCCAGTCAGTTCTCGCTGTTGCTCCCGCGACAAAAACAACGAGTGGACATGACAGCAGCACGGTGACAGCATTACAGGCACTTAAAACTATTCCTTTAACACATTTGTGCCCAATAATGGGTTTTATTTCTGTATCGCGATCGCGAACTAATCTTTTTAACCGGATCTTCTAAGTGAACCGGTTGAACTAGTTCACCAAATCGAACTGAATCATTTGAAACGATTTGTGTCTCCAGTAAGCACTTATACACAAACGACTGACTTTTTAACAAGCCTAATACCCAACTCTGACTCGAAATAATCCAATATATCCTCTTATTCAGTTATTAGAACAGTAACATTACACTGAGATCAAATTTGAGAAGAGGTGAACCGATAATACTGTGCATGCGTGATTCAGTGAACCAAACACAAACAGCACATGACAGCCTGCTCTGCTGTGACTAAACTAAACTTGAACAACTGCAGCGCGGGTAAACCGAGAGCTTAAATGAGAGGATCTGGTGAAAAAACGTAAGTTTATTTCATAACAGAAAATCGTAATGGAATTTAAATAAGTGAATCATGATTCAGTTGGGTTGCAAAACTTTACTGTTAGACATTTTTCAGATCATGGTGATGTTTTAACTGACTCTAATTACTATTGCTGACTATATAATTTTGGTATGTTGAGTCCAAACATCTGCGTTAAATATCTGAACTTCCCATCACTACTGTGTATCTAACCTCAGAGCAGCCTTGCACATATACTGTACTTAAGGCTGCTGTCTTGTGTTGTATTTGAATTTGAGGATGGGTAGATGGTAGTGGTAGATGATAGTGTTCATGTATCCTCTAAATACAGGTTCCAAAAACAATGTATGGCTGAGTTTTTATTTTACAATATTTATTCTATTGATTTTGAATCTTGCACCTAACAAATATCCTTATTTAGAAAAAAACCTAAAACTAATACTGAAACTAATAAAAACTAAACTAAAACTAAGTCATTTCAAAATATATAAACTAATAAAAACTAGTAAATCTACCTCTAAAAACTAATTAAAATGAACTGAACTTGAAAACAAAAAGTCAAAATGAAACAGAAACTAAAACTAATGAAACATCCAAAACTATTATAACCTTGGTCTGTAAGCCCCTCCCCCTTCCATAAGCCAGCTCTACTCTGATTGGTGAGCTGGCCAAGTCTGTTTTCATTGGTGTTTCAGAGTCTTCATATGTCACAGGAAGACAGGGATTATGCAAATGAGTTACTTTGATAGCAAAAGATTTTAAAATATAATGACTCGTTAAAGCAGGGGTCACCAAACTTGCTCCTGGAGGGCCGGTGTCCTGCAGATTTTAGCTTCAACCCTAATCAAACACACCTGAACAAGCTAATCAAGGTCTTACTAGGTATACTTGAAACACCCAGGCAGGTGTGTTGAGGCAAGTTGGAGCTAAACCCTGCAGGGACACCGGGATCGAGATTAGTGACCCCTGCTTTAAATTGATGTCTTCTGAGAGACAATATCTTTACTCATCGTGTGCTTTTTTGATTAACAACTTTGCAGATTGGTAACTCATCTACATCTTGAACTGCAAATAAGATATTTTGCAAAACCCATATGACCTGCTCTTTAACCAAAACTACGGTTTGTCACTTGTTAAATGCTAAAAACCGAGCTGAACTAAGTGTTGAATTTACAGTGTGTGAATGTCACTGAGTTTGTCCTGAACGGTTTGCTCAATTGGCACCGTATTTCACGACTGGACGTGATGCAAACAAACCCATCTGTTAGGGTTCTGTGGGCAAAACAACCCTGAACAAACAAGCGAATCGCTCCTGGCACATACAGAGGGAGATACTGATGTTCCCCTTTATCATTCCTCTGGCTGTACGTCTGTGATTGAACACGCGACCGACCACATAATATCCTGTCATTTGTCTTCTCGACAGACAGACTCTCTCTCTCTCTCTCTCTCTCTCTTAGTACAGATGTTCATTCAGACCCACAGAAAGTACAAGTTGAACTGATCTGAACCTCCAAAACAAAGCCTTTAACCCTTTGAGTCGAGACAGGCTCATTGGAAATACGTGCTTCAGCCTACATTTTTTGTGAAAAATCACAAAAACGTCCTAAAACATTCGTTCGACTGCAGTTTGTAGGTACAATGAACACTAGGGGGCAGTGTGACGCCATTTACTTTTGTTCTTTTTCACAATAATGATATTTACAGGGACATTTTATCTACAAATAAAGGGGCATTAATGTACAGATCTTTGCACAACACCAAATAAACACCACAAAACAACTTAATGGTGTCTATAATTTTTAACTGAATAAGTTTGCATAAAATCCAGTAAGGCATGCATCCACAAAAGAGGTAAAAGCAATGTAAAATCAAGGTAAAACTATGTGGTTGTAGTGCACTTTTCCTTTGTTTGCTTCTGCAAACACTATTGGTTAGCTTTAGGGAAGGTGGATTTGTAGATTTGTAACACTAGGGGGCAGTGTGATGACTACTTTTGTTTTCTTTTCACACTAATGATATTTACAGGGATTTATTATCCACAAATACAGGATTATTTTTTGTGCAGTTCTTTGCACAACACCAAATAAACACCACAAAACAACTCAATGGAGTCTATGATTTGTAACTGAATACGTTTGCATAAAATCCAGTAAGGCATGAATCCACAAAAGAGGTAAAAGCAATGTAAAATCAAGGTAAAACTATGTTGTCGTAGTGCACTTTTCTCTTACGTTTGCTTCTGAAAACACTATTGGTTGGGTTTGGGGATAGTTTAGCTCAATAGATCTTCTCCTGGATGTGTAGAAAAAGAACGGCATGTGAATGTACCAAAAAAAGTTCCCTAAGTAACATATTTCAGATTCACAAAAATGTAGTTAGCGCCCTCTAGTGGAATTGTCACTTGAAATGTGCAACGAAACGCACCCATAGCAATGTTTTTTTACGTTTTGCAAAACAAAAACAAAGCCTTTATCCTTTTGAGTCAATGCAGGCTCATCAATATGTGCTTCAGCCTACAATTTTTTGGTGAAAAAAAAAAAATCACAAAAGCGTACTTAAACAAGCGTTTAAATGCAGTTTTTATGTTAAATGAACACTAGGGGGCAGAATGGGGACAACTACTTTACTTCCTTTTCACACTAATTATATTTACAGGAACATATTATCCACGAATAAAGTGTTATTTATGTGTAGTTCTTTGCACAACACCAAATAAACACCACAAAACAACTTAATAGTGTCTATGATTTGTAACTGAATATGTTTGCATAAAATCCAGTAAGGCATGAATCCACAAAATAGGTAAAAGCAATGTAAAAACAAGGTAAAACTATGTTGTCGTAGTGCACTTTTCTCTTACATTTGTTTCTGAAAACACTATTGGTTGGGTTTGGGGATAGTTTAGGTCAATAGATCTTCTCCAGGATGTGTAGAAAAAGAATGTGCATGTGAATGTACCAAAAAAAGTTCCCTAAGTAACTTATTTCAGATTCACAAAAATGTAGTTAGCGCCCTCTAGTGGAATTGTCATTTGAAATGTGCAACGAAACGCACCCATAGCAATGTTTTTTACTGCCTTTATCCCTTTGAGTCAACGCAGGCTCATTGGAAATACGTGCTTCAGGCTACATTTTTCTTATTTCATATTATTATTCATAAATAAAGGATTATTTTGTGCAGTTCTTTGCACAAAACCAAATAAACACCACAAAACAATTTAATGGTGATTTGTTATTGAATACGTTTGCATCTCCCACCCTGGAGCAGTTCATTTAAGGTGAGAACATGTACCAACTTCGAAACGACCCAAATGCAGAAAGTACTTTGGTTTTTTGCACTAAACCAGCTGCCCTAGTCAGCTGCGACGTGCATTCTGGAATAAGAAAAGTTTAACACTTTACCGCAATTATGCCAGGTCGTGGACAAGCATGGAGTTTGTCAAAATGAAAGTTTCCTCCGCTCTTTGTTTACTTCAGTTTATTGTGCACATGAGTTCCCCGCACATTAATTCTGACCAAGCAAAAAGCAGTTCAGGAAATTCATCTAGCCAACGACTGATGTGGATGTTGTCACATGACTGCTTTTTGATTTGTTTCAACTGGTTCAGTTCAGAGCCGTCGGTCTGGTGTGAATCAAAAACACACTACATGAACGCACCCTTAGAGCTCTTTAAATCTGCTCTGAAACTGTAGTTTGGAAAATCCTGCATGTTTTCCTCAGAAACCCTAATTTCTTTTTTCAACTGACTATTAGCTCACAAGGGGGTGAATAAATTATTAAGAAATTGTCATTCTGGACGTGAACTAATCCTTAAAAAAGAGCTGATGTGACCAAAACAATGTCAAAATCAGCATTAACCATCTTAACTAATAGTGATTTTTCAGTGCATGCGGAATAAGACAAGCTTAAAAACACTAAACCCCGCCCTCTAGAGACCCATGAGCCAATAAAATGCCAGTAAACCTACAAATTCTGTAAAATGTTTTAACCGATTACAGTTAAACATTTCATAGGAAGCATTTAATGCATGTTATTCAACAGGAGAATTGGCTCGCCGCCGCTTTATCCAACAAACGTCATTATCATTGATTGGCAGACATCACTAATCAATAGAGCATTCAGATGTCCTTGGATTTATTGCTGTGCCCCGATTTAAAGAATCCAGCAGAAGCGTGCAAAACACAATATAGAGACGAAACCTATTAAAACAGTTTACAGCAACAGAAAAAGAAAAAAATCTAATTTTATTACTTGCACTACCTGACAAAAGTCTTGTCGCCTATACAAGTTTTAGGAGCAACAAATAATAACTTGACTTTTAGTTGATCAATTGGTATCAGAAGTGGCTTATATGAAAGGCAAAGGCAAAAACACTTATTTTACCAAAATAAAATATGATCATGTCTTGATTTTAATTATTTAGGACAGTAAGGTCTGACTTTGCTGAGACTTGTCTGTTAAGTCTTGTCACTTAACAGAAATAATGTACATTATAGAATTCTATAGAAAGTGGATTAATCTTCAATGCCTCCTCAATCTTACCCCAGACATGCTCAATAATGTTCATGTCTAGTGACTGGGCTGGCCAATCCTGGAGCACCTTCAGGAACTTTGATGTGGAGGCTGAAGTATGAGAAGGAGCGCTATCCTGCAGAAGAATTGTCCCTCTCCTGTGGTTTGTAATGTAATGGGCAGCACAAATGCCTTGATACCTCAGGCTGTTGATGTTGCCATCCACTCTGCAGATCTCTCGCACGCCCCCATACTGAATGTAACCCCAAACCATGATTTCTCCTTCACCAAACTTGACTTTATTACAAACTTATACTTAATTACCTATTTTATTATTATTATTTATTTATTTATTTCCTTTGAGGTCAGCACATTGGATACAAGTACTTGTAAGTGTGTTTGTGTATACTTGTTTGTCTGTTCATATTATTTTGTTTAGCTCCAATACTACTCACTCTGTATGTGTTATTTTGTTTTGTTTTATTTATTTTATTTTATTTTTTGTCTCCCTCTTGTCTATTTGTATTGCTTTATTTACACAACAACAACAAATATATAAGATATAATATAAGCTTATATAAGCAAATATATAAGCTACGCGAATGAATAATTTCAGGCTTGACTGTATAAACAAATAAACAAACAAATAAATAATTAAACAAGTAAATAATTAAACAAACAAATAAAAAAATTATTAAATAAACAAATAAATAAATAAACAAACAAATAAAAAATAAATAAATAAATAAACAAATAAATAAATAAATAAATAAATTCTGACAGGGAGATGGGATAAGTGGTTCATGATGCTACCAAAAATGCATTTAAAGGTGCTGTATGTAAGTTTTTGACTCTTCTAAAGCATAAAAATACCATAATATGTGTGCAGATATTTAAGAAACATCCCAAGTGAACATACTTGTTTAACTGACAAACAATGCTGAAGTCAGATATTCTGCTTTGAAAATGGGTTTTCCGTGCCGGAACGATGTCTTTGTTTAGATAAATTTCATATGCACAATGCCAGTTTAGCCAATTATATGTCAGCACCCTGGGTTGCCTTGTTGGAAAACAGCGTATTTCATTCATTCATTCATTCAGAAAGACTCTGAAAGCATGCGTCCGTGACCAAAAAGAACAGTATGGGAGACAGATGCAGTTCCACATGAGGTTATTAATTAGCAAATTACATAAATATTACGAACGTAAACATTAGGTGAGCAGGTTACATTGTAACCGCGTGTCCTAACAACACGCTGTGACGAGAGAGGCAGTGATCAGCTATTTGGCTGTTTGCACCAGACGAAACACGGCAGAAATGTAAACACAGCCATTCAGAAGCACAGAATATGCACTCGCTCACGAAACGGTAAGGTTTAGAATCTGTTTAATACATGTTAACCCACTTTAACATCAATGTAGATGCTGAATCACTCATATGTGTTTAGTTCTAAAGTTCAATTTCAGACGGTTTATTGTATTTTCAAGATCTGAGGTGAACTTTCTGCTTTCAGTATGTGGCAACAAATGCCATGTAAAATGCATTCAAACTCGCATTGTTAGCATTTAGCACAGAATAAAGCACACAAGGCTTACCTGAGGTGATCTAGCTGTCATAGGTTTCTGTTGTTCAGCTGTGAGAAATAGAAGCCATTTCTAATATATCAATTCGAGGTGTTGGTTAGGACAAAAACTCCTTTTAATATGGAAAATATTCCCTCTATCGCGTGTCGTTGCTTTTATTTAGAACACAGTTTAAATCACTCGCTCCTGTACACAATCTGGCATCCCAGCGTACTTTTATTATGATCCAGGAGTGCAATACCTAGTTCAACCACTGGGTGTCAAACTTACATACTGCACCTTTAATCAAATATATATTACTTAAAAACATATATATTTTATGAGCAGCTACAAAATAAATACATTCAAGAAAGCATTTTGACATCAAAAGCAAACATCTGAACGATCTGGAAGCTCATATGTGCTGAAAATGACCATCAGCACCAAGATTAATACTGTTGATAAAAACAGTCTGCAGAAACACTTTGATTGACATTCTCCCTTTGTACGTGTCATCAGAGGGGGAAAGCCCCGCCCATGAGCGACATCATCTCTCCCTCATTAGCATAGGACGTTAGTCTTGTTTTTGAATCTGCCACTGGAGACTTCCGGCAGGCAAGATGAGGAGTTAGTCGTGTTTTGTTAGCACAAATCTTTAATTGTATTAGTATCAATTACACGTGAGTATACTTTGAACAGAGACAACTTTGTCTCCACTAAAATCCTGCATTTACGGTTAACTGATTTGTATTAAAATAGCAAGCAAAAGTGTGAAAAAAACGATGACAAGACAGACGCGGGTTGATAGTCCCAACCTAAAGCAAGCTAGCATGGAGGCCGCTACTAACACTACAAGTCACAGTTGCGCTGAGCAATCTTTGCTAGAGAACAATACACTTCTTCAACTGGTTAAGACCATAGACTGTAAAAGATATGGACGTAGTATCCGTGACGTCACCCATAGGTTTCTGAACACTGCAAAAGAAGCCACAAGTAGGCGCGGCCAACCGTCGCCATTTTGTCCGCACGTCATCGCACCAAACGCGGGATACCAAATAAGGGCAAAGAGGCGGAGAGTGAGCAGAGCTACAGACGCATGCTGGATTCTCAGCCTTTTGCTTAGACCTGGCTTAAAACAGATTTATTACTTTGGGAGAAACGCTTAATACTTCATTACCTGTGACTCGTTTGTGTTCTGACCACAAGTGCTTGGTTGTACACTATATCAATAAAGTGTTCAGACTTTTAAAAACACTGTTGTAACACATTGAGTCACTAAACATTGTTCTTATGACGTTTTTCGACAGGAGGAAAACGCGAATTACTATCAAACACTTCAGATATAGTCTGTGTTAGTAAATGCAAGGCTGTTGATAAAATCCAGCACTAACACTGTATGACAACGCTTCAGATGACTGTTTTATAGCCTACAGCTAATCAATCTGTCAGATTCTGGAGTGCAACACTGGTCTAAAGAACATTTAAATGATAATTAATCTTAAATAAAACAAATACATTTATAGAGATGGTATATAAGCATATAAATTCCCTCACCTGTGAAATGGAGGCAACTTGAACAGTTTGTGAGCACAATTAAGTCCACACAGCATGCTATAGTATCTGATAATTGCAGGAAATAATTCCAAAAGGCAAATGACTGTGTAAAGAAACATTAAACAAAACAAAATTTGGTTGGAGGTTTGGTGCGGTGAATGGCAGATGGGTATCGCGGACGAAAGTGAGCGGGGCGGGGGTGTCGCGGACTAAAGTGAAGAGGGTTGGGGAGTCGCGGAAGAGGAGGGCGGTTGAGAAGTGGGATCGGTAAAATCAGGTGCCGGATCAGATTTCAGAGGTGCCGGATCCAGTGTATCCTCACGCGACCAGATAGCAGAGACTAATAAAACGGAGATGTCGAGCTTTCGATCTGAGATCGAATTTATTGTCATTGCGTTCAGAAGTCAAAACCAAAATGGATGCTCTACAACTAAAGATAGCGGGACAAATTAATTCCGTTAAAACTAAGCAATCCGATATGACTGACACTATGGAGAAAATGAATCTGCCATTATGCTGACACACAGGCATTTGTAGCTCCGCCCTCTTTTGAAAAAGAGCACAATCTCATTTGAATTTAAAGCGACAGTCACCAAAACGCCGCAAATAGGATCAAAGCCTATAAGGGTCAGTTTCAGAGAGTTATACAACATTATCTGTGTGATATTTTGAGCTGAAACGTCACACACACTCTAGAGACTTCAGAAACTTTTAGAGGCATAATAGGTGCCCTTTAACACATTTAAGACAAGAGAGGGTGAAAATAAAACCCATTGGGAAGTGTTGTATTTTGAGCATTATAATCGACGGTTGAAAATCCTCCTCGTCGCTGCTCTGCTGTGTGTATCGTCAGCTTTATATTGAGCGTGTGTTTCATCATGACTGTGCTGTTAATGGCGTCAATGCTCATCCTGTGGATAATCCCTCCAGAGGCTCTTAAACGCGTCTCTATGGACTGTGTTTAACGCTCTCTGACTGACCCACAGCTGGATGAGCCCAGAGGTCAAACACACTGCAGATCATACACACACCGCTTTATTGGGAGTGTACACACTGAAAAAAGTGGTTCGTTGGATTTACTCAATTGTTTTTAAGGCAAGTGGTTGCACACTATTGATATGGGCTGAATTTAAACAAACTAATCAAAATTAAGTAACGTTCAACTTTATTTGTTTCTTTGAATTCAGCCCATTTACAGTTGAAGTCAGAAATATTCGCCCCCTGGTGTTTTTTCTTTCTCTTTTAAATATTTCCCAGATGTTATAGTGACATTTAAAGGCTTAATAAGATTAATTAGGCATGTTAGGGTAATTAGCCAAGTCATTGTATAACAGTGGTTTGTTCTAGAGACAATCCAAAACAAATATAGCTTAAGGGGGCTAATAATATTGACCGTAAAATAATAAAAAAAAATAAAAACTGCTTTTATTCTAGCCTAAATAAAACAAATAAGACTTTCTTCAGAAGAAAAAATATTATAGGAAATACTGTGAAAATTTCCTGAATCTGTTCAACATCATTTGAGAAATATCTGAAAATGAAAAAATATTGCATATAGAGCAAATTATAGTGCCCTCAAATGTAAATGAACTGTTTTTTTCTGAAGAAAGACATAGCGTTCCCTCTGTCTGTTTGTCTCAGTGACCCACGTGTTTAATTTTAGACAGTAATTGAGTTTTCCGTCCTTAAATGCTGTAAAAGCTTCCCAGAAAGCCTGCGGAGACGAGACGCCGGGCAGACTCATGAGGACAGATGGAGGAGGATGAGAACACACTGCCAAACACTGAACACAGATCAGCTGAGCAAAACACTTCAGCTGCTGATTAAACACCCCAGCACACACACGCAGAGAGACCCTCTCACACACACACAGACTGTTTGGTGCCATATTGTGACTGAATAATAATAATAGTTATTATTATTATTTATTTATTTATTTATTTATTTGTAATAATAAAATTAAATATTAATTATTATTAATAATAATAATAATTTACATAGACAACCTTAAATGATACCCATTATGCCCCTTACATTTACAAGATGTAAAATAAGTCTCTTATGTCTCTAGAGTGTGTGTGTGTTAAATTTGAGCTCAAAATATCACACAGATAATGTTTTCTAACTCACTCAAACCGACCCTTTTAGGCTTTGATCCTAATTGTGTCGTTTTGGTGACTGTCGCTTTAAATGCAAATGAGATTGGGCTCTTTTCAAAAGAGGGCGGAGCTACAGATGCCTGTGTGTCAGCATAGGGGCAGATTCAAAAACAAGACTGATGTCCTATGCTAATGAGGGAGAGATTATCACTAGTGGGCGGGGCTTCCACCTCTGATGACACGCACAAAGGGAGAATGTCAATCAACTGTGATACAACAGCTGCTGATAAACTTGTCAGGCTTTATTCTGTGATTACAACCGGCTGGATGTACTTTATCCCATACTTAAAATATAATATGGTCTTAGGGATATGCGCGATATTGGAAAAATCTGATATTGTGACGTTCGGCTTTTCTGTGATACATACTGCAAAACAAACTTCACCCGATAACTAAAACAGCTCTATTTGGAAAGGATTCATCAAATAGATTAATTGGGATGGTTTTGTAACGGACTGAATCATGCATAAAGTATAATAAACAAATTAACGAGCATAGATAAATACAACAGAGCAAAGATAAAAGTGAAATAAAAAGGGCTTTATGGTTTACTGGGGGAGTCAAGCAGTATTCAGGAACAAAAATACTATAATCAAATGCAGTGGTGTGAAGTAACAAATTACAAATACTCAAACTACTGTAACTGAGTCGTTTTTCTCAGGAATTGTAATTTACTGAGTAGTTTTAAAAATGTGTACTTTTACTTTCCCTTAAGTACATGTTTAGTGCAGTATCTGTACTTTTACTCCACTACTTTCCTTCAACCTGCAGTCACTACTTTATTTTTCTTGTCTATGGGGATTAGAAAAATCAGTCCTGTGATTCCTGTCCAATCAAATCGCACATAGAAGGTAAATCACATCATAATGAACTACCTCAAGACATGGGCAATTTATAACTGCAGTAAACTGTTTGGAAGTATTAAAAGTGTCCATGAAGATGTTCAAAATCTTCACGCGCATTGACCCAGTGACTGTTTAGATGCACATCTCTGATGAGAAGATGACGGATGTTTACTGTAGGATGACCGAAATGGTCTTAAACACCCAGCAGGCACAAGACGTCAACATGACGTTAGATTGATGTTGTAACCCAAAGACGTGGGGACGTGGCATTTTGTTTGGAAATGAAAATCGGGTTGACGTCAGAACTTAACGTTAGGCCAACGTCAATGTCTAATGTCCAACCTAAAATCAACCAAATATCAACGTTTAATGATGTTCCAGCTTGCTGTTGTGTGGATGTTACCACTATGACATCTGTCAGACGTTGGATTTTAATTGCCATACCTGACAAATAAATATCAGCATTTGTCAATATGACGTTGGTTTAAGATGTTGACACGACAATGGATTTTGATCACTTTCTAACACAACCTAAAATCAACCAAATATCAACGTCTAATGATGTTCCAGCTTGATGTTGTGTGGACGTTACCACTATGACATCTATCAGATGTTGGATTTTGGTTGCCATACCTGACAAATAAATGTCAGTTTTTGACGTCAATATGACGTTGGTTTAAGATGTTGGCTCGACATTGGATTTTGGTCACTTTCTAACACAACCTAAAATCAACCAAATATCAACGTCAATTGACGTCATTATCGGACATCAAAATAACATTGTCCTTAGACACTTGCTAGACATTAAACTTTGGTCACCTGACATCACAACCTAAATCTAATCTAATATTAACGTCTTATGACGTTGTGTGCCTGCTGGGCAATAACTAAATGCACTACAGAATGTTACGTTTACACACATCCACAAATTACATGTAAATGCATCAGCTTTCTACAGTGTAATGCTGCGTTCACACTAGATGCAGAAGAAGCGTCAAGCGCGAGTGATTTACATGTTAAGTCAATACAAAGGCCCGAATAGACATCCTGCGGCGCGATATGCGTGAATGTCGCTGCACGAATGTTTGACGCGCAAAACGCGCGAATCACTCGAGTTCGAAAATCTGAACTTCAGCGGACATTTACGCCACGTTAACCAATCGGGAGCTTGCTCTTGTGGGGGCGTGATTATGACATAGTGCTTGTTGTTGGTGTCCCAGGGGAACCTGCCTTCATCAAACTGGGCTCGGCTCAGTCTGAAGCACCGCTAAAAGCCTCCATCATCCAGGTTAACTTTCTGGAGGAGTTTATGAGTTCTCAGAGCTGGGTGCATCTCTGAGAGGATCTAGTGCACTCAGACACGGCTCCAAATGAATCGGCGCTGTTTTTCAGCCTTCATTAAGCACATAAACACACAGTTATTTTCTCAATAAAATCCATGTTAGCCATTTAGCAACGAAGCTAGAGTCACCGGGCAGACAGAAGCCCTGCCCATGATGCGAATCCGCGTCTGTTCTGAAGTGAATTTGACGTGCGAATAAATCGGATTTTGACGTGCGAATGAAGCGATTAAACTCAAATGTTTACATGTCTATTTACATGCGAATAGCGCGATTTATCTGCGCGTTTCACGTCTGGTGTGAACACAGCATAATACTCATTACTCCCGAGTACTTTTGAAAGGGCTACTTTTTACTCATACTTTGAGTAATATTTACAACAGATACCTTTTCTCTACTTGCACTACATTTTTAGGCAAGTAATGGCTCTTTAAATTAAGTACGATTTTTCTGTACTCTTTCCACCACTGATCAAATGTAATATGAATAATTGTATGAATAATTAAATACAATAACCTTTATTAAAGTTACAAATGGTCTATTTTCCTGTGCCTGAATGCTTTAAACTCTCATGAAATTAAAATGTTTTGCTTATTGCGACATCGAAGCTGAAGCGATATATTGTGCAGCCCTAAATGAATAGATCATACTATCACCTAGCAACCGTTTAGAACATCTTAGCAACATGCTGACAGCCACAAAGAACAAAATGTGACTGTGAGTTTAAGCAACACTCACATTTTCTTTCTTTTTTTCTAAGTCTTGTTATTTTATTGTGGCGTTTTGGTGACTGTCGCTTTAAATGCAAATGAGATCGTGCTCTTTTCAAAAGAGGGCGGAGCTACAAATGCCTGTGTGTCATTGCGATATCGATGCTGAAACCATATAGAGAATAAACAACATATTATCCACCTAGAAACCACCTGTCACCCCGCCTAACAACCATTTAGAACAAGAAACAAAATGTGACTGCTAGTTTAAGCAACACTCACATTTTCTTTCTTTTTTCTAAGTCTTCTCTTTATTTACTGAATCATCATCGATTCTCCTTCCATATGATCTGCTGAATGACGTCGGGAATGCTGAATGCTGTCTGAGCTTTAATGAAATGGCACACTCCGGGCGTCCTGCCCGCCGTTTGGTGCAAACCCATCATTTACCGCGCCAACCCCATAATTTGAGCGTCATTAACCTAAGAGCGTCCCGTGCCAACAGAAGCCACCCGTCCGCAAAAACAGCCTGTGAGTTATCGCTGCGCCTTCCGCCGGGGATTTTTCAGGATTTCCTCCAACTGTTTTTGCTAATGGCTTTCTGCATCAGGAGGAAATGTGCATCAGATGCCTTCAGTAATTAAAGAAGTGCACAGACTTCCGGAAATCTGCTGAAATCTGCGTCACTGCAAGCATCGGTAAGCATTAGGGTTCATTATTGGAACTCATGAAGTAGGGTTGCACGATATTGGAAAAATATGAGATTGCAATATTTTCCTATATTTTCAATATTGACCTTTATTTTGCTTCCCCTTGGTCATAATGTTCAGAAACACAACTTTTCTCATTTATATGCTGATGCAAATACACAGCTATAAAAATCTGAATGGGCCTTATAATACACCCAGTGCAATAAGGCACAAGATGTGTTTGGCACGATTTGTTGCTATTTTCAGACCAGCGCAACAGTAATATTCCCGTTTTGCGCCAAGTTGTTTAAATAGCAAATCCATTTGCAACACTTTGCGGACTCATGGGTGTGCTGGTCTAGAAAGGAGGTGTGTTAAGGCGCATTGTTGGTGCGTTGCTATTTCGAGGAACTGAAATAGACCGCGCCATTGACCAACTAAAAGCTGCTCTAAAGTCCAGAACAGAGCGCATTAGTTAAACGCCTATGCAGGTTCAAACGCTTACACATTGCTTAATACACACAGGATGTACGGCAATACACTGCAAAAAAAAATATTTTCTTACTTGGATTTTTTGTCTCGTTTCTAGTCCAAATATCTAAAAACTCTTAAATCAAGAACAATTTTCTAGACAAGCAAAACATCGTCTTGTTTTAAGAAATAATAGGCCAAAATTAAGTGAGTTTTTCCTTAAAACAAGCAAAATAATGTGCCAATGGAGTAAGCAAAATAATCTTATGTCAAAAGGAAAAACAAGATTATTTTCTTACCCCACTGGCAGATTATTTTGCTTGTTTTAAGGAAAAACTCTTAATTGACATATTTGTATATTATTTCTGAAAACAAGAAAATAAGTTTTGCTTGCCTAGAAAATGCTTCTTGATATAAGTATTTGTAGATATTTGCACTAGAAACAAGACAAAAAAATCTAAATAAGAAAAGCATTTTTTGCAGTGTACAAAAACAACTTTACATATAAAAACAATTAAAGGATTAAAATGCTTATTTTCTACATAAATATAAAAACCACTGCCTCCATCACCTCGGGGGGCTTTTTCAGTTTATTCATGACAATCTGCATTTGTATAATGTTATTATTATTACAGTATTATTTATCTGCATATATATATAAAAACAAATTTAGATTTGTGGTGTTTTGGGGACATCAGCATCACCATATGGGGCATAAGAACAGGACGTGTGTTTGGATATAACTCAGTTTTTGACCACACTTCATTATTATGGTTCATTTATTCATTTGCTGGAAATTAGAACTGAATTTAGAAATAGTTTTGAGACAAATCTTTGTGCTTAACAAACTAAGTTAAATATGTAGGCTAATGGATGTCTTCAGTGGAGTGAGTTTGCACCGTTTCCTTATCTACGAAAGTAAAGGAGTAAAGAGTAAAAGTAAAGTAAAGAGAAATAAAAAGGCCAAATGGAAAAGGCTCGTTCTTTATCCTTGCGCTGCAGATGCTCTGTTTAACTGTTTTCTCGCTAGTGAAGCGTTCAGTTTTTCCACTTACAAAGTCCACGATGTAAATAGCAAATGCGTCGAGGTGCGACACAACTGACTCTTAAAGGGAATGTGAGATGAGACTCTGATTGCTTTAATGCACGTTATGCTCAAAACACACCCAGAACTCATTAAGAAAATAAGCACCAACCTTTTAGACCATGCGGCGCAGAGCATATTTTTCAGTTCTTAAAATACCAAAAGTGGATTCAGGCACGCTCTTAATGCTTTTGCGCCATGTGCTGTAAACTATGCGCCTAGATCTTTAAAATAGAGCCCACTGTCTTCATGACAATAAATGCTGAATGGACAGGGATTTCCTACAGCTGAACATTGATAAAACTGAATTGTTCTTAAAGGCATAATATGTCATTTTCGCCACTAGATGGTGCGTATTCACAACAAACAAAGTTGTATTTTTATTTTTGGATGACTTTGTGACTGTGGAATCATGGGAGTTGTACAGTAGTCTTCATCATCCTACAGGAAGAAGCAGCACTATTTTCAATCATTCATTTTCTTTTCGGCTTAGGCCGTACTCACACTATGTACAGTTGCCTTAAACCGGGCCAAAGCACGCTTGTCCCCCCTCCCGTCTCCCCCGACGGCCCGCACTCACATTACATTCGGGCCTGGGCGCGCTTACGTCATCGATGACGCGCTGCTCAGTAAGCTCTCTCGCTCAGCACAGTGGAGGAAAAAAAAAAAAAAAACCACAGTGGAGATTTCTTTAGTTATATCGTTTAAGTCGTTTGATATGCGGTGACACGCAGTCTAATATTTCGCTGAATAGATCAGCCACTTTTGACGCTCATAAACAATCATAAAGTCCTCGTGCTGCAGGAATTAGGAGGTTTGCTGAAGGTGCAGCTGTCGTGCAGTAAGGGGTTTGCGTCTTTAATAATCTACGACAGTTTGCGTTCATTGAACAGTACGAATGATTAATTAATCCATATCAAACAGTCCCTTAAAAGTCACGTCTCGCTTTCAGTTTCGGGCTCAAGCATGCTTCCACTCACACTGTAAGCGTACCGCGCCTGAGCCCAAGTGAACCGCACTCTGGCCCACCTCTTCCAATCGGGCCAGGGCCGGCCAAGTGTACCGTGCCTGACCCCGATTCAGAGCACTCACACTTCTCAAACGATACGGGAAATGGGCCTGGGCACGGTTCGGATAGCATAGTGTGAGTAAGCCCTTAGTCCCTTTATTAATCTGGGGTCGCCACAGCGGAACGAACCGCCAACTTATTCAGCATATGTTTCACGCAGTGGATTCCCTTTCAGCTGTAACCCATCACTGGGAAACATCCACACACACACACACACACACACTACGGACATTTTAGCTTACCCAATTCACCTATAGCGCATGTGTTTGGACTGTGGGGGAAACCGGAGCACCCGGAGAAAACCGACGCAAACACGGGGAGAACATGCAAACTCCACACAGAAATGCCAACTGAGCAGCAACATTTTATCAGACTAAATACATTTTTAAGCTTCAGTTATAATGCTGCTTTGTGGAGTCAAGTAAAACACAACATATTAAAGTCTCACTGCCGTTTCTCTGTTTTATAGAAAACCAAACTGGAAACTGAGGGTGTGTGACGTCGTTAGCATGAACACACACAAAACATCTCACTAGTTACATTTTTCTTAAATTATTTCTCTGGATTCTTCTAAATGTTTGGGATACTGCAAGCATATGTCAGCTACAGTGCTCAGCATAATTGAGTACAGTCCATTTTGAAAACAAATATTTTTATTCATTTTTCAGTGAATGTAGGCAATGTATTTTGGTGCATTTAAACAACAGATTTATTAAACAGATGTATTTGTTAAAATAATATTTTAGTCACAGAACATATTTAGAAATTGAAAGATAATACAATTAAATTCAAGCAAAATGTTGCAAAAAATATAACAACATACACATTTTTTTTTTTTTGCTTCTCTTGATTTTTCCTCTTTTTTAAAAATTTGTATTTAATATTTTTCTATAACATATAAATTTGGCTGTACTGGTTTTTGGGCCGTTATTGTAAGTTATTTTCTTAGATAAGCTCCAGATTTGGCTTCAGTACTGACTAAACTAATGTATATGCACTAATATAATATTGTAGAGCTTCCTATTAAAAACATGAATTTAAAAGAGAGATTTGTGAGGGGTGTACTTATATATGCTGAGCACTGTATGTACATAACACCATTCTAGTGGTTTTTGGATGTTTTATGGGAATGAAAACATACATATTGTGCCTTTAAAGCTTTCCATGTACTTGTCCTCTGTATACTTGTGAATGTTTTACCCCATACACTGCCTGGAGATCTATTAGATCATCCAGTCAGTTACTCCATTTGGTTCCTCGTTCATATTTTAAAGCTAAAGGCGACTAGCTTTCTCAGCAGCTGCTCTTCCATATCTCATCTTACTCTTACATATTTCTGTTTATTTAATGGTCCAGATTTATTCTCTACACTGTTAACAATGTCCTGTAGAGTCTACAGTAACTTACCGTAAATCATTTAAAGCAAAACTACGGTTTTTAGATTTACAGCACCATTTACCTTCCTGTACATGTATTTACAGTACTGAATATCTTTACTGTAAAATATACTGTAATTTTCACAAAATACAGTAAAATACTGCATAACGGTCCTGCAGTAAAATAAAGTTCATATTACAGATAAATACTGTGTAATTTTTTTTAAAAATGGTTAAGAGTGTATGCTTTAATTTAATCAGTTTAAAATAATTAATCAGAATCAGTTTTATTGCCAAGTGTGCTTCACACACACAAGGAATTTGTTTTGGCAACAGAAGCTTCCAGTGTACATAAAGTGACAACACAAAATTAAATATGAGAAAAGAAAAAAGGCGATAAACATTAAACAGAGATGCAGTTAGTCAAAAAGATCTGGATGTTGAATTGTATGTACAGATATGTTGTATGTTGTAAATATACAGGTTATAAGGTGCTGTGTACCAATGCGTATGAGAAAGTATTGCTCATTTATTGCCCAGTAGGGGAATATTTAACTGTTCATGAGGTAGATGGCCTGAGGAAAGAAACTTTTCCTGTGTCTGGCTGTTTTTGTGCTTGGTGCTCTGTAGCGCCGACCCGACGGTAACAGTTCGAACAGGTAGTGTGCTGGGTGCGAGGCGTCCAGAGTGATTTTGCGAGCCCTTTTACTCATTCTGGAAGAGTACAGTTCTTGAAGTGTAGGAAGGGTAGTGCCAGTGATTAAATTATGTCTAGTGTAAACAATTGTTTAATATTACATATTACTAGGCCCACACGGAATCTGCGCTCGCTGAATTCCGCAGATTTTCTGCAGATTTTCCGCAGATTTTCCGCAGATTTTTAGCCCATCATTAATTCTGTTTATTTACTTACAGTTAACTATGTACTGTTAATCTAATTGTATTTGCATTTTAAACATTAAATACAAGTTAAAAAGATATTATTTTTTTATTTAACATATTACGGTTTTAGTTATGATACTCCCAAACTAATTCCGCAGAAATCCGCAGATTTTTATCAAAATTCTCCGCAGAAATCGCAAAAAACGTCTGCAGATTCCGTCTGGCCCTGCATATTACCAATTGGGTTCTGTTATTTTTACATGTGCGTTGCAAAAAAGTAAACTAAATTGAATTAAGAGAAGCATTATGCTACTCAGATTAAAAATACTATACAGTCCCTGACAAAAGTCTTGTCGCTTGTGTACAAATTTACCTGAAGTACTGCTGAAATATATTTCTAATCAAGATTTTTTTACAAGAAATGGCTCATTTTAATCCCAACAACTTTTTGTAATAATGTTTCAGCGCAGAACGAAACTGTCAAAAAGTATTCTAATAATCTCAGCTTGTTAAAGCTCATTGAGTCGATTTTTGCAAAGACATGGGCTGTTTCTCAATTCCAAGAACGCAGAGAACAGACTTGCGTTCTTTTGGAGACCATTTGGACCGCATTTTAAATGGAAAATTATTTCAACATTACAGCATTCATACACAGATTTATTGTTTTTCCCCTTTTCAAAATATATACCCTGCATAAAAACATTATAAATATACGTTGCACAATATAAATAAAACAGATTTTAATATGAGTTTTAGCAAATAAACACCATTAATGTGTTTATCCCTTTATTAAGATGTCCATGATGATGTTTATATTCACCGTTTCATTTAGTGAAACTCCTGAGGTAAATCAGTTATATCTCCGAACTTTAATAATAAATCTAAATAAAATGCTGCGCTTCCCACCTCCAGCCGCAATGACTTCTGGGACTTTTCGAGCGAGATTGGTGCTCAAGTCTGCGTCGGTGCATCCTCGATATCAAGAACACATCCGGGAAGTTTCACGCATCCTCTGTTCTTGCGGTCTTGAGTATTGGAACTGAACTTTGGCAGCTGATTATGACGTTACACGAGAACACGAAGACGCAAGACTGCTGAAGAACGCATATTGAGAAACAGCCAAAAATGTTGTCGCCTTGTCATATGAGCTTCACCTGTGACTAATAATGGATCAATTAGGTCTCACGTGTGTATAAAAAGAACCCCAGTATACTAGACCTTCACATCAACTGCAACTAGAGCTCTGCAAACATGCCCAAGATTCACCCTAAAGTGTTGATTATCAAGAGGCTGAAGTGGCAGACACCTTTAACGTGTCTCCGCATCAAGTACATGGCTGAATCAGTGCCCAGAAGCCAGCACTAAGCAGAAGACTATTGAAAAACTGTGTGGCATTTGCCAAGGCCCACAGCTTGGTGAAAGGATGGATGCTGTAAAAGTGGCAGAAGGTGGATTTTTTCAGATGAATCTTCTGTGGAATTACACCACAGTCACCGCAACATATTGCAGAAGACCTACTAGTGCCGCATGGATCCGAGATTCACCCAGAAAACAGTGAAGTTTGGTGGGGGGAAAATCATGGTCTGGGGTTACATCCAGTATGGGGCTGTGCGAGAGATCTGTATACCTGTAGATCTGTAAATCTTAGCCACATGTGCCTCTTATATTCCCTGTTGTGATTGCCAGACTACGACTCTGGATTGCCTGTATCGGTTTGCCCCTGTATTGACCATTGCTTTACTGAACTTCCTAATAAACCTGCATTTGGATCCGCAAGTCTGCTCTCAGCGTCTCCCTCACAACATTCCCAATCATAAAATAGGCCAAATTCTGCAGCAGGATGGTGCTCCATCGCATACTTCCATCTCCACATCAAAGTTCCTCAAGGTGAAGAAGATCAAGATGCTCCAAGATTGGTCAGCCCAGTCACCAGACATGAACATCATTGAGCATATGTGGGATAGGATGAAAAAGAAAGCATGGAAGACGAAACCAAAGAATATTGACAAACTCAAGGCATACAAGACTGCTTTCTTTGCTAATCCTGATGAATAATTCAATAAATTGTATGAATCCTTGCCAAACCGCATGGATGCAGTCCTTCAAGCCGTTAAAAGTCATACAAGATATTAAATTTGGATCTCACAGCACCTCTACTTAATTTGCTGACATATTTTTGCATTTGCAGTAAATTTGTTTAAATTCTGTATAGGCGATAAAACTTTTGTCTTCCCAAAACTTGACCTTTTCTGTCTTGATTAAATAATACATCTTTTTCAGTTAAACAAATTTATCTCAGTGCATTAAACATCATTTGGGGGGGGGGGGTTAGCTTTTCATATGAGCTATTTCTAACACCAATTGATTAATTAAAAGTCAGGAGTTTCTACAAAATAGACAAGCGGCAAGACTTTTGTCAGGGACTGTAGTAAGTTATAGTAAATACGATAATGTTTTCAAAACATACTACAGTATTGTGTATTAGAGCTGAAGATCTTTGCTTGAACCCGACGGGACCCGATGGGTTCGGGTTTCATTTCTATCATTTTAGATGGGGTCGGGTCGGGCCGGGCTTGGCTTGCGTAGTAAATGAATAGTCATGTGATGCATTTCGATTAGCGCGAGAAAGTAATCAAATCATTTGTTACAACATTAAAATCCATCCCTGCAAAGGTGAAACAAATGATGACGGAAAAGTGAAAAAGAGCGAATTTTGACTGCCTTCAGGTCAGCCGCCAGTCCAAAAAGAACAGTCATTCTAGCCGCCAAGGTATTTCGGCGGTCACTCATACACTGCATATTACGGTAGAGCGCTAAACAGCAATGTATGTACAGCAAGCTGACAGGAAGATGACGAGGTCACTCGCTACATTGAAACCGCTGTCATGGAAAATTAAACGGATGTTCTTGGCTGGTAGAAGATGAACAAACAATCCTACCCAAAACTTGCAATATTAGCCAGATCAGAACTATGCCTGTAGCAGAAGCAGTGAAAGGTCTTCGGTACGCAGCATCCTGAGCGCAGGACTGCGCTAAAGCCATTTACAGTGGATTCAATAATGTACCTGCACAAAAGCACGTAATCTTGGTGAGTACAGGGTTTTTTTAAATGATAAATAAATATTATTAAACCATAAAATCATAATGTAGACAGAGTATACAGGCTAATGTTGGCATTATTCGTTTGTTATTCAGCTTCACCGTCGCCTTAATGCCAGATTGTGAAGAGAAGTGGCGAAACAAAACCCGCAGAGCCTTTATCTTAATTTCGTTATTGCCAAATACCGTCATAATTTAGAATTTATTTTAATTTAATTTGTTAAGAAAGACTTCTTTTCGTTGGTGTGTTGGCCAATTTAAAGGCTAAGTGTAGGCCTATGTACCTAGGTCTATTTAGAGTGCTGAGATGTTACGATGTAACAGAGGACTTATTTTATTTCTTTGTTCTGACCTCCAAGTGGTCTATAGCCTATGTTTGTTATGAATAAATTATATAAGTTACAATAAATTATATCGGGTTCGGGCTTTATAAAGCTGTCAATCAAAATGTCGGGCTCGGGCTGAATTCTGTCGGGCTCGGACCCTATCGGGCCTAATTTTTATGGCTCGATTACAGCTCTATTGTGTATTATACCGTATGTATTACAGTATTTACAACTCTTTGTTAATGCAGAGCGCTTCAGCATACTGTAGTAAACTTTAGTTTTTACTACAGTAAACTATTTAGAATTAAGATTAGTATTATTAAGAATATTAAGAATTTTCACAACATATTATTTGAGATACTGAAACACTATAGCAGGGGTGCTCAACCCTGTTCCTGGCGATCGACCTTCCAGCTGATTTCAGCTCCAACCCACAGTCTAAAGAGATGCGCTATAGGGGAATTGGATTAACTAAATTGGCCGTAGTGTATGAGTGTGTGTGAATGTGAGTGTGTATGGGTGTTTCCCAGTACTGGTTTGCGGCTGGAAAGGCATCCGCTGTGTAAAACATATGCTGGAATAGTTGGCGGTTCATTCTGCTGTGGCGACCCCTGATAAGTCAGGAACTAAGCCGAAGGAAAATGAATGAATGAATGGTACTGTAACATTTCTGAAATTGTCTAAAATTATGAAGACTGAATTAGGTCAAAATTCAAGCCACACGAAACCTAAAACCTTCACACTCCAGTTTCTAATCTGCATGCGACACCCTGCTGCATGATGGGATTGACCTTTGACCTCTGTAAAGGTGTGTTGCACCATATGGCAGCAAGAGTGCAGCGGGCGGGGGGTGTTAACTGAATAACCAACATAATGAGTGTGTGTGTGTGTGATGCACAGCACAGACCCGGGGGACACAGGACAGGAGTAAACATTAGAGGACAATTATTCTCACACACCGAGCTAAAAGTATGTCAGATGTCTGAAAAAACACAATGGCAACCAATTATGTTTCGCAGAAATGAAGCCTATTTTAGCATCATTAAAAAAATTATTAAGGGCTCGCCACAGCGGAATGAACGGCCAACTATCCTAGCAAATGTTTTACGCAGCAGATGCCCTTCCAGCTGCAACCCAGTAATGGGAAACACCCATACACACTCACATTCACACACACTCATACACTACGACCAATTTAGTTAATCAATTCACCTATAGCGCATGTGTTTGGACTGTGGGGGAATCCGGAGCACCCGGAGGAAACCCACACCAACACGGGGAGAACATGCAAACTCCACACAGAAACGCCAACTGACCAAGCCGGGACTCGAACCAGCGACCTTCTTGCTGTGAGGTGGCAGTGCTAACCACTGAGCCACCCACAATTAAACATTTAATTTCCAATCCTCATTACTGTAAACGTCATTATTCACTAATAATAATAATAATAAAAAAATAATAATAATAATAAATGTTTGTTTTATAAAGATTAATGGTTGTGTGGTGATAAAATGAATTAGCTTGGTTTATTATCTGCTTTTGTTGCACTAAAACAATTATTTTGCTGTTTGTTTAAACTAATTTAAAATGAGCTGAAATAACATGATTATTGAGATTTTTTTGGGGACAACTTCATTATTTTATGTTCAATCTGCTTAAATTTGTTATGGCCCATTTCCACTGAGTGGTATGGTACGGTTTGGTACGCTTTTATGGCCGCTTGCAACCGTACCGTATCACTTTTTGGCTACCCTTTCGGAAGGGTACCTAGCACAACAAAAGGCGGAGCCTACGCAGCTGAACGCTATCGGTTTACAGAGATAAGTCACTTGCGTGCGTACAAGCTAGGAGAATGAAAACAAAGGAAGCGCCATTTTTAAAAACACAGCCGAGACATTACACCGTATTAATATCTACATATAATAACAAGCCATGGTTGACCTGAGCTCAAACATCCCTTGTCGTCGTCTTGATGAACAGCCACAAAGCCAAGAAGAAGAGCAAAATCTATCCTGTGCCCTGTAGTTGTTTACAAGGCCGTCTAAAGTGCAAGCGGTTTCGCTTTCTCCAAAGAGTTCATGTGCGCTCGCCGCTTGTCTATATTTGAAGTAACGAACTTCTTGAGCTGATGACAATAGCGTGCACGTGATTACTGAAGTGCTTCTGACATCTGATCCTGTCAGAAACTGACAAACGCGAGAGTGAAGCGCGAAAAACAAAGGAGAAGCCGGAAAAACAAAGGAGCAAATGATTCTTTCAGCAACCTAAAACATGATCAAACTGCCATGTTTAACTATTATCATCACCTTTTGGACTATTATGAACTCGGGAATGATGGAGTTACTCTCTAACAGAGGCTACATGTGCTGGTGAAGATTACAGATACAGATGAGAGGTTTGCACTGACTGTGAGCTATGTCGGATGTTGTTTTTGAACCCAAATAAGGACTAAATGTCTGCTGTGTGTAGTTTTTCTGTAATTGGTAACATATCGGAGACTGTAAGGGTCAGATATGTTGTATTTATTTATTTATTTTATATAATTGCAGACGTTATAGTAGGCTATTTCGCACTGTCATTGATCTGCAGTTATAATCAAATCCTGTTGATAGAAAGGTTAGTAATAAACATTTATACACAAGTATTTATGTGTATAAAGCATCTGTGTTGTGAGAAGTGCTTCTCGTATGATTAGGGCTGGACGATATGGCAAAAATTTATATCACGATATATTTTTTTATTTATTTCGGTCGATACGATATAATTCCAATATCGATATGGACAATATTAAAAAGAAAGGAAAAACTGCCAAGAACACACACAATGGATGTCTGTACCTACAAATGTCTGCAAAGTGAATTTGCAAAGTCGATAATACCTCCAGACTCTTATAACTTTTTTTTTAAATAAAAACAGCACAAAAAAATTTGTTCACTCTTTATTTGTATTTAGCCTATACAAACAAGAAATGTGAAATAAACTATCAAATAAGTGAAGCTCAAAAATTCATAAAAAATATGCAAAATAGTTTTTTAGAAAAATAAGTTTTGTAGTATAACCAGCAGGACAGCAGTGATGTGTGAACTGAATTTGGTGAGAGTACAGTAATTTACAGTACAGTTATTGAATATTTTTCATAATAAAAATTCATAAAAAATATGCAAAATAGTTTTTTAGACAAATAAGTGTTGTAGTCTAACCAGCAGGACAGCAGTGACGTGTGATCTGAGTTTGATGGCAGTATAATGAGTTAGAGGGAAGTTATTGACAGCTTTTGTAGTATTGTTTTTTGCGTTTTGCTCTTTGTAGACGGTCCCTAAGGATCGGCCTCTTTGCCGCCTGCGCATAGAGATCAATATAATGCGTCCAGCGCGTAGGAAAGCTGATTTTTAGGAAAATAAGGTTGTAGGTGGTTGTATACATTGCGACAGTTGAAAAAATGTGCTATTTGTGTAGGAACAATGTTTCGGTCATGAGTTATTGATCCGGAAAATACGAATCTGCGAATCTGTTGCTAACTTTACTGAACTGAACCACTTCTACACCACTGCATTAGTCTTTCCTTTCTTATCAACTATTTCGTCTGCATTCTTACTTGTGGAAGCTTGTTCATTCGCATCTGTATTCAGAGCACTCATTTTGTAGCTAAAACTTTCTGCGGCGCAGCTTAAACCAACTGCTATGCTGAGCGCTGGCAGCGTGTCTGTGTTGTTCGTCATCACGTAAGTGAGATCAGATCACGCTCTTTGTGACGGCTGAGCACTGAACGTCATTCAGTGACAAGTGATACATGTATAAGATCTTATATAAATAATAATATATCTATTTATATATATGCAAATTTATATCGAAATTTCGGAAATGGGTTCAAAAATCATATCATCGTTATTGAAAAAAATTCTATCGCGATATATATTGATATCGAATTATTGTCCAGCCCTACGTATGATATGTGAGCGACCCGTACAGCTTTACTGTAGACATTTCCTTGAGTGAGAATGACGTAGACTGAAACTTTCTGTTGTTCACCACGCCCACCATTGGTACCCTTTTAGCAGTGGAAACGCAAGCCTGATAAAGGTGACCCGTACCGACCTGTATTGTACCGTACCACTCAGTGGAAATTTAATATCCATATTTAATGGATTTGTTTTGGGATTGAATGAATCATGTGTAACTGCATTTTTTACAGTGTGTTTATTTAAAAATGATAATAATAACATTTATTGTTAATTGTAACAGTGAAAAAAATTATTACTTGTTTAGATGAAATTTGTCATTTATATGGTATAAAACTAATAATTAAATATGTTTGGCAATTTTTGCTGGGTTGTGGCTGAAAGGGTAATCGCTGCGTCAAACACATGCTGGAATAGGTAATAAAGGGACTAAGCTGAAGGAAAATTATTGAATGAATAATATGAATCATAGTATTCCCTTTTACCTGTAAAATGTGTGTGCATTGTCGCAGTATTTATTAAGTTGCATCAAGTATTTTGATTATTTTGTACAAAAAAATATGGTTCATATTAGGGCTGCACGATATTGGAAAAATCTGACATTGCGCCATTTTCTTTTGCTGAGATTTATATTGTAATATGAATACAATTTCAGCAGATGACTTGAATAGCTCTATTTTGAACTAAATCATTATCATTGATTGGAATAATCTAACCCAGGTTCATTCTGAAAATGTACCCCTATATACATTTCTGGAGAGCGACAAATACGTCCCAGAATGTAGCCTACGTTTTTTTTTGCAGTTTTTGTTTTCACAAATCCACCAGAGGCCGCTGTGGATGCTTTTTGAGATCTCAAATTTCTCTCGGTCGCACCTACTGTTCTCACGTAAATCCACCAGAGGCTGCTGTTGACTCACTAACAGACTTACTGAACGACTGACTGATTGACCGATCAACTGACCCACTCTCCTCTAGGCATGAGCCGGTATAAGATTCTGATAAGATTCTGATAACCTTGGATAAAAAATTTCACGGTATCACGGTATTGTGATTACTGCTCTAAAATGTATTCTTTTTAAATGTCTGGGTAAACACTTTGAACACAATATATTTTATTTTGAGAAACATTTAAGATATTTTGGAACAGTAAACATGTCAGGCTAAATAATTAAAATCATTCATTGACTTCTGCTGTCTTCATTAGTTTCAGAAACACAGATTTCTTTAAAATTTAAAACAGCATCCTTTGATATTTTTTTCTGCTGGAGATACTGTTGTCCTAAAAAACAAAAAAAAAAGTAAATAAAAAATCTTACACATGCCTTAGGAACGGTATAGCAGAAAATTCTGACGGTTTTTAAACCTTGACTTTTACAAACCGCGGTATACCTTGAAAACGGTTATCGTCCAATGCCTACTCTCCTCCTTCCTTAAACCCAACCGATAGTGTTTTCAAAAGCACCGATTGACCCGCCTTCCCTAAACCCTACCAACAGTTTTCAATAGCAATCCAGAAAAACAAAAGCTGCCTGATTTTTACCACATTTTCAGATTTTACCACATTCTCACCCTGCTATTTACGTGTTTATTTTATTTTTTTGGATTTTGTCCCACTTTCTGGAACCGTTCTTTACTGGACCCGAACCCGGTCATCGTGGTCAACTCCTCTTTGCGTCTCAAGTTCGCTGACGTACATGGTGAGCAGTGGACAAACTGGTAACAGCGGGGAAAGCCGTCCAAACGGAGGTAAGCAGTCAGCTGGTAAGCGTGAAAAGGAACGGCGTCATACCGCCCTGTAGCGTTCCATATGTTCCTTTGGCTACATAATTTGTGATCTCCAGAAATGTATAAGGGCTTCGTTTTTACAATGAGCCCATATTGGATTAATCTTGTAGACGAGTGAATCAAAGCAATTGCAAGAATATTTAAATAATATAGAGCAAAGATACAAGTGAAATAAGTAGTCAGACATTCAGGTACAGTAATACGATACGATATTATCATGATATTTCGCCCCCGATAATGATAGATCACAAGAAAACCATCCACAATATATCATGATATCTGTAAATGAAAAAGGAAAAATGCATTAAAAAAGTTATGAGATGTAATATTTTTATTAACAGCACATGTATTTCTTAGAATTGCAACATTAATATATGTTCGATCCGCCATTACGAGAAGCACCACCTCATGCATATCGCAATTTTGTCCTGCCCCTATTGAATAATCAAATGTAATGCAAAACGTAAATACTGTATATTGTTCATTCCTGATAAACAATAATAATCCCAACTCCACATTGCAGCTGCTGCGATGTGACTATTGCGAATGCACAGATTGCGAAATCAATGCTGAAACCATATATTGTGCAGCCCTATATCATATATACATTTTTTTAGCAAACAGGTTTTCTTTTGCATTGCAGAAATAACAATTTAGGGGTTAAACGTGCTTAATCTCTTGCAAATAATATATAAATGACTGCAACACAAAATAAACTAAATCCTGATGTCTTAAAATAGATATATAAGAGCTTACTGCTGTGTTTTTACGGCTCATTTAAGGCTGAATTATGAGCTGGACGTGTTATTGATTGTTTTGAGGATTCACTGTCCTCTCAGATAACACACACAGAGCGTCCGTCTCGCTCTCTGATCACGTCTCAGACCTATGAATGACTCCACTGATGACTGTGTGTGTGTGTGTGCGCGAGTGACTGTGTGATAGCAGATCAGATCACATCACACTGTTTAACTCATTGCGAAACTCTAGATAGAGAAGCAGTTGCAGAAGTAAAGCTCACTGAACACACACACACACACACACACACACACACACACACACAGAGCAAGAGAGATTGCATTACAGTACTGTATATACTGTAACACTGCGGCTGAATGAAAACCATGTTCATTTTGCACCCAATGTTGAAAAAACATGGTATACTATAGAATAAATGCAGAAAAAACACAAATACCATGATACTGAGTACGTTTACCATGGTATTCCAAAAAAGGTCGCTTCCTGTTATCAAACTATCCTTATATGGTAATATCAGAGTATCATATAGTAAAACTAAAAAGATTTACTATGTTTATATACCATATTATTTCAAAAAATACCTTGGTACCAAATAGATGGTTAAAAACACAGTATTACCATGGTACAATGCCAGAAAACATGGTTTTACTATAGCATGTTGATGTATACTTTACTAAATTGTACAAATGAATAAAGATGGTATGATATAACAAGCAAAAGCACTTTCTGTTTGCTTGACTATTCATTTATGGTCAAATTAACGTATCGGATCATTTTACTATGGTATTTCTGACAGCATTGTCATTTACCATGTTTCCTCAGGTTTTTTTTTAAAGGATATCACCACAAAAACTACAGTATTATACCATGGTAAATGTTCAAAAATGATTTGATTTGTTTATACTGTCTTTATATGGTGCAGTATTACCATGGTAAATTTGATATATACCATAGTCAAATATCATTTTACTTCAAGGTTTTTCAAAGAAAACCATGGTATCTCCACTATACATAGACAAAACCCACAATATTACTACAGTATTTCTCCAGTAAATATGGTACTGTTATGGCATCTTCAAAAATACACTACTGTAATACCATGGTACTGAGGCATAATAAATAATACCACTTTCTGTTTGCTTGACTATTCATTTATGGTCAAATCAGAGTATCGGATAATTTTACTATGGTATTTCTGACATCATTTTCATTTACCATGCTGTTTCTCAAGGTTTTTTTTAAAGGATACCACAATACATGACCAAAAACTACAGTATTATACCATAGTAAATGTTCAAAAATGGTTAGATTGGTTTATACTGTCTTTATTTGGTCTAGTATTACCATGGTAAATTTGATATATACCATAGTAGAACATTTTACTCTTATAACAATTTACTTCAAGGTTTTTCATGGTATTACTACTATACATAGACAAAACCCACAATATCACTACAGTATTTCTCCAGAAAACATGGTACTGTTTATAGTATGTTCAAAAAATACACTACGGTAATACCATGGTACTGAATTATTACCATAATAGTTTATCATGATATTGCAAAGACTACCACTCCCTATAGGGTAGTGTATTTTACTAATGGTTCAGAGTAAAATACTATGGTATTTCTTCATATATACACCACAGTACTAAAATTTTACCCTATTCAAATACTAAACTTATTCAAGGTAATTCAAAGAATACCATGGTACTAGACCACACATAGCCAACAACTACAATACTGCCATGGTAAATGTCTAGAAATTGCTAACAGTTAATATTACAGTATATGTTCATAAAACTCCTTAATACCATGGTAATAAAAGACCCATTTATTAGGGTTTTACCATAGTATTTTTAATATTCATCATAGAATTTAATGTTTACCACATTCATGTACCCTTTTACTTCAAGGTATTTCAAAGATGGCACTACACCCATGTGTGACACACATACACTCAATATATACTATGTTACAGAATGATTACGATTTAAATTTACCATAGTATTCAATGAATACCACTGACCATAGGTAAGCCTATCCTTATATAATCTGGTATTATATGGTATTTCTGAAATATACCGTAGTATTACGCATTTCATTTTGAAACACCACACTACTTCGAGGTAATTAAAAAAATACCATAGTACTAGTCAATACAAAACACATCATTGCCATCATTGACATGACACACATGTCCAATAAAACACAATAATACCACAGTTTTCAGAAAATCCATTAATTCCATGATACTGATTGATTACCATATTGGTTTACCATGTTTTTTCAAAGAATACCATCAGTTATAAGTCTATATATGGTACTATTATAGTATCAAAAAGTATTACTATGATATTTTGAATGTTTACCATGTTCATATGCCATGTAGCTTCAATGCATTTCAAAGATGTAGTAGTATTCCAACTACCCAATCGTTGGACTATTTATGTCAAAAAAATATCAGCGAGTACAACCCTGGTAGTTTTTATACACCTACCAGAGTAGTCAATGTTTACCACAAAATCCCATGGTATTATCAATAAACGTGTCCAAACTGTAGTGTAAGCATAGTAAATGACTAAAAGCATTACAACTGCATCTATATAAGACCAAATAATGCAATACTACATGACAAAAAAAACTAAAATGCAATGCTTCCTCAATATATACCATGGTACTAAATGATTACAGTATTAATTTACCACGGTATTCCATAGAATACCACTCCCCAATGGTTGGACTATGCTTTTATAGTCATGTCCAAACATATATTATAGAGTATGGAGTACTTTTTTATATATAGCTTACCAGAGTTTATCATATTCACATGTCATATTTCACCACAAAATACCATGGTATTATCAATAAACGTGTCCAAACCGTAGTGTAAGCATAGTAAATGACTAATTAACACTACAACTGCATCAATACGAGACCAAATAACGCAATATGACATGGCAAAAAACACACAAAAACATTGCTTCCTCAATATATACCGTGGTACTGAATGATTACAATATTAATTTACCATAGTATTCTAAAGAATACCACTCCCTATTGGTTGGACTATGTTTTTATAGTCATGTCCAAAAAATAATATACAGTATAGAGTAGTATTTATATATAGCTTACCAGAGTTTATCATATTCACATGTCATATTTTACCACAAAATACCATGGTATTATCAATAAACGTGTCCAAACTGTAGTGTTAGCATGTTAAATTACTAAAAAAACTACAACTGCATCAATATGAGACCAAATAACGCAATATTACATGACAGAAAACCCAAAAATTCAATGCTACCTCAATATGTACCATGGTACTGAATGATTACAGTATTAATTTACCATAGTATTCTAAAGAATACCACTCCCTATTGGTTGGACTATGCTTTTATAGTCATGTGAAAAACATAATACAGAGTATAGAGTAGTTTTATATATATCCTACCAAAGCAGTCAACGTTTACCATATTCACATGCCATATTTTACCACAAAATACCATGGTATTATCAATAATTGTGTCCAAACTGTAGTGCAAGCATGTTAAATGACTAAAAAACACTACAACTGCATCTATATGAGACTAAATAGTACAATACTACATGACAGAAAACACACTAGTACAATGCTACCTCAATATATACCGTGGTACTAAATGATTACAATATAATTTACCACGGTATTCCAAAGAATACCACTCTCCATTGGCTGGACTATGCTTTTATAGTCATGTCAAAACAAATAATACAGAGTATAGAGTAGTTTTTATATATAGCCTACCATAGCAGTCAACGTTTACCATATTCACATGCCATATTTTACCACAAAATACCATGGTATTATCAATAAACGTGTCCAAACTGTAGTGTAAGCATAGTAAATGACTAATTAACACTACGACTGCGTCAATATGAGACCAAATAACGCAATATTACATGACAAAAAACAAAAATACAATGTTACCTCAATATATACCATGGTACTGAATTATTACAGTATTAATTTACCACAGTATTCTATAGAATACCACTCCCCAATAGTATATACCATAGTGTTGTCAATAAACATGTCCAAACCTTTGTGTTAGCATGGTAAATGACTAAAAAAAAACACGGTATGCGGTGTAAATCTGACCTGCAGCCGCCTGCGTCTGATTATCCCCGAATCATCCATGTTTTGTCGGCTCGAGATGCTGTTTTTGTGCGGGTCAGTGGAGCCTCGACGGGTCTCTTGGGTTTCTTTCCTCAATCCGGCTCATATCGAACATCTGAAGGGGTCTTCACGACACCCGCATCCCGCAGGAGGCCGATAGAAATTAAATAAATAAATAAACGGATAACTGAAAAACCGAGCGCGTGAAGCAACACACGCTCGTGACGTCATAAAGGAACGTGCGCGAGATCAGCGCGAGTGAGCGCGCGCGAGTCCTCTGCGTTTAGCATCAGCATCTCCTGTTCTCTCTCTCTCTCTCTCTCTCTCTCTCTCTCTCTCTCTCTCTCTCTCTCTGTGTTCGTCCAGTTTTGTTCATTCATTTCTCTCCCTCTCTCTCTAATGATGATAATGATGCTGAACGGCTCCTCCTCCACGTCTCCACACCGCGTGATCTGCATGACGAGCGCTTTATTATTATTATTATGAATAATAATTGTAATAATACTATTACTATTTATTTATTTATTTATTGTTTATATGAGGTAGAGCAGCATCTTTTTGTCTAATTCAAGACATTTTTTATAAATCTTAAATAGCTATTTGGGGGTGTTGGATTTCATGGAGAAAAATATATATAATTTATTTTATGATATTGAATGCATTTTTGATGCCTCAGTATTTTGTTTCATTCATTCATTGTTTATTTATTATTTTATTTATGTGCCGTTATATTTGTTCATTTAGACTATTTATTTATTGTTTATTTTTATTTATGTGCCGTTATATTCATTTCTTTGGTCGTTTGTACTGTTTATTTATTGTTCGTTTTTATTAATGTGCCGTTATATTTATTTGTTTGGTCGTTTATACTATTCATTGTTTGTTTGTTTTTATTTCTGTGCCGTTATATTTATTTGTTTGGTCGTTTATACTATTCATTGTTTGTTTGTTTTTATTTCTGTGCCGTTATATTTATTTGTTTGGTCGTTTATACTATTCATTGTTTGTTTGTTTTTATTTCTGTGCCGTTATATTTATTTGTTTGGTCGTTTATACTATTCATTGTTTGTTTGTTTTTATTTCTGTGCCGTTATATTTATTTGTTTGGTCGTTTATACTATTCATTGTTTGTTTGTTTTTATTTCTGTGCCGTTATATTTGTTTGTTTGGTCGTTTAGGCTGTTTATTTATTGTATGTTTGTTTTTATTTGTGTGCCATTATATTTGTTTGTTTGGTCGTTTGGGCTGTTTATTTATTGTTTGTTTGTTTGTTTGTTTTTATTTATGTGCTGTTATTTTTATTTTTTTGGTCATTTGTACTGTTTATTTATTGTTCGTTTTTATTAATGTGCCGTTATATTTATTTGTTTGGTCGTTTATACTATTTATTGTTTGTTTGTTTTTATTTGTGTGTTATATTTGTTTGTTTGGTCGTTTATACTATTTATTGTTTGTTTGTTTTTATTTGTGTGTCGTTATATTTATTCGATTGGTTATTTAGACTAGCTATTTATTGTTTGGTTTTATTTATGTGCCGTTATATTTGTTTGTTTGGTCGTTTGGGCTGTTTATTTATTGTTTGTTTGTTTTTATTTGTGTGCTGTTATATTTGTTTGGTCGTTTGGGCTGTTTATTTATTGTTTGTTTGTTTGTTTGTTTGTTTGTTTTTATTTGTGTGCTGTTATATTTGTTTGTTTGGTCGTTTAGGCTGTTTATTTATTGTATGTTTGTTTTTATTTGTGTGCCATTATATTTGTTTGTTTGGTCGTTTGGGCTGTTTATTTATTGTTTGTTTGTTTGTTTTTATTTATGCGCTGTTTTTTTTTTTTTTGTTATTTTTTTGTTTTTATTTGTGTGTTATATTTGTTTGTTTGGGCTGTTTATTTATTGTTTGTTTGTTTTTATTTGTGTGTCGTTATATTTATTCGATTGGTTATTTAGACTAGCTATATATTGTTTGTTTTTATTTATGTGCCGTTATATTTGTTTGTTTGGTCATTTAGGCTGTTTATTTATTGTTTGTTTGTTTGTTTTTATTTGTGTGTTGTTATATTTGTTTGTTTGGTCGTTTATACTATACATTGTTTGTTTGTTTTTATTTGTGTGTCGTTATATTTGTTTGTTTGGTCGTTTAGGCTGTTTATTTATTGTTTGTTTGTTTTTATTTATGTGCCGTTATATTTATTTGTTTGGTCGTTTGGGCTGTTTATTTATTGTTTGTTTGTTTTTATTTGTGTGCTGTTATATTTGTTTGTTTGGTCGTTTATACTATCTATTTATTGTTTGTTTGTTTTTATTTATCTGCCGTTATATTTGTTTGTTTGGTCGTTTGGGCTGTTTATTTATTGTTTGTTTGTTTTTATTTGTGTGTTGTTATATTTGTTTGTTTGGTCGTTTATACTATCTATTTATTGTTTGTTTGTTTTTATTTATGTGCTGTTATATTTATTCGATTGGTTATTTATTGTTTGTTTTTATTTGTGTGTCGTTATATTTGTTTGTTTTGTCGTTTGGGCTGTTTATTTATTGTTTGTTTGTTTTTTTTTTGTGTGCTGTTATATTAGTTTGTTTGGTCGTTTATACTATTTATTGTTTGTTTGTTTTTATTTGTGTGCTGTTATATTTGTTTGTTTGGTCGTTTGGTCTGTTTATTTATTGTTTGTTTTTATTTGTGTGCCGTTATATTTGTTTGTCTGGGCTGTTTATTTATTGTTTGTTTGTTTTAATTTGTGTGCTGTTATATTTGTTTGTTTGGTCGTTTGGGCTGTTTATTTATTGTTCATTTTTATTAATGTGCCATTATATTTGTTTGTTTGGTCGTTTATACTATTTATTGTTTGTTTGTTTTTATTTGTGTGCTGTTATATTTGTTTGTCTGGGCTGTTTATTTATTGTTTGTTTGTTTTTATTTGTGTGCTGTTATATTTGTTTGTTTGGTCGTTTGGGCTGTTTATTTATTGTTTGTTTGTTTGTTTTTATTTGTGTGCCGTTATATATGTTTGTTTGGTTGTTTGGGCTGTTTATTTATTGTTTGTTTGTTTTTATTTGTGTGCCGTTATATTTATTTGTTTGGTTGTTTAGGCCGTTTATTTATTGTTTGTTTGTTTTTATTTATGTGCTGTTATATTTATTTGTTTGGTCGTTTGGGCTGTTTATTTATTGTTTGTTTGTTTTTATTTGTGTGCTGTTATATTTGTTTGTTTGGTCGTTTGGGCTGTTTATTTACTGTTTGTTTGTTTTTATTTATGTGCTGTTATATTTATTTGTTTGGTCGTTTGAGCTGTTTATTTATTGTTTGTTTGTTTTTATTTGTGTGCTGTTATATTTGTTTGTTTGGTCGTTTGGGCTGTTTATTTACTGTTTGTTTGTTTTTAGTTATGTGCCGTTATATTTGTTTGTTTGGTCGTTTAGGCTGTTTATTTACTGTTTGTTTGTTTTTATATGTGTGTCGTTATATTTGTTTGTTTGGTCGTTTAGGCTGTTTATTTACTGTTTGTTTGTTTTTAGTTATGTGCCGTTATATTTATTGGATTGGTTATTTAGACTATCTATTTATTGTTTGGTTTTATTTATGTGCCGTTATATTTGTTTGCTATTATTATTTTATTTGTTTATTTATGTGTTTTTTATTTACCTTTTCATACATTCATTTAATTGTTTGTTTAATTATTTCAACTTTTCGTTCATTTGTTTGTTTCTTTATTTAAATGTCGATTTTGTTTGCTTTTTTTTCCCTCTTTCTTAATAATTATTTTTAATTAGGTATTTATGTCTTTTACTTGTTTGTTTAGGCTATTTATTTAATTGTTGGTTGGTTGTTTATTTAGGCTGTTCATTCTTATTAAGGTTGTTTAGTTCATTCATTTGTTTGTATAAGCTATTTATATATTTATTTAAAGTATGGCTCTTTAAAAGCAAACCTTTTGATTGTTTGTTTGTTATTATTATTTTATTTTATTTGTTTATTTATGTAACTTTTATTTTACTTATATTTTTTCAATCATTCGTTTAATTGTTTATTTGTTTATTTAGGTTTTTCATTCATTCATTTGTTTCTTTATTTAAAGTATGTCTATTTTGTTAGCGTTTGTCTTACATATTAATTATTTTTAATTTGTTATTTATGTCTTTTGCTTGTTTGTTTAGGCATATTATTTATATATTTGTTTGGTTGTTTATAGGCTTTTCGTTCATTTGTTTGTAAAGTATTTCTCTTAACAATCAAACCTTTTGTTTGTTTGGTATTATTTTAATTGTTTATTCATGTGACTTTTATTTACCTCTTTATTCATTCATTTAATAGTTTGTTTGTTTAGACTTTTTAATTTGTTTGTTTAATTCCTGATGCTTTTCATTTATTTATTTATTCATTTGTTTTTTGTATTTAAATGATTTCTCTTTAAACTTTTTTTTTATTTCTTATTCATTATTTTTATTTGTTATTTATGTCTTTTACTTGTTTGTTTAGGATATTTAATTATTTATTAGTTTGTTTGGTTGTTTATTTAGGCAGTTTATTATTATTTAGGTTGTTTATTTCCTTTATTTGTTTGTATAGGCTGTTTAAATACAGGTGAAGTCAGAATTATTAGCCCCCCTGTTTATTTTTTCCACAATTTCTGTTTAACGGAGAGCAGATTTTCTTCAACACATTTCTAAACATAATAGTTTTAATAACTCATTTCTAATAACTGAATTATTTTATCTTTGTCATGATGACAGTAAATAATATTTGACTAGATATTTTTCAAGACACTTCTATACAGCTTAAAGTGACATTTAAAGGCTTAACTAGGTTAATTAGGTTAACTAGGCAGGTTAGGGTAATTAGGCAAGTTATTGTATAATGATGGTTGGTTCTGTAGACTATCGAAAAAAATATAGCTTAAAGGGGCTAATAATATTGACCTTAAAATGGTGTTTAAAAAATTTAAAAACTGCTTTTATTCTAGCCCAAATAAAAACAAATAAAACTTTCTCCAGAAGAAAAAATATTATCAGACATACTGTGAAAATTTCCTTGTTCTGTTAAACATCATTTGGGAAATATTTTAAAAAGAAAATAAATCAAAGGGGGGTTAATAATTCTCACTTCAACTGTATTTATTTAAAGTATGACTCCTAAATACTAAACATTTTGATTGTTTGCTTGTTTGTTGTTATAATTTTATTTTTGTGACGTTTATTTACCTCTTTGTAAATTTATTTAAAGGATGTCTATTTTGTTTGCTTTTTTCTTTCTCATTAATTATTAATAATTTGTTATTGGTGTCTTTTTTAGCTTGTTTGTTTAGGATCTTAACTAATAAAAAAAAATTGGTTGTTTAATTAAGCATTTCATTCATTTATTTGTTTGTTTGTATGGCTATTTATTTATTTATTTATTTATTTATTTATTTATTTATTTATTTATTTATTTATTTATGTCTCTTAACAATCAAACCTTTTGTTTGTTTGTTATTTTTTATTTTAATTGATTATTTATGTGACTTATTTACCTCTACCTCTATTCAATCATTTAATAGTTTGTTTGTTTAGGCTTTTCAATTTATTTGTTTGTTTAATTATTCAGCCTTTTTATTTATTTATTTATTTATTTATTTATTTATTCATTCATTCAAACTATGTCTCTTAAATACTTTTTAAAAAATTATTTAATGGTTTGTTTGGTTGATTGTTTATTTAGACTGTTTATTATTATTTAGTTTATTTCTTTCATTTGTTTGTATAGGCTATTTATATATTTATTTAAAGTTTGTCTCTTAAATACCAAACACTTTGATTGTGTGTTATTATTAATAATAATATTTGATTTGTTTATTTATGTGTCATTCATTCATTCATTCATTCAACTGTTTGTTTAATTCTTCAGGCTTTGCACTCAGTTGTATGTTTCTTTATTTAAAGGATGTCTATTTTGTTTGCTTTTTTCTTTCTCATTAATTATTAATAATTTGTTATTGGTGTCTTTTTAGCTTGTTTGTTTAGGAAATTAATTTATTTAAAAATTGGTTGTTTATTTAGGCATTTCATTCATTCATTTGTTTGTATAGGCTATTTATTTATTTATTTATTTATTTATGTCTCCTAACAATCAAACCTTTTGTTTGTTTGTTATTATTATTTTAATTGTTTATTTATGTGACTTATTTACCTCTTTATTCAATCATTTAATTGTTTGTTTAGACTTTTCAATTTATTTGTTTGTTTAATTATTCAGCCTTTTTATTTATTTATTTATTAATTCAAATTATGTCTCTTAAATAGTTTTTAAAAAATTATTTAATTATTTGGTTGGTTGATTGATTGTTTATTTAGGCTGTTTTTTATTATTTAGATTGTTTATTTCTTTTATTTGTTTGTATAGGCTATTTATATATTTATTTAAAGTATGTCTCTTAAATACCAAACAGTTTGATTGTGTCTTATTATTATTATTATTATTTTATTTGTTTATTTATGTGTCATCCATTCATTCAACTCTTTGTTTAATTCTTTAGGCGTTGCACTCAGTTATATGTTTGTTTATTTAAAGTCTATTTTGTTTGGTTTGAGTTTTTCATTCTTATAATTTATTTTAGTAATATTAATCGATTCATTATTTTTGTCTTTTGTTTGTTTGTTTGTTTAGGCTTTTCATTCATTCGTTTGTAAAGGCCATTTATTTATTTATGTCTCTTAAGAATTAAACCTTTTGGTTTGTTTGTTATTATTATTGCTTTAATTGTTTATTCACGTGACTTTTACAGTAGTTAACTCTTTATTCATTAACTTAATTGTTTGTTTGTTTAAGCTTTTTAGTTTAACAGTTTTTTTTTTTATTATTTAGCCTTTATTTATCTATTCATAAAAATTATGTCTCCTAAATACCATTTTTATTATTATAAGCGAGAGAGGTCAACGCGTTGCAATTTAGGAAAGCACATGCAAATATGCAATTAAAAAATGCATGCTGTCAAACATTAGATTTTTCATTCATTCATTTGTTCGTTTGTATAGGCTATTTATTTATTTATTTATTTATTTATTATGTCTCCTAACAATCAAAACTTTAGTTTGTTTGTTATTATTATTATTTTTTTTTAAATTGTTTATTTATGTGACTTATTTACCTCTATTCAATCATTTAATACTTTGTTTGTTTAGGCTTTTCAATTAATTTGTTTGTTTAATTATTCAGCCTTTTTATTTATTTATTTATTTATTTATTTATTTATTTATTTATTTATTTATTCATTCATTCATTCATTTATTGAAATTATGTCCCTTAAATAATTAAACAAAAATTATTTCATTATTTGGTTGGTTGATTGTTTATTTAGGCTGTTTATTATTATTTAGATAGTTTATTTCCTTCATTTGTTTGTATAGGCTGTTATTATTATTATTATTATTATTATTTTATTTGTTTATTTATGTGACTTATTTACCTCTTTATTCAATCATTTAATAGTTTGTTTAGACTTTTCAATTAATTTGTTTGTTTAATTATTTAGCCTTTTTATTTATTTATTTATTTATTTATTCATTCAAATTATGTCTCTTAAATACTTTTTAAAAAACTATTTAATGATTTGGTTGGTTGATTGTTTATTTAGGCTGTTTATAATTATTTAGTTTATTTCCTTCATTTGTTTGTATAGGCTATTTATCTATTTATTTAAAGTTTGTCTCTTAAATACCAAACAGTTTGATTGTGTCTTATTATTATTAATAATATTTTATTTGTTTATTTATGTGTCATTCATTCATTCAAATCTTTGTTTAATTCTTCAGGCTTTGCACTCAGTTGTAGGTTTCTTTATTTAAAGTATGTCTATTTTGTTTGCTTTTTTTCTTTCTCATTAATTATTAATAATTTGTTATTGGTGTCTTTTTAGCTTGTTTATTTAGGAAATTAATTTATTTAAAAATTGGTTGTTTATTTAGGCTTTTCATTCATTCATTTGTTTGTTTGTATAGGCTATTTATTTATTTATTTATTTATTTATTTATTTATTTATTTATTATGTCTCCTAACAATCAAACCTTTTGTTTGTTTGTTATTATTATTTTAATTGATTATTTATGTGACTTATTTACCTCTTTATTCAATCATTTAATTGTTTGTTTAGACTTTTCAATTTATTTGTTAGTTTAATTATTCAGCCTTTTTATTTATTTATTTATTTATTCAAATTATGTCTCTTAAATACTTTTTAAAAAACTATTTAATGATTTGGTTGGTTGACTGTTTATGTAGGCTGTTTATTTTTATTATTTAGATAGTTTATTTCCTTCGTTTGTTTGTATAGGCTGTTTATATATTTATTTAAAGTATGTCTCTTAAATACCAGCTTGTTTGTTATTATTATTATTCATATTTTATTTGTTCAGAATTAAACACAGTCTGATTCTCTTAATCTCCTCATATTGTGAGTCTGGGATGTTGGAGTATTGCGTAATGTTGAGCGGTGGAGGATTGTCTGCTTTTACATAACACATGGTCAGATCAGCAGCGCTCTCTCTCTCTCTCTCTCAGTCTCTACCACATCAAAACTGCTCTGAGATCAGCATTAGACTCCTGATCTGACGGATATCATTCACTCCAGATGCTGCGGTCTACTCAATGCTGAATCATGTGCTTTAGTCATTTTAGATTTAATTTCTATTATGATATTTTAGATTTTGTGTAAATTATTCTTATTTTCTTTCTGCTATATAAGCTGATAAGATATTATATGCTATCAATGCTAATGAAGGACTACTGAGACATTCCAAGCACGAAGGACATTACAAGCTCCTGACGTGGGAGAGTTCCTCACAGCTCCAATACACATCTCTGCCATTTGCTTACAGCAACCATGTGCTTTTCACTATACACAAATCATCTGCCCGTGATCTTCCTTTATATAACTTCACCATGTTTGGTGTCAGTTTATGACTTTAGCGTTGTGGTAAACATTGATGTATTTCAATATACAATCCATTTACTAATGTTGAGTCATGGCCTGAGGAGAGTATGTTGATGTACTTCTCCCCCACTTCACCTCCTCAACTTTGCTTTCATTTTCAGCTGGTTTTGGGGGTTGGTTTTCACTCATGTTTGACAATGCTTTGCTCAGGGTATGAGAAGGAAAGGTGACTGTTGATCTGGGAGAATGGCTTTTACTCTGCGTCTCCCACACCCCGCTGCGCACGCGGAATCCCACGGATGTTCTCTTTGTACATCCGAATTAGCGTGAAACTGAGCGTAACATGCACGAGCGCAAAACCCCTCCCTGCCTCCTCCCCCGTATGAATATGGTAATGACTCTACTTTGGCAAAACCAAACGAAAAAGCAAAGGCAAAAGCAAACAAGAAGAGAAACTTCACAGAATGTGAATTGGAGGTGCACCTATCGGAGGTAGACTGGAAAAAAACTGTATTATTTGCAAGTTTGTCCTCCGGAATTAATAACAAAAGAAAAAAAAACTGAGTGGGAGAGTTTAGCTGACGCGGTTAACGCAGTGGGGTCTAAACATCGCACTGTGAATGAATTGAAAAAGAAATGGTCCGATGTAAAGGTGCAGGTTAAAAGGAGAACAGTGGCGCACCGTCAGAGTGGGGGAACAGAGGATACACCCTTTAGGGCAGGGGTGCTCAATCCTGTTCCTGGAGATCTACCTTCCTGCAGATTTCTGTTGCAACCCATATCAAACACACCTGCATGTAATTATCAAGTGCTGTTCAGGTCCTAATTAATTGGTTCAGGTGTGTTTGATCGGGGTTGGAGCTGAACTATGCTGGAAGGTAGATCTCCAGGAACAGGATTGATCACCCCTGCTTTAGGGAGAGAGTTGCCTCAATTGTGGGCGACATTTTACTGTCTGGAGTAGTATCCGTGTCTGTGGGAGACACAGATGTATTAGAGGAACACTTTTTTAGGGCGGTATAGCAGCACCGCTTCGCTCTTATCAAGGCAGCGGCACCGGCATTTCAGCTGCCCAATCGCCCGCTCTACAACTGACCGAGTGCGAGAATGGGCATCATTGTATCTGCGCTCTTGGTTAGTTTTGTGGGTTGTTGAGAGGGGTTAACAGCCACGTCTTTAATGGATGACCGCGGTCTCCTGATATGCAGTTAAATAATTACGCTTAATAAGATAAAATAAACTTAGTTGGAATAATATCTTTAAATAGATCACTCACCAAGAAGCCACCCATCGCTCGTTTGTGAGGATGAATGAATCATGGGTTGACCAAGGCCACCATATTGCATGCATTTGCAAATGCTTTTCATTCATTTTCTTTTCAGCTTAGTCCCTTTACTAATCTGGGGTCGCCACAGTGGAATGAACCGCCAACTTATCCAGCATATGTTTTACGCAGCGGATGCCCTTCCAGCTGCAACCCATCTCTGGGAAACATCCATACACACTCATTCACTACGGACAATTTAGCTTACCCAATTCACCTGTACCGCATGTCTTTGGACTGTGGGGGAAACCGGAGCACCCGGAGGAAACCCACACGAACGCGCGGAGAAACGCCAACTGACCTAGCCGAGGCTCGAACCAGCGACCTTCTTGCTGTGAGACGACAGCACTACCTACTGTGCCACCGCATCGCTGCAAATGCTTTTAATATGTTCTAAATCACATAATTGGTAAAACAAAAAAATTCTCAATTAATCCATTTTATCAATTATAATTTAATAGCAATGTTTTTCACATGTGTTGGTGCGATACTTTGTAGTGTGCAATTTAACATAATTGCCTCTAGGAGTCGCCAATGGAAATAAACACACACAAGAGATGCACGTACGCCAGACATGAAGTTGGCGCAGACCAACGCATATTCTCACGTTAATTTCATCGTTAGTAAATCCAAACGCGAGCGTGAAACCTGGCGTACGCAAAGATTTTGTGCGTACGCAGCGTTGATACATGAGGCCCCTAGACTCGAAAAAGAACACAACCTCTGTAGTTCGGCAGTATTTCAGGTTTCGACCGAACGAGAAGGGAGACCTGGTAAATACTAACTAGAGGTCTGCATCCCCGCTGCTGTACCGCGGGACCCGACCAGATTTCTTGCGGTGCGGAAATAAATTCACGAATAAAGCACGAGGGTGGTCGGTAACTCTGGTGTAAATTGAATAAGAGCGGGTGGTCCAACAATATCGCTCCCGAGCATATACGGTATTCAGTTTCTGAATGGTTTAGGCACAAGCCAACAGTTTGGTGATGCTGTCTGAGCCCATTTTTTTATTATGCACGTAATACCGTATACCTATATAAAATAGGGAGGAGGTTTGACAGTATCAAAATTTGGATACCGCCCAAGCCTATGTAACCCCCCCCGGTTCAACACCATCCAACCCGCTCCGAGCTGGTATCAAACCGGCGACCTTCCGCATGGGAGTCGGTTGCTCTTACAAGGAGGCTATAGACCATGGCCTCTAGCGTCTGTCGCTAGAGCACCTGTAGAGGTCAGAGGAGTGAGGTTTACCTGCACAGCACTTACTAGCTGACCTCCGTTACACTCACCCCCCTAAACCTGACTCCCATCCGGGTCACGGCACCAATGTAACCCCACTGGTCCTACACCACTCAACCCGCTCCGAGCTGGAATCAAACCGGCGACCTTCCGCATGGGAGTCGGTTGCTCTAACAAGGAGACTATAGACCATGGCCTCTAGCGTCTGTCGCTCGAGCACCTTTAGAGGTCAGAGGAGTGAGGTTTACCTGCACAGCACTTATTAGCTGGCCTCCGTTACACTCACCCCCCTAAACCTCACTCCCATCCGGGTCACGGCACCAATGTAACCCCACCGTTCTTACACCACTCAACCCGCTCCGAGCTGGTATCAAACGGGCGACCTTCCGCATGGGAGTCGGTTGCTCTAACAAGGAGGCTAAAGACCATGGCCTCTAGCATCTGTCGCTAGAGCACCTTTAGAGGTCAGAGGAGTGAGGTTTACCTGCACAGCACTTACTAGCTGGCCTCCATTACACTCACCCCCCTAAACCTCACTCCAATCCGGGTCACGGCACCAATGTAACCACACCGGTCCTACACCACCCAACCCGCTCCGAGCTGGGATCAAACCGGTGACCTTCCGCATGGGAGTCAGTTGCTCTAACAAGGAGGCTAAAGACCATGGCCTCTAGCGTCTGTCGCTAGAGCACCTTTAGAGGTCAGAGGAGTGAGGTTTACTTGCACAGCACTTCACTAGCTGGCCTCAGTTACACCTAGTATGAATATAGTCCAGTGTAATGTATATTTACAGTGGCAGTATCTTTATTAAGGTTACATGAGATCAGATGGTGATGCTCTATGAATGAACGCAGACTTCAGCAATGGGGGAGGCATGTGCCCCAATAACCATATTATGTCGATTGTAGTTTTATCATGATCATGTTGGAGCCCAAAATCAAAACTAAAAGGATTAATTCCACAGCCATATTTACTATTATGGTGGACTTGTAGCGAACTTGACTTACACTTTTCTTTGAAATGCAGCTCCTTGCACAGTAAAGCCTGACTGAAAGATTTCCTAACCGTTTTGGCACTGCACACAGCCAGACATACCACAGCAGCCGCTCACTTACCAGCCAATCATATGTCCCTATGTGTATGAGGGAGGTAGGACTCAGGCAGTGAATGTGATTTAATCCTTTCTGAATTAAATTATGTAATTATTGGTGGGGGCATTTCAATAATCTGTGCATATTGATGGGGACACACCACCTCTGTTCATGCTAATCCTACTCTCGTGAGGGCATTAACACACACGAGAGACAACGAGATAACAAGAGGAGGAGACAATTACATGCAGGTGACACTAACAAGGGTTGTCATGGAGAATAATCAGGGTGTGGCAAAGGCAGAGGAGAACAACAGCACACACACACACACACACACAAGACTGGGCACATATGTCTATTCGTCATTCATTTTCCTTCAGCTTAGTCCCCTTATTTATCAGAGGTCACCACAGGAGAATGAACCGCCAACTATTCAATCATATGTTTTACATAGTGAATGCCTTTCCAGCAGTAACCCAGTACTGGGAAACACCCATACATACTCATTCACACACACACACTCATACACTATAGCCAATTTAGTTCATCCAGTTCACCTATAGTGTGGGGAAAACCGGAGCACCCGGAGGAAACCCACACCAACACGGGGAGAACATGCAAACTCCACACAGAAACGCCAACTGACCCAGCCGGCACTCGAACCAGTGACCTTCTTGCTGTGAGGCGACAGTGCTAACCACTGAGCCACCATGCTGTCCATATACCCATTCAATAAACGAATGCTAACACTCAAACAGATGCAGCTGTTGTTTGTTCTCATATATGCAGAGTCTCTGTCTGCTGTCCATGGTGCTGAACAAGAGACCCGCCGATTCACTTCCAGTCAGAGACATATTTTTTTTAACAATTATGAAGAAAGTTACTTGCGTTACACCTTTAAAAGATAAATATGTAACTTATAATTACTTTTAAGGAAATTAATGAGTTAAAGAGCCCCTATTTTGGATTTAAAAAGGTCATATTGTGGTTTTATGGGTCTCCAACAACAGGCTGATCTGTATGCAAGGTCAAAAAAACACTTTCATGCTCTTATAATATGAATTTATTTTTACCTAATTATCCCAGCGACTCCCATATGAATCGTTCAGAGTTTCATTTGTTCCCGAACCCCTCCTTAGCGTGAAGCTAATCTGCGCTGATTGGACCGATGACAGCCTGTTGCGATTTGTCGACAGCGTTCAGCACGAGACAGTAAAATGCCCAGCGCGGTTTATCAAGCCCCCAGGTCGACTCGCCAACATTGGTATAGCGCGATCACATTTTACCGGAACTGGAAGTACATATTTAGTGATGTACCGTATCGACATCGATGCGATCAAACAAAAGATCCGAACCCAACTCGATTAGTTTATTCAACTCTGAGTCGACTATTTTGCTAAAGAATCATTCATTCATTCATTTTCTTTTTGGCTTAGTCCCTTTATTAAGCCGGGGTTGCCAGAGCGGAATGAACCGCCAACTTATCCAGCACATGTTTTACGCAGCGGATGCCCTTCTAGCTGCAACCCATCTCTGGGAAACATCCACACACACTCATTCACACTCATACACTATGGACAATTTAGCTTACCCAATTCACCTGTACTGCATGTCTTTGGACTGTGGGGGAAACCGGAGCACCCGGAGGAAACCCACGCGAACGCAGGGAGAACATGCAAACTCCACACAGAAACGCCAACTGACCCAGCTGAGGCTCGAACCAGCGACCTTCTTGCTGTGAGGCGACAGCACTATATACTGTGCCACTGCGTTGCCTGCTAAAGAATCAATAGTTTTAAACATGCTGCACTTTCAGATTTAAACCTCAGCTAGATGTTTTCATTAACTCAGAGCTCTTACACACTGCATGGAACTTGATCTTCATTCCTACACCTTTTGACCACAAAAAGTGTGAAAAAGTGACTTTATGAACATTTTTAATAGTTTAAAGTCATATATCGTCTGCCATGGTGTTGTTGTCTAAAGCGCTGCTAGGTGGTTCCTAAGGTGTTGCTAGAGGGTTGCTAGGGTGTTCTGAGTGGTTGCAAGGCGATTGCTAAGACGTTACTAGGTGGTTGCTAAGCCGTTGCTAGGTGGTTGCTAAGGGGTTTCTATGCAGTTGCTAGGGTGTTCTGAGTGGTTGCTATGGTGTTCCAGGTAGTTGTTAAGGTGTTGCTAGGCGGTTGCAAGTTGTTGCTATGCCATTGCTAGGGTGTTCTGAGTAATTGCTAAGGCGTTGCTATAGTGTTTTATGTGGTTGCAAAGATGTTGCTAGGTGGATGCTAGGGTGTTTTGAGATGTTGCAAAGGCATTGCTAGGCAGTTGCTAGGGTGTTCTGAGTGGTTGCTTAGGTGTGGCTAGGCGGTTGCTAGAATATTCTGAGTGGTTGCTAGGCAGTTGCTAAGGCGTTGCTGAAGTGTTTTGACTGGTTGTTACAGCACTGCTAGGTGGTAGCTAAGGTGTTCTGAGTGGTTGCTAGGGTGTTCCAGCTAGTTGTTAAGGTGTTGCTAGGCGGTTGCAAGTTGTTGCTATGCCATTGCTAAGGTGTTCTGAGTGGTTGCTATGGCATTGATAGGCGGTTGCTAAGGTGTTTTAGGTCGTTTCTAAGGTGTTGCTGGGTGGTTGCTAGGCGGTTACTAAGGTGTTGCTAGGCGGTTGCTAACAAGGGTTGCTTGGTAGTTGCTAAGGTGTTGCTAGGCAATTGCTAGGGTGTTCTGATTGGTTGCTAGGCGGTTACTGAGGTGTTCTAGGCCATTGCTAATATGTTGCTAGGTGGTTTCTAGGGTGTTCTAACCGGTTGCTAAACAGTTGCTAGGTGGTTACTAGGGTGTTCTGAGTGGTTGCTAGGCGGTTGCTAAGACGTTGCTAGGTGGTTGCTAAGCCGTTGCAAGGTGGTTGCTACCAACTGACCAAGCCGAGGCTCGAACCAGCGACCTTCTTGCTGTGAGGCGACAGCACTATCTACTGCGCCACTGCGTTGCCTGCTAAAGAATCAATAGTTTTAAACATGCTGCACTTTCAGATTTAAACCTCAGCTGGATGTTTTCATTAACTCAGAGCTCTTACACACTGCATGGAACTTGATCTTCATTCCTACACCTTTTGACCACAAAAAGTGTGAAAAAGTGACTTTATGAACATTTTTAATAGTTTAAAGTCATATATCGTCTGCCTTGGTGTTGTTGTCTAAAGCGCTGCTAGGTGGTTGCTAAGGTGTTGCTAGAGGGTTGCTAGGGTGTTCTGAGTGGTTGCAAGGCGGTTCCTAAGACGTTACTTGGTGGTTGCTAAGCCGTTGCTAGGTGGTTGCTAAGGGGTTTCTATGCAGTTGCTAGGGTGTTCTGAGTGGTTGCTAGGGTGTTCAAGGTAGTTGTTAAGGTGTTGCTAGGCGGTTGCAAGTTGTTGCTATGCCATTGCTAGGGTGTTCTGAGTAATTGCTAAGGTGTTGCTATAGTGTTTTATGTGGTTGCTAAGATGTTGCTAGGTGGTTGCTAGGGTGTTTTGAGTGGTTGCAAAGGCATTGCTAGGCAGTTGCTAGGGTGTTCTGAGTGGTTACTTAGGTGTGGCTAGGCGGTTGCTAGAATATTCTGAGTGGTTGCTAGGCAGTTGCTAAGGCGTTGATAGAGTGTTTTAACTGGTTGTTACAGCACTGCTAGGTGGTTGCTAAGGTGTTCTGAGTGGTTGCTAGAGTGTTCCAGGTAGTTGTTAAGGTGTTGCTAGGCGTTTGCAAGTTGTTGCTATGGCATTGCTAAGGTGTTCTGAGTGGTTGCTATGGCTACGATAGGCGGTTGCTAAGGTGTTTTAGGTCGTTGCTAAGGTGTTGCTAGGCGATTACTAAGGTGTTGCTAGGCGGTTGCTAATGGGGTTGCTTGGTAGTTGCTAAGGTGTTGCTAGGCAATTGCTAGGGTGTTCTGATTGGTTGCTAGGTGGTTACTGAGGTGTTCTAGGCCATTGCTAATATGTTGCTAGGTGGTTTCTAGGGTGTTCTAATTGGTTGCTAAACAGTTGCTAGGTGGTTACTAGGGTGTTCTGAGTGGTTGCTAGGGTGTTCCAGGTAGTTGTTAAGGTGTTGCTAGGCGGTTGCAAGTTGTTGCTATGCCATTGCTAGGGTGTTCTGAGTAATTGCTAAGGCGTTGCTATAGTGTTTTATGTGGTTGCAAAGATGTTGCTAGGTGGATGCTAGGGTGTTTTGAGTGGTTGCAAAGGCATTGCTAGGCAGTTGCTAGGGTGTTCTGAGTGGTTGCTTAGGTGTGGCTAGGCGGTTGCTAGAATATTCTGAGTGGTTGCTAGGCAGTTGCTAAGGCGTTGCTAAAGTGTTTTGACTGGTTGTTACAGCACTGCTAGGTGGTTGCTAAGGTGTTCTGAGTGGTTGCTAGGGTGTTCCAGCTAGTTGTTAAGGTGTTGCTAGGCGGTTGCAAGTTGTTGCTATGCCATTGCTAAGGTGTTCTGAGTGGTTGCTATGGCATTGATAGGCGGTTGCTAAGGTGTTTTAGGTCGTTGCTAAGGTGTTGCTGGGTGGTTGCTAGGCGGTTACTAAGGTGTTGCTAGGCGGTTGCTAATAAGGGTTGCTTGGTAGTTGCTAAGGTGTTGCTAGGCAATTGCTAGGGTGTTCTGATTGGTTGCTAGGCGGTTACTGAGGTGTTCTAGGCCATTGCTAATATGTTGCTAGGTGGTTTCTAGGGTGTTCTAACTGGTTGCTAAACAGTTGCTAGGTGGTTACTAGGGTGTTCTGAGTGGTTGCTAGGCGGTTGCTAAGACGTTGCTAGGTGGTTGCTAAGCCGTTGCAAGGTGGTTGCTACCAACTGACCAAGCCGAGGCTCGAACCAGCGACCTTCTTGCTGTGAGGCGACAGCACTATCTACTGCGCCACTGCGTTGCCTGCTAAAGAATCAATAGTTTTAAACATGCTGCACTTTCAGATTTAAACCTCAGCTGGATGTTTTCATTAACTCAGAGCTCTTACACACTGCATGGAAGCTCATTTTCAAAAACCCATAATAGGGGCTCTTTAAATAATGTAAAAAATAAAAGCTGTTAATGAACATTTTTGTCTGTATTTTGTATTTTCTGTGTATTTACGGTTGTGAATTGCATTATGGGATGTTGATCTCTGCTCTGTCCACTTTTGATGTTGAAAATTCAACTCTACAGTTTAACAAAGATACTTTTATTGACATTTTAGGAGTTTGGATTAATAATATAAAGTATAAGAAATAATAATATCTAGAGAAACAAGTGTGTAAAATAACAGAAAATGTGCTGCAGTTTATTACAAGGTGTTTGTAGTGTAATATAAAACACCAAGGTAGACGATATATGACTTTAAACTATTAAAAATGTTCATAAAAGTCCCTTTTTCACACTTTTTGTGGTCAAAAGTTGTAGGAATGAAGATTAAGTTCCCATAATGCAAATAAAAAATAAACACAAATACATACAACTGCTAAGTTAACGGATATTTTTTACAGCGTGTAGCCACTTTATTAGGTACACCTGTCTAACTGCTCGTTAACGCAAATTTCTAATCAGCCAATCACATGGCAGCAACTCAATGCATTTAGGCATGTAGACATGGTCAAGACGATCTGCTGCAGTTCAAACCGAGCATCAGAATGGAAAAAAAAAAGGGGATTTAAGTGACTTTGATCGTGGCTTGATTGTTGGTGCCAGACGGGCTGGTCTGAGTATTTCAGAAACTGCTGATCTACTGGGGTTTTCACGCACAACCATCTCTAGAGTTTACAGAGAATGGTCTGAAAAAGAGGAAATATCCAGTGAGCGGCAGTTCTGTGGGCGCAAATGCCTTGTTGATGCCAGAGGTCAGAGGAGAATGGCCAGACTGGTTCCAGCTGATAGAAATGGAACAGTAACTCAAATAAGCACTCGTTACAACCAAGGTCTGCAGAAGAGCATCTCTGAACACACAACACGTCCAACCTTGAGGCGGATGGGCTACAGCAGCAGAAGACCACACCGGGTGCCACTCCTGTCAGCTAAGAACAGGAAACTGAGGCTACAATTCACACAGGCTGACCAAAACTGGACAATAGAAGATTGGAGAAACGTTGCCTGGTCTGATGAGTCTCCATTTCTGCTGCCACATTCGGATGGTCGGGTCAGAATTTGGCGTCAACAACATGAAAGCATGAATCCATTCTGCCTTGTATCAATGGTTCAGGCTGGTGGTGGTGGTGTAATGGTGTGGGGGATATTTTCTTGGCACACTTTGGGCTCATTAGTACCAATTGAGCATCATGTCAACACCACAGCCCACCTGAGTATTGTTGCGGACCATGTCCATCCCTTTATGACCACAGTGTCTCCATCTTCTGATGGCCACTTCCAGCAGGATACCGCTCCATGTTATAAAGCGTGAATCAGACTGGTTTCTTGAACATGACAATGAGTTCACTGTACTCAAATGGCCTCCACAGTCACCAGAGCTCAATCCAATAGAGCACCTTTGGGATGTGGTGGAAGGGGAGATTCACATCATGGATGTGCAGCCAACAAATCTGCAGCAACTGTGTGATGCTATCATGTCAATATGGAGCAAAATCTCTGAGGAATATTTCCAGTACCTTGTTGAATCTGTCACAAAAGATTAAAGCAGTTCTGAAGGCAAAAGGGGGTCCAACCCGGTACTAGTAAGGTGTACCTAATAAAGTAGCTGCACTTCTTCCTGGTTTTTCCTCAACGTGGGCACAGTTATGGGAAAAACGAAGTACATAATTAAAAAAAAAAAGAAATAAAGTCACAGAAATTGCTGTAAAATAAAAAGAAACTAACGCTGATTTATCATTTTGAGGGAATTTCAGAACAAAACAAATATTAGCATTTTACTCTGACACACACATATGAAGAGAAAACACACAATCCTTTAAACTCCTGCCAGAGACACAGACTGGAGGAGGATCACACTCCAAACACACACTCAAGCTGTTGGTTGATGAGTAAGCTTCAGTCCAGAAATATCATCCAGACAGATCCTTCATTACGCATACAGTGACAAGCCTTGCTCAGTGGTGAATCAGCTTTTCTATGAGCTCATCATACATCACATGAGAAGCGTCATTTTTTTTCTTCTTACTTTTTTCTTTCTTTTTGTTTGTTTTATCTGTGTCAGAAACATGACCTTTTTCATTATTATCAAGAAAAGTCAAAGTTATTTCATGAACTCTTGGAGCCCCCTGATGGCCACTGGAGCCCAAAGCAAAACATTCATTTTCTTTTCGGCTTAGTCCCTTTATTCATCAGGAGTCACCACAGTGGAATGAACCGCCAACTTATCCAGCATATGTTTTACACAGCGGATGCCCTTCCAGCTGCAACCCAGTACTGGGAAACACCCACACACACTCCTACACTGCGGCCAACTTAGTTTATTCAACTCCCCTAAAGCGCATGTGTTTGGACTGTGGGGGAAACAGACGATATATGACTTTAAACTATTAAAAATGTTCATAAAAGTCACTTTTTCACACTTTTTGTGGTCAAAAGTTGTAGGAATGAAGATTAAGTTCCCATAATGCAAATAAAAAACCCACACCAACACGAGGAGAACATGCAAACTCCACACAGAAATGCCAACTGGTCCAGCTGGGACTCGAACCAGCGCCCTTCTTGCTGTGAGGCGACAGTGCTGACCACTGAGCCACCATGTCGCCCGCACTGTACATTAATAATTACAACTAGAAAAGTAAAGTTGGTAGACAAACCTTATGGTGACTTGAGAAAGCAGAGTCTGAAAGTTTGAAGCAGTTTCAAAGTGTAAAATACCTGAAGCAGTTTAAGAAGTGTGAAACAGTCATAACTGCGTATCTGTCAGCAGGTTTCTAGTATGGATTGGCATGTTTCTTGCTAGGCTGTTGAAAGGGGGTTCTGAATGGTTGCCAAGTTGTTGCTAAGTGGTTGCTAGGGTGTTCTGAATGGTTTCTAGGGTGTTCTTACTTGTTGCTAGGTGGTTGCTAAGGCGTTGCTAGGGTGTTTTGACTTGTTGTGACAGAGTTGCAAGGTGGTTGCTACGGTGTTCTGAGTGCTTGCTAGGGTGTTCCAGGTAGTTGTAAAGGTGTTGCTAGGTGGTTGCAAGTTGTTGCTATTGTGTTGCTAGGGTGTTCTTAGTAGGTTATGGTGTTGCTGTGGTGTTTTATGTGGTTGCTAAGACGTTACTAGGTGGTTGCTAAGCCGTTGCTAGGTGGTTGCTAAGGGGTTTATAGGCGGTTGCTAGGGTGTTCTGAGTGGTTGCTAGGGTGTTCCAGGTAGTTGTTAAGCTGTTGCTAGGCGGTTGCAAGTTGTTGCTATGCTATTGCTAGGGTGTAATTGCTAAGGCGTTGCTATAGTGTTTTATGTGGTTGCTAAGATGTTGCTAGGTGGTTGCTAGGGTGTTTTGAGTGGTTGCAAAGGCATTGCTAGGCAGTTGCTAGGGTGTTCTGGGTGGTTGCTTAGGTGTGGCTAGGCGGTTGCTAGAATATTCTGAGTGGTTGCTAGGCGGTTGCTAAGGCGTTGCTAGAGTGTTTTGACTGGTTGTTACAGCACTGCTAGGTGGTTGCTAAGGTGCTCTGAGTGGTTGCTAGGGTGTTCCAGGTAGTTGTAAAGGTGTTGCTAGGTGGTTGCAAGTTGTTGCTATTGTGTTGCTAGGGTGTTCTTAGTAGTTTAAGGTGTTGCTGTGGTGTTTTATGTGGTGTCTAAGTGGTTGCTACAGTGTTCTGAGTTGTTGCTAAGGCGTTGCTAGGCAGTTGCTAGGGTGTTCTGAGTGGTTGCAAGGCAGTTACTGAGGTGTTCTAGGCCATTGCTAATATGTTGCTAGGTGGTTTCTAGGGTGTTCTAATTGGTTGCTAAACAGTTGCTAGGTGGTTGCTTAGGACGTTGCTAGATGGTTGCTAGGTGGTTGCTAAGGGGTTTCTAGGTGGTTGCCAGGGTGTTCTGAGTGGTTGCTAAGGCGTTGCTAGGCGGTTGCTGGAGTGTTCTGAGCTGTTGCTAGACGGTTGCTAAGGTGTTCTGAATAGTTGCTAGGCGGTTGCTAAGGTGTTCTAAGTAGTTGCTAAGGCATTGCTAGGTGGTTGCTAGGGTGTTCTGAGCTATTGCTAAGGTGTTGCTAGGTTTTTTGAATAGTTGCTAGGCAGTTGCTAACATAAATTAGCATGGTTCTAGTATGAATTAGCATGTTGCTAGCATGTTTCTAGCATAAATTAGCATGTTGTTAGTATGAATGAACGGTCTAGGAAGAGATGCGTTCTTAAAATAGTCTAAGAAGAAGACAGCAGAATAATAAGGTTTTGTAGTCTAACAGTATGTTGGTTTTCTCAAGCCACCATAATTATGCTGCAACACTACAGCACAGTTCAAATTGTTAATTTACAGTGCACTTGTATTATTGGCAACCAAAATAGCCAGTAATATTGTAAATCTCACAGCAGTTTTTACTATGTTAGACGGCTATTAAACGTCTTTTAAACTAAAAATTGCATGCTGGGAACTGTCCTCGTGTGGGTGCGCAGAATCAGAGGCGCACATTAGTGGAAAGCAGACGAGTGTGTAAAGACAGTCAAATGAAAGCATTCATCACACTGCTGCTCCAGTGTGTCCTGGTCTGGATCTGCTCCTCTGGGATGTGTAATTTTGCCTCCTGCACTGTGATTGGCTGAAGCGCAGCGGCTCAGCTGTCAGAGCGATTTAATGACCCGCGGGAGCATCTATGTCATGTTTTTTTTATTGAGGGAATAAACACAAATACAGAAAATGTTTTCAAGTATATAAAGATCCTCCACATTTTACTCATGCATACAAAATTAAACAATATTTTCTTCTATGATTACTGAATAAATACAGTTGAAGTCAGAATAATTAGCCCCCCTTTGAAGTCTTTTTTTTTTATATATTTCTCAAATTAGGTTTAACAGATTCAGGAAATTTTCACAGTATGTCTGATAATATTTTTTCTTCTGGAGAAAGTCTTATTTGTTTTATTTCGGCTTAAATAAAAGCAGTTTTTAATTTTTTTATTTTTTAAAAACCATTACGTTTTACTCTTTGTTATATTGCAGCTGTTTGCTAATGTACACACAGCACCCCATATTGACAGAAAAACACAGAATTGTTGACATTTTTGGATTTATTAAAAAAGAAAAACTAAGATATCACATAGTCCTAAACAGGGCTTTACATTAACACCCACCAACCTGCCAAATGCGGGTAGATTTCAGCTCTGGCGGGTTAGACAGACACCTCCACTAGCCACTTTCGCTGGTTGGAAATCATTTTTAAATTGTAGTTTTCTTAAAAGCAAAGTTCGAATCGACAATAAGCGTGGCCCAATATTCGTGCAAATGTGATCTTAGAATCGAGAAGCAGCATGACTGACAAAAATAACTGTGTTCGCGGAACAAAAGAAAGCAGGTAAATACCGAACGAGAGGATGATCACTCGCGCGCATCACATCAACTGTTAAAAAAACGCGCGCTCTCCCGTTTACTTGCGCGAAGCAACCGTGCCTAGAAGAAGCGCAACTGGTGCGATTGGTTCTCTTTGAAATAGACTGGACAAAGAGCGATGATCGTGCTGCTTTCAAGAGCTCAAGATTTAAAAAAATACACATATTCTTCTGTAAGCAGCAGCGGTCACTGCTTTCATTTTAAATATTCTTTGAACAGATTATTAACAGGCCTATATTAACCGTGTGCGCGTGATCATCCTTTCATTATCACTCACAGTATGTTTCACCTGCTTTCTTTTGCTAACAGTTATTTTTGTTAATGTGGCTTAATTTACTTTTTTTTTTTACAATAACATTGATTTAATGGGAGATTACTCCCCGATTATGTATAGTTAACTAGTGACCTGGGACTTTTAGCCAGGACAGATTACTGTGCATGTTTTAGATGCATGACAATAATTATGTTTTTTTTAAAGAAAAGTTTTGTTGAATTAAAAAGTGCACCTATACAGCTATATTTTCCTTGGTTTGACAGATTAAAAACTGTGCCTAAGAAATACTTATTTGGTGTGGTCACAGATAAATTTGGTAAATCCTTAATTTTGAGCCCTGAAAAGTCATGTGAAATAAAAACTGACTGCATTGCGACACAACCCATGTGCTCATGCACACTGAGCAAGCTAATATACAACACACGCAAGATGTTAAATGAATGAGGAGGCATGTGGACATAACACAACATCTAAATCAAGTCATTTTAGCATGTCAAAGTCAAATTTATGCATATAAAATATATTTTTTCCCAACAAGAAAAGTGTGGCAAGAGAAAATGGCGAGTGGCTATGTTGGAAATCTACTAGCCACAGTGGCTGGTGATCAAAAAAGTTAATGTCAAGCCCTGGTCCTAAATGTTCAGACCATTTGCTGTGGCACTCATATATTTAACTCTGTCCATTTCTTCCGATCATCATTGAGTTGGTTCTACACTTGAGTCCAGCTGTGTTTGAACTCAATACAGAAATGTCAACTGGCCCATCTGAGATTCAAACTATTGACCTTTCTTGTTGTGAGGTCACAATGCTAACCACTGAGCCACTTTGTTGCCCAATAAAACAACAACAATATATATAATATTAACACACCTTACCAGTGATACTGCCATAAAACCCTGTAGAGAAAAGAAAAATGTTATTAGACAGCGTAAACAAGATTGAGGTCATTATATAACCGTGAAAAATGTGTATTTCAGTTGAATTGCTACAATATAATCTTTTATTAGTCTTACCTTATCTCTGTGTCCGAGTCCTTCACTGTTGTTGTATCCTCTCTCTCTTTGGAGGAATCTAGACTTTTGAGCATCTGGTCCATTGATAACCAACTTACAATACATTTGTGTATCGTGGGTTACAAGAGCCCTGACTTAAACCCAATTGAGCATCTCTGAAGAGACCTAATATGGCTGTCCACCAGCGTTTACCATCCAGCCTGACAGAACAGTCAACATGAGTTCTGCTGTTGTCCGATAAAGACGTAAAAGTTGGCCATTTGCAATGTATGTCGTGATGAACTACCTCGAGGTGGAAGCAAGCAGCGGCATTTTAACACCACTAACAGGATTAGGCATCTTAGAACACACCATACAACTAAATATTCAGAGTATGAGAAGCTAAAGCAGCTCAAAACTCTAACTTCGAAAGACAAAACATTGCGCTACACTGTCAAGATTTCACATTCTGCCGAGGCTTTGGTGAACGCATTCGGCGGCATGTTTCAGTCACGGGGGATCCAAAGAGAAAAAAAAAATCCACGCAATTTTAACAGACAACGGCAAAAACATGTAGAAAGCAATGAGGGATGCAGTTTTCCCTGGCCAGCCGTGTGTGGCACACACTCTTCAGCTTGCTGTGCATGAGGGGATATTATCCCAGTGAAGTATTTTGGATATCACAGCCTCTGGAAGACACATTGTTGGGCACTTTAGGCATTCTCCGTTGGCATATACCCGGCTTGAAAATGCCCAAAAGCAACTCGGCCAGCCGATGAAAAAAACTCCACCAGGATGTGTCCACCCGATGGATCAGTACATTGTATAGGTTCCAAAGTCTGTTAGAACAGAAACCAGCGCTTGCAGCCTATGCTGCAGAACACCAATTGCCATGCATGCTCACAATTCACCAGTGGAAATTAATCAAAAATGTGGTCTCCATCCTCGCCCCATTTGAAGAGCTCACACAACAGATTGTGCTTTATGAAGGCTGTAAAACAGCGTCGATACGTTTGGAGCAGTGTCCACTCGATACTTTCTGAGGTGCACCCAGCTCTGAGCTCATAAACTCCTCCAGAAACTTAACCTGGATGACGGAGGCTTTCAGCGGTGCTTCTGACTGAGCCGAGCCCAGTTTGATGAACTGTTGTCGGTGTCGGCTGAAGGATTTCCCCCGGACACCAACAACAGGTGCTACTTCACAATCATGCCCCCACAAGAGCAAGCTCCTGATTGGTTAACACGGCGCGAATGTCCGCAGAAGTTCAGATTTTTGAACTCGCGCGATTTGCGCGTTAAGCGCGTCAAACGCTCAATTCGCGTGTATCGCGCCGCAGGATGCCTATTCGTGCGTTTGCATTGACTTAACATGTAAATCACTTGCGCTTGACGCTTCTTCCGCATCTGGTGTGAACGCAGCATAAGAGCTCTCACCCGACTCTTGGACAAGACAGTGGAGTCTGACCATGGTGGAAGTTGTCAGAAGACGATTCTCTGAGATTGATAGAGAGAAGCTATATGCAATTGTGACGATGCTAGATCAAAGTTTAAAGAAACTTACTATCATTACTCTTTCCCTGTCTTTCAATCTTTGGCCAACTATCTCTTTGTTTTAAGTACATAATTAGGCTTTTCTTATGCCTTTGTAAAGGATCAACCTATGTTAAAAGATCGATCAGGGATTTATTAGCTCATTTCTAGGAATCAGATCTAGAAGATTCGAATCACTTGATTCAAATGAGTCAGATTAAAGATTCGCACTTTAATCACCATTTGTCCAGCAAATAGAAGATGTTGTATTTCACCAATCTTGTTTGTATTATTTCCATGGCCAATGATAATAACACAGTATTGGGTTAACTTTTAGCAAGGTAACAAAATCTACAGCCCGAGGCAATGACTTAGAAGCACATACACAAAATGAAACAAAGATTTATTGAGCTACACTACGATACATGAAAACTAACTACATCATAAACGAACATCAAACGCAGAGGCAGTTCAAATGAGTAGACAACCATCCCAAATTACTTCTTGTACGTATTACTAGATCTTAGAATTCACCTGAGAAACCACAAAATGCCCAACACAGAGATTTGGCTTATCTTTAACTGCTTAAGGTCAATCTGCACTTTGGCTGGAAGTCTTGAGTTTCCCTCACCGGGCTGGCATCAGGGAAACACGGCACTCTTGATTGGTTGGTGACTCGCTTCCGTGACGTCTATGGGATTCACTCGCTTGCGAGTGAAGATTGTCCTGGGTTAATGGGTGTAACGCCAGAGTCTGTTTGCGGAAGGTCTTGTGGTTTCGGTGGTCCTGAAACTTTAAGAGGTTGCATAGAAAGTTCGTGGTGACCCAATCGTATGGCGGCACGGTGTCCGAGGAGGGCGAAAGGAGGCAGAGAGCACAGCTAGCGCAAGCAAGCTAATGCAAAAAGCAAGGTTTTACTGTTGCTGTAAGAGCGAGCACAATCCAGTCATCTGTCCATCTGTTTCAAGCTACGAATATTTGGATTACATATCAACAGAAAACCAAGATATGATCACAAACGGAGCACTTGCGATCAATATACTTCACCCGCAGCTGTTTTTCAGTCATTTATATCCCTCATGTCCATGTCAGAGCTACAATTCACTGATGTTATTGTCGGTCTTTTGGAGATTTAATCATTGGTGACGACGTTATAACGGGTTAATGTCTGCTTTTATATTTGGTGTCTGATTAATATTTGCTGGTTGGGAAGATCTGTTTGTTCACTTCTGCTGTTTATACTTTGATTTGATTTTCAGTTTATTTTTTCCACGTAACTGCAAATTAGAATAGAAACGGTATAAAAAGCACACAAACATGATGACAGTTATAGGTATTGTACATTGTTATGAGTCAATGATGCTCATATTCAGCAGAAATACATCAATTTCCCCTTTCTGGCTGCTCTTTCTATGAATGAATTACGTAGAAGCACTGTACAAGCGTGTTTCCTCGTCGGTTAGTAACGCTGTATTTCATTGCACAATAATTCGTCGAACAGCCTTTTTTGGCTAAAAAAGGTAAATCACGGTTTAATTTGTTATTATTAGATTATTTTTAGATTTCACCTCTCCTGCTGTGCATGAACTAAGCTAGGCTAACCTAGCTTCAATTTTAATCAACTTATTTTCTAATCGGTTGCATATTAAGTCGTGAACATACCGCTGTAATACATACTGCAGTCCTTTTTTGTCTGGCTTTTTTCAGATTTCTCAGCTGTTTGCTAATTGTATCCCTGGGAATGTCTGACACCGGCGCATACATATTGTAATAGACATGCCAGGCATGAAAGCTTGACAGGCGTAGCAACAGTAAGTAAGGAGGGTGGGGCTTAGCGAAGGGTCAATTATAGAATGTAGTCACTGTATTAAGAGGCTACATCCCATTAAGCTGATCTGACGTGTGTTGGTCTGCCTGACCCCTCTTTGTTTGGAATAATTTTAAGTTACTCTGCCTTATTTGTGAATGATGGCCTACAGTAGCCTTAAGTTCTCATTTTCTAAAAGAAACACTTGGTGGTTCTTCAAGATCTTGACTGTAGCCTATACAGTTTTTTTATATATAGTTAATTCAGAGTTAGGCCCAATCCCAATTCAATTTTTTTACCCCTACTCTTTGCCTATCCTCTTGGTCCTTAAAAAAAGAGTGTGAAGGGCTTCAAAATTTACCCCTAAGAACTGGGACAGCACTACAGCACCTGCACACGTCATCATATGTCATCACAAGCTCTTGCTTTATATGAGATCAGACGATCGCGACTGCTGTAGTTATTCCAGTTGTGTTATTTTTTTGGTATTTATCTTCAGGAAATCACTGAAGGCATATATTATGTTATCATAATGATATAATGTGACAATAAGATCGTAACTGTACTGCGCATTTACACGGTGGCCATATTCATCTATGTAAACACACGAAAACAACACTAACATTATAGCAGACACTGTAAAAAAGGTCATTCCCAGCCACTAGACTTTTCTGACAGGTTATTCGTGTGTCAGAATGTTGTGGGACTGCTGTACAGGAGTTATTATTATGGATTATAGATTGTGAAATTTAGAGGGGGGGTTTTTTTAGCGTTTTTTTTTTTTCTAAAAGCATGACGGTAAAACACGAACACGGTTATAAATATATATTAAAACATGTGCTTGTTTGTTTTAAAAATCCATAATAATGACAAAAATACTAATTTGTGGCTCTCCTTACTTCCGGGTGCAGCTATACTGCTGTTGTGGCTGGTGTATTCTGGGAATTTTTCTTACCCCTTGGTTTCGAGTGTGCTCCTGAAAAATCTTCATTCGAAGGGGTATCCACCCCTTTCCCTTAGCCCTACACCTTCAAGTTAAAGAGAATTGGGTCACCCCTACTCCTTTACCTCTTCACTGGTAAGGGGAAAGGCTAAGGGGTAGAATTGGGATTGGGCCTTAGTTTCATTTCTACAAATGGTGCAAACTCTGCCAGATTATAGATAAAAGATTCCCATTCCCCTGCTTTTCTTTGATCGGCAATCGGCAGATCATGATCTTGCTGATCGGCCCCAAAAATGCTAATCAGAGCATCACTAGTATTTCTCACATACTTTAATTCATGCCATTCAGGCAGTTTCTTTCCCATGTGGACTTTCACGTGTTCCTTAAGATGCAACAACTCTGTGAAAGTCTGGACACTGATCTCATGCCTATGGTTTCTCTGCAGTGTGGATCATCTGGTGTAAATTTAGATGTCCTAACTGAGTGAATCTCTTGTCGCAGTGTGAACACTTGTAGGGTTTCTCTCCAGTGTGAGTCCTCTGGTGTATTTTTAGAGGTCCTGAATGAATGAATGCCTTGTCGCAGTGTGAACACTTGTAAGGTTTCTCTCCAGTGTGAATTCTCTTATGCATGATAAAATGCCCTAGCTGAGTGAATCTCTTGTTGCAGAGTAAACACTTGTAGGGTTTCTCTCCAGTGTGAATCCTCTGGTGTACTTTTAGATATCCTGAATGATTGAATGCCTTGTCGCAGTGTGAACACTTGTAAGGTTTCTCTCCAGTGTGAATTCTCTGGTGCTTGATTAGAAGTCCTGACTGACTGAATCTCTTGTCACAGTGTGAACACCAGTAAGGTTTCTCTCCAGTGTGAATCCTCTCATGGTTAGTTAGTTGTCCTGAATCAGTAAACCTCTTGTCGCAGTGTGAACACTTGTAAGGTTTCTCTCCAGTGTGAATCCTCTCATGTATCTTTAGATGTCCTGAATGACTGAATCTCTTGTTGCAGTGTGAACACATGTAAGGTTTCTCTCCAGTGTGAATCCTCTCATGTACTTTCAATTCTCCAGCCGTAGGAAAGGTCTTCTCACACTCAATGCACATGTATTCTCTCACACCGGTGTGGATCTTCTCATGCCTTCTTAAACTCTCTTGATGTGAGAAACTCTTTCCACACACAGAGCATGAATAAGGCCTCTCCTTTGTATGAACTCTAAGATGAACCCTCAGCCCCGAAGCCCTCAAAAATGTTTTGCCGCACTGATCACATTTGTGTGGTTTCTCTCCAGTGTGGATCCTCATGTGGTCAGTAAGGTTTGATGATAGTCTGAAACTCTTCCCACACTGAGAGCATGTGAATGGTTTCTCTCCAGTGTGGATCCTCATGTGATTCTTCAGACTGGCTTTTTTTGCCCGTCTTATCCCACACTGAGGACATGTGAATGGTTTCTCTCCGGTGTGAATCCTCATGTGATTCTCGAGACTGGCTTTGTATGCCAGACTTTTCCCACACTGAGAGCATGTGAATGGTTTCTCTCCGGTGTGGATCCTCATGTGAGTCCTGAGACTGTCTTTGTTTGCCAGACTCTTTCCACACTGAGTGCAGGTGACACATGTTTTGCCTTTTCTCTTCAGCGAGCGAGTTTCTGTCGTTTTGACATGATGCTGTGTCTCCTCCATCAAGCCTGAAACAAAAAAAAGAAAACTGCATTTTAAATAAAGGACAAAAAAAGTGAAGGTGCACAAAAACTACATGAAATCATGATCTCCCTTTTTAAAAACCTTGTTCCTGGAGCAATGTGCTTTTGCTCCCAGACAGGAGCGGGACCCGCTGTAACCGAAATGTCTGTTACATAGTTGCCTTAGACCACGGGTGTTCAAACTTGGTCCTGGAGGGCCGGTATCCTGCTGAGTTTAGCTCCAACTTGCTTCAACACACCTGCCAGGGAGTTTCTAGTATACCTAGTAAGAGCTTGATTAGCTGGTTTGGGTGTGTTTGATTAGGGTTGGAGCTAAAATCTCCTGGCCCTCCAGGACCGAGTTTGGACACCCCTGCCTTAGACATAGCTTGCTACTAGGGATGGGCGATATGGCCTAAAATCCATATTGCGATATACATTGCAGCCTCTTGCGATAACGATATATATTGCGATATATAAATTATAATAGAACTATTTCAGAACAGGTTACAGAGACCCTTAGGAAAGCCAAACTGCTATTTTTTGTTAAAGAAATAAAGAAACGTTGCATGTCGTTTTGAGAACATTTATTGTGCAAAAGCAAAACTGTAATTAAACAACACAATGCTGCAGATAAATAAACTAAATGTAGTGCCTTTTAGAAAGAAAGACTTTTCTTTTAAGTCCTTGGTTCCTAAATGCCAAGTTGCAGAGAACAAAAAAACTGGTGTCTTTTTAGTTAAGGAACTTACACTGTACTGAGATTACTTCCAGTATTAAATTAGTCAAATAAAATTGTGTATTGCAGATACTTTAAATAAAAACATATTTCTAACCTGCAGCCTAAGGTAACACATTTGATTTTAAACATTTTGTTCTCCTAATGAAATTAAAACTGGTGTCTTGATCTGCTCTTTCTCTCTCTCTCTCTCTCTCTCTCTCTCTCTGTCTGCTGTAGTGTTGGTGCTGCTGAGAGATTGAGATGCACCAGTCAAAGTTTGCTTATAAAGTAATGCAAAAATTAATACAATTAATATCGAAAGCGAAAGCAGATTCTCGGACATGTCCAGGGAAAAGAGAATGTATTGTCACCCCAAATAATGAGCTGGATCAGTCTATTTAGTCTTCGCACTCTTCTCAAAGCTGCTATAAAGGCAGGACAACAGTTCTGTATCCAGCGCGTCTCTGTGGGTCTGCATGTAGAGCATGTGAGTCTGTGGCAGAGTGTTCTCAGTTTCTCACGAACACAGAACCGGGATGCCCCAATAATATATCGGCCGCCCAGGTAAAATCTGTGTGGGAAGCGCTGTGTGGGAATCTGTGTGACAAGCCACGATATGCCATGCATGAGGCTCGCAAGTTGTGCGACACATCGCCATTCGGTGCCATGCGTTGCTTAGTGCTGTTGTTGAGAGCGTCAGCATGTGCTACAGTCACAATAGATTTCCAACGTAATACACCACAAGTTAGTGTGAAGAGCATGTTGTTTTACCTTGGCCGAGTGAATTAAGTTATCAATCGAGCTTATTAAAAAAGAAAATTGCACATGTGCGACTAAATAAATTTTCCAGTTCGCACACGTCTATTTTTTGTCGCAAATGCGAGCGAAATGGTCGCACTGTCGAGCCCTGTCCATGTTTATTCAAGATGATGCATTGCAGCCGGCTGCAGCTCGTTGCTCTTAATTTCGCTGGTAGATTGCGTCATCAAACATGCATTATCGCGATAGTGCAATAGAATTAGAATCTCTATCGTAGGCCAATTTTGTATCGTTTATATCGCCCATTACTACTTGCTACTGGCCATTAGAGGGTACTGACTAGAGCTGTAATCGAGTCATAAAAATTAGGCCCGATAGGGCCCGAGCCCGACAGGTACATTTTGATTGACAGCTTAATAAAGCCCAAGCCCGTTTATAACCCGACATTATTCAAATGTGCATATGCACACAGCTCTTTTGCCTTTTTTTCAAGAATGAGTCATTTATATGTTTTAACATAATTTATTCAAAACAAACATAGGCTATAGGCCACTTGGAAGTTGGAACAAAGAAATAAAATAAGTCCTCTGTAACATCTCAGCACTCTAAATAGGCATAGGTACATACACTTAGCCTTTAAATTGGCCAACACACCAATGAAAAAAGTCTTTCTTTACAAATTAAATTAAAATAAATTCTAAATTATGACGGTATTTGGCAATAACAAAATTAAGATAAAGGCTCTGCGGGATTTGTTTCGCCACTTCTCTCCACAATCTGGCCTTAAAGGGTCACGAAACACCAAAACACATTTTTTGAGCTGTTGACAGTCATATATGTGTCCCACGCTGCTATAAACACTATTAGGACACATTTATTGCACTAAAAAGTGAAAATTGGTTGTTTTGCGTTATTTTGAGCAAATTCGTTCTTCCGGTTTGAAACGAATTTTTGAAGCTGCGTCACGGCCATGAGATACATAGGTGTGAATCCAGGTTGGAGAGTGGCTGTCTGTCTTTTCGAGAACATTCTGACGTATCTGAGTGTGCGGCATTAATTCATGAGAAAGACGTGCTTCAAACCAATCAGCGCGCTCTATTGTGTATGACGTGAAACTTCATTAATATGCATGATAGCTCCGGAGACTGTTTATACTGTTCAGACGGCAGAGAGACGCCACGTTGTGTTGCCAAAACAAGTGAAAGAACAAGAATTTGGAGACATGGGTCGTCGGTGTTGCGTTTATTAGTGTGCTGCAGTGAAGGTTTTGTTTTCATTTTCCCTCTATGAGAGAGCTGCTGGACTCACGTGTCTCCGGTCGTGCAGGATTTTCGCTGCATTTTGTGACAGGATAGTCTAGACACACACGGCTTTCTGACGCTACCTACCGAGTACATAAGTTACAGAGAAATGCGGAGGATTTTTTTCTCTCATTCGCTGTGCGGTATCAAATCAGCCTCTGTGTGTTTGTTTTGCCTGTGAAATGAGCGCGTGCCCAAATGGAAACTCCCTTTTTTGCAAAATCCTACCCTCTTTCCCTCCCCCGACACTCCCACACTCCCAGAGCTGGACACGCCCAACTTTCCTGACTTTTTTCAAAACAGAGGTGTGAAAACACCCTGCTGAGACAGGGGGTTTCGTGGCCCTTTAAGGCGACGGTGAAGCTGAATATTAAAAGAATAGCCTGTATACTCTGTCTACATTATGATTTTATGGTTAAATTAATATTTATTTATGATTTAAAAGCCCTTTACTCACCAAGATTAGGCTACGTGTTTTTGTGGAGGAACATTATTGAATCCACTGTAAATGGCTTTGGTGCAGTCCTGCGCTCAGGATGGTGCGTCCAGCAGCACCGAATACCTTTCACTGCTTCTGCTACAGGCCGAGATGCATAGTTCTGATCTGGCTAATTTTCCAAGTTTGGGGTAGGATTGTTTGTTTATCTTCTACCAGCCAAGAACATCCGTTTAATTTTCCATGACAGCAGTTTCAATGTAGCGAGTGACCTCGTCATCTTCCCTGTCAGCTTGCTGTACATACATTGCTGTTTAGCGCTCTACCGTAATATGCAGTGTATGAGTGACCGCCGAAATACCTTGGCGGCTAGAATGACCGTTCCTTCTAAACTGGCGGCTGGCCTGACCACAGTCAAAATTCACTCTTTTTAACTTCTCCGTCATCATTTGTTTTACCTTTGCAGGGATGGATTTTAATGTTGTAACAAACGATTTGATTACTTTCTCGCGCTAATCGAAATGCATCACATGACTATTCATTTACTGCGCAAGCCAAGCCCAGCCCGACCCCGTCTAAAATTATGGAAATTAAACCCAAACCCACCCGAACCCGTGGGGTCCAGTCGGGTTCGGGCAAAGATCTTCAGCTCTAGTACTGACTGTGTTTGTTAGTCTACTTAAGAAGTTCAAGCATATAAAGAAGTCAGCGTGGACTGTAAGGGAAGGGGTGGAGGTGTTTTGGTGGTTGGCTGGGAACACCAGACTCATGACTCATGTCCCAATTCCCATTCATTTACTTTGTTCCCAAAGGTGTGTACTTTATTTGTGAAGAAAAAAAAAGAAAGTATGCAAACAGAAGAGTATGCAAACTTTGGGATATACTACTTCCTCATTGACGGGTTATTATGATGCTTAGTTATGTCCCGTCAATCGTCTAAACACATCATCCAAATTTCTTTCATATTTCCATGAAGTGCTTTAAAATATGCTTCTTTATTCGATGTTTGACGTAATCTTAGCCAAAACACGAAGAGAAGGTGGGTAATAGTGTAGCCCCTCCCATTTTAAAAAACAGCCAATAGTATTTTATCACCGCTCTGCCAGTGAGCTCAAGTGCATCAAATGTGAGGCGTCTTGAAGGGGGCAGGGCATGTCAGACACTAGAGCAGGGGTGTTTAAACTCGGTCCTGGAGGGCCGGTGTCCTGCAGATTTTAGCTCCAACTTGCCTCAACACACCTGCAAAGAAGGTTTTTAGAAAGCCTAGTAAGAGCTTGATTAGCTAGCCTAGGTGTGTCTGATTGGAGTTGGAACTAAACTTTGCAGGACACCGGCCCTCCAGGACCAAGTTTGGACACCCCTGCACTAAAGACAGGGGTTGACATTAATGACTTATTCAGGACTTTCAGGTAAACTTTCATGACTTGATGTGTTATGTAATGTCTATGTATACATGGTAAACAATGAGAAAAACAATGCACGTTCAAATTGATTACATCATATCATAAAACATCAATTTAGTTTAATGTTATTTTTATATCTATGTAAAATGTATTTAGATACACCGCGCTTATAATGTGACAGCATGTTTTTGGCCAAGGACAGAATAAAAGTAACGACAAGTAACTTATATTCAAGTATAGAGATATTTCTTAAACTAATTTCCATGACTTTTCAAAAACTTTGTGGGATTTTCTGATTTTCCAAAATTTTTCCATGCCATGTGAAAATTTCCTGACTTTTCCAGGTTTTCCATGACCGTATGAACCCTGTAGAGAGCATTTGATTGGTTGTGATTTGATGAGAAGCTGAAGTATGAGGTGGCGTACATAAAAACGGGCATCCGTTTAGGCGAAAGTGACAAACTACAAGCTTAACATGTTAATATCAGTTTTATATCTTCTAAACGTGAATTTTGTCAATGTACCGGTCCGTTGTGGTAAAGAAGGAGCTGAGCCTAAAGGCAAAGCTCTCGATTTACCGGTCAATCTACGTTCTTACTCTCACCTACGGTCATGAGCTTTGGGTCATGACCGAAAGGACAAGATCTCGGATACAAGCGGCCAAAATGAGTTTCCTTCGCAGGGTGGCAGGGCGCACCCTTATGAATAGGATGAGGAGCTCTGTCACCCGGGAGGAGCTCGGAGTAGAGCCGCTGCTCCTCCACATGGAGAGAAGTCAGCTGAGGTGGCTCGGGCATCTGTTTCAGATGCCTCCTGGACACCTACCTAGGGAGGTGTTCCAGGCATGTCCCACAGGGAGGAGGCCTCAGGGAAGACCCAGGATACGCTGGAGGCACTATGTCTCTCGGCTGGCCTGGAAACTAGGGTTGTGACGATGAGGAAATTTCCCCACCGGTTAATTGACATGTGACAACACCGGTAATATCGGTATCACCGTGGGGATGGCAGTTTCCTCTTTTTTCTGCTTTTAAATAGCTTATAAACGCGTGCGTATTATACTTTCACTTTCAGTTTTGCAGGAATTGGCAATTCGGCGTCAAACTACAAAAAAAAAACAAATAAATAAAATAAAAATTCACTGTTATTAAACACAGAACTTTTATTAACATAACGAAAAATCTTTTGGAAAAATCCAAAATGACATTAGGCTACAAAAATGACGAGTCAGCAATCTTAAAAATAAATAAATAAACAAAAACACTGCAAATTGGCATTTATTAACAGTGCAGTCTACATGTGCTTTGCCAGGAAACCCAACATGTTGACCATCTCTGATGGGATCTTGTGGGGCTCACTATGTTCCCCATCGTGCTGAACACTCTCTCGGATGCGCAGCTTGTTGCGCACACACAAAGATACTTTTTGCCAACAGGGGGAACCTAGTTTGGTTGTCTTTTGTTGTCATACTTGACTTCAATGTCTTAATGTATTAATTAGCCTAATGTATTATATATTAATAGCTTAGTCCTTATAAACAATCCGTTTATAAAATACATCATTAATGAATCTATAGGCTACTGAAGAATAAACCGAATATGAAATATGATCCTTGCATAATGATCACAGCTAAACAAGCTAGCACTCAATTTATATATAAACTATAAATAAAAAAAATGAAAGAAATTTTAAGTAATGGAACATTATGTAAAAAATCTACTACAGGCTAAATAAAAGCGTCTCGTCAGAGCTGAACATCACTGTGCGGTCACCGAGAGCGTGTCAGTTTACAGCTTCTGTAAAGATCAGACAGCCACACAATCTCAATAAACATCATGTAAATTTATAAATATTTCGATACGTGTTGTTAATGGAATATTTAGAACGATATGATCTTGCTTTTGGTTATATCAATGCTGGCTTTAAGCTCTCACGCACGCTCGCGTGTTGTTCCTTTTTTAAAATGCCTTTTATTTTTAAAATCTCTCAAGTTAATATTGGCATTCGGGTAACAATCTACCTCAGATATATGGGAGTTCAATAACGTGGTGCGCAGTATGACTATTGGCCAACACCTCCCTGTAAGTTTACACCATAGACTGTAAAAGATATGGACGTAGTATCCGTGACGTCACCCATAGGTTTATTAAGAACCCAAAAGAAGCCACTAGAAGGCGTGGCCGACCGTCGCCATTTTGTTCGCGCGTCATCGCACCAACCCCGGGCATACCATACAAGGGCAAAAAGGCGGAGCGTGAGCGGAGCTACAGAGGCATGCTGCTTAGACGGGGTTTTCCTATGGGAGAAACACTTAATACTTCATCACCTGCGACTCGTTTGTGTTCTGACCACATGTGCTTGGTTGTACACTTTATCAATAAAGTGTTTAGACTTTTAAAAACACTGTTTCATAAGCAACGTCATAAGCGCAATGCTTAGTGGCTCAATGCATTACACACTGAGCCACTAAGCATTGTTCTTATGACGTTTTTCAACAGGAGGAAAGTGCGAATTACTTCCAAACACTTCAGATATAGTCTGTTAGTAAATGCAAGGCTAATTATGAAGTCCAGGCTTAACACTGTATGACAACACTTCAGATGACTGTTCTAGAGCCTACAGCTAATAATCTGTCAGATTCTGGAGTGCAATACAGCTCTATAGAACATTATAAATGATAAATGATCTTAAATAAAACAAATACATTCATAGAGATGGTATAATTTCACTCACCTGGCAAATAGAGGCCACGTGAATGGTTTGTGAGCACAATTAAGTGCACACAGCATGCCATATCATATGATAATTGTAAGAAATAATTCCAAAAGGCAGCAGACTGTGTAAAGTCACATAAAACAACACAAAAATACGATGAATATGCCGAGATCAGCGGCTAATCAGCCGTAATCAGCTGAGGTGAAGTGATGGCGACCAGCGAGACCTAGCTGTCACTCAAGTGGCCACGCCCTTAATTATGCAAACTTAATATAACCTAATATAAAGGAAACGGATGAGTTATAAAAAAAATCACCCCCCTCACAGTTGTCACGAAGGGTAATATTAGCTATATGAACCAAAATCGTTCTTTGTACCAGGCTGTAAACACCTTTTTTTCTGCTGTAAAGTTGGCCATTCTAACAGTGGGCTCAATAGAAATCTGCTCTATTATGGAGCCAGGACTAGCGGAATTTCGATAAATTGCAGTTTCAGTTACTTCCGTATTGGCTTCCCGAGAGAGAGCGGGAGGTTGCCGCTTGGTTTACACACTGCATAGATAGACTATAGGCCTACCGCTCTGGTGTGTTATGAATTGCGTGTTTTAAATGACAGCGAGACAGCATGCTCCATTTAGTTTTTATTGTAAAATAAACATTATAACTCAGTACACAGTTAAATAATATTTTTTGAATGGCTTGCCTATTGGCAGCGTATATAACCATTGAGCATATAGGCTAAGCATATTGTTATTAATATTATTACACATGAATACAAACGAGCCACTCTTTGATTTTTTTTTTTTCAGTATTTTTAGTAATTTTTTATCAAACGAAAAAATGCAATGAATTGTTTATTTTGGTTTTCATTTTATTAGAATTAATATAATTATTAGGCTACACAACTTCTACATAACATTGGCTCTGATTGCGTTTTTACAGATATCCTTGACTTTTTGGCTCAAAGACATTTATGCCTGTTCATTTCAGTGCTGTATTTTGACAGATTTTGCAAAGGCTTCAGCTATTCTGTCAGCTGGTATCAGCCTCAGTTTTGCGGCTTGACTTGTGTGGCGTCTCCGTATCGATGTCTGGATGACAGAGAGAGAGAGAGATGTGATCAGACCTCAGACTCGATGTGTGGCCGCACGTCACAGTTGCTATACTGCTATTTTTAAATATTGGATTGTCTAAATTAACTTTTCATTTGATTAAAAGCCGAAATATTGCCAGACAGACAAAGCAACTTTCGGTTTTGGAAGAGAGCGGCATTGGCGATAAAAGACGCGCACACACACACAGGATACACTCTTGTCGGCCTATTCATTATTGATTTTTTAACATTAAACTCATAATAATCAAGTGCAGCTGAACTTCGGAAAAAGTGATCACTGCGGTTGCCGCGATGGTTGCTTTGTTTCTCTGCAGTTGGCTTTTTTCAGTGGCGCGGAATTGCTAAATCACTTTTGTTTTAATAAAAAATAGGATTATTTATTATTAAACATTGTGAGATGATGGTCGCAGGATTTTTTAAAATGAGGCGCTTTTGCATTGTGTTTTGACACTAAATCGTCCGCCGTTCTCTTTCTGTAAATTTGACTACTCTCGTTCTCCTTACATGATAAATGAAATATGACGCATTGTAGCTATGTTCAGATATTAACTATAGGGCATGCTCTTGTCTTAAGTAAATTATTTAGAATTATATTTTCCATTTAATTCAAATAAATATTTAATAAAAAAAAACGAATACTTAAAAAAAAATGTGGGCACGGTGTCATGGTGGAAAAGTGATGTCACCGGTGTCGCGTCTTAAAACCGGTAACATCATCAACACGGTCTATCATGGCAAGCCTAGTGGTAACGCCTCGGAATCCCACCGGAGAAGCTGGAGAAAGCGTCTGAGGAGAGGGAAGTAGCGTCAAGCGCGAGTGATTTACATGTTAAGTCAATGCAAAGGCGCGAATAGACATCCTGTGGCGCGATACGCGTGAATGAGGCGGCGCGAATGACACGATCCGCACGAATGAAGCAGCGCGAGTTGAGCGTTTTGCTCGATTGACGTGCTTAACGCGCGTTTTGCGCAAATCATTCAAGTTTGAAAATCTGAACTTCAGCGGACATTCGCGCCGCATTAACCAATCAGGAGCTTTCTCTTGTAGGGGTGTGCTTATGACGTAGAGCCTGTTGTTGGTGTCCCGGGGGGAAAACCCCCAGCAGACACCGACAACAGTTCATCAAACTGGGCTTGGCTTAGTTGGAAGCACCACTGAAAGCTTTCATCATCCAGGTTTTTTTTTTTTTTTTTTTTTTTGTATATGCTGAATATTTAACAATTAAAATAATACCAAAATCTTACAATTATGACATCCACATCATAAAAAAAACATAGAAAAAGAATAATATTATAATAATAATTAAAAAAATCAAAAAGAGGATAGGCTACATTAATATTTGCAATAGAAGAGTTGTTTGAGTATATTCATAATTCTAATTGCTTTTCATCTTGCACGTCCTTTAAGGGTTTTATCTGTCTATTTATATTTGTGTATGTAACTACCTACCTACCTAATTAAATTAAAAGGTTTAACATAAATATCTCTAATATATTTTATATAGTCTATTTATATAGACTAATATTTTATATAACACGTTTTCATTATTTAACAGATTTAATAGCTCTATTAATCACATTCTTTCTATTTCATCAGCTTTGCAATAACCTGATTCCTGACAAATAGGTTTGTGAATTTTATTTTGTAAGTTTGCGTGAGTGCTATATGCCAGCACGCAGGGAGTTTATGTGTATGTGAGTGTTAATGTGGGTGTTTATGCAAGGATCGAGTTTGTATGTGCGTGTGTTAATGTGGGAGTATATGCAAGGATCGTCGAGTGATATGCATATGTGGGTGTATGCATGCATCAAGTTTATATTTATATGCGCAAATATCATACATGTTTTGAACATTCAATAGTATAGATTTATATGCGAGTGATTTATAGGTGTATATGCACGTGTTGATAAGCGAAGTTTGATTTAAATCCTACATGGAGCCTCATAGCATCTGTGTTTGCTTCATTGCCTTCTCTTCTGACACTGCTGGTTTCGGTGTCGGGGAGGTGGATGGTGGTGATGGTGAGGTCACAGGTTGGCTTAAACTTTTATGTTGCCTCATCTTCTGACTCTCAGTCTGTTTTATCGGGTGGAACTGCTTCAAATGGTGAAACAGATTTGACGCGTTCCCGCTGCTAGTCAGCTGCACACTTTGCAGAGCACCGAAACTAAGTTTATCGAAACTTAAAAAGCCGAACCACTTCCACACCACTGCATTAGTCTTTCCTTTCTTATCAACTATTTCGTCTGCATAATACTGCATTCTTACTTGTGGAAGCTTGTTCATTCGCATCTGTATTCAGAGCACTCATTTTGTAGCTAAAACTTTCTGAGGCGCAGCTTAACCAACTGCTGTGCTGAGCGCTGGCAGCGTGTCTGTGCTGTTCGTCATCACGCAAGTGACATCAGATCACGCTCTTTCTGACGGCAGATCACCGTTATTGAAAACAATTCTATCACGATATATATTAATATCGAATTATTGTCCAGCCCTACGTGATACATGTCAAATATAATCATATGTAAATATCAAAATATTTTCCTAAATGTTTTAGTAATCTTTTTTCTGTTTGCAGATTAATTTGGCTCTAGTAACCTGGTTTACACCAGCTCCGACAGCAGTAAGAAACTGAATGATGATTCGTGTAGCGGTAGTAATGGAGCAAATGAATGGCGGAAAATAGGCTTGCCACGATAGACGGTGTTGACGGTGTTACCGGTTTTAAGACGCAACACCGGTGACATCACTTTTCCACCGTGAAACCGTGCCCTCATTTTTTTAAGTATTCCTTTTTTTAATTCAATATTTATTTAAATTAAATGGAAAATATAACTGCAAATAATTTACTTAAGACAATAGCATGCAGTAGGCTGTAGTTAAAATCTGAACATAGCTACATTGCTTCATATTTCATTTATCATGTGAGGACGAGATGAGTCGAATTTACAGAAAGAGAATGGCGGAGGATTTAGTGTCAAAACGCAAAGCAAAAGCGCCTCATTTAAAAATCCTGCTACCATCATCTCACAGAGTGTTTTAAATAATCTTATTTTTTATTAAACCAAAAGTGATTGCCGCGCCACTGACAAGCCAACTGCAGAGAAACAAAGCAACCTCGCGGCAACCGCAGTGATCACTTTTTCCGAAGTTCATCTGTTCTTTTGTGCACTTGATTATTATGAGTTTAATGTTAAAGAAATCAATAATGAAAAGGCCGACAAGAGTGTATCCTGTGTGTGTGCGCGCGTCTTCACTGAAGTCTCCCTCTTCCAAAACCGAAAGTTGCTTTGTCTGTCTGGCAATGTTTCGGCTTTTAATCGAATGAAAAGTTAATTTAGATGAGCCTATATTAAAAACTTGCAGTAAAGTAAATGTGACGTGCGGCCACACATCGAAACTGAGGTGTGATCTCATCTCTCTCTCTTGCTGTCATCCATGATAGACGACACACAAGTCAAGTCGCCTAATAATTATATTAATTATAATAAAATGTAAACCAAAATAAACAATTCATTGCATTTTTCGTTTGATAAAAAATATACGAAAACGAAAAAAAATCAAAGGGTGGCTAGTTTGTATTCATGTGTTTTAATATGAATGAAAATATGCTTAGCCTAGACGCTGCCAATAAGCAAGCCATTCAAAAAATAATATTTTACTGTTTACTGAGTTATAATGTATATTTTACAATAAAAACTAAATGTAGCATGTGTCGCTGTCATGTAAAACACGCAATTCATAACACACCAGAGCTGTCTATAGTCTATCTGTAAACTTACAGGGAGGTGTTGGCCAAAAGTCATACTGCGCACCACGTTATTGAACTCCAATATCTCTGAGGGAGATTATGTTACCCGATAGCCAATATTGACTTGAGAGATTAAAAAAATAAAAGCCATTTTAAAAAAGGAACAACACGCAAATCAAAAAATAAAACTCGTCCCGTACGCACTTGTCATCTTGCCACTGTATGCTGTGTGGGCCCGTCAGCCGCTGGTAAGAGAGAGAGAGAGAGAGCGCGCGCACATGAGAGCTTAAAGCCGGTGTTACACCGGCATCAATATAACAAAAAGCAAGATCATGTAGTTATAAATATTCCATTAACAATACTTATCGAAATATTTATACATTTACATTGGTATTGTGTGATCTGTATAGGCTGTCTGATCTTTACAGAAGATGTAAACACTTTTATTTAGCATGTAGTAGATTTTTTTTACATAATGTTCCATTACTTAAAATTTCTTTCATTTTTTTATTTATAGTTTATATATAAATTGAGTGCTAGCTTGTTTAGCTGTGATCATTATGCAAGGATCATATTTCATATTCGGTTTATTCTTCAGTAACCTATAGATTCGTTAATAATGTATTTTATAAACGGATTGTTTATAAGGACTAAGCTATTAATATACAATACATTAGGCTACTTAATACATTAAAACATTAAAGTCAGCTAGACAAAAGACAACTAAAGTAGGTTCCCCCTGTTGGCAAAGGTAACCAAAAAGTATCTTTGCGTGTGCGCAACAAGCTGCGCATTCGAGAGAGTGTTCAACACGATGGGGAACATAGTGAGCCCCACAAGATCCCATCAGAGATGATCAACATGTTGGGTTTCCTGGCAAAGACCATGTAGACTGCACTGTTAATAAAAAAAAGCAGTGTTTTTGTTGATTTTATTTTTTTTAAAGACTGCCGACCTGTCATTTTTTGTAGCCTAATGTCATTTGGATGTTTTTTCATATTCGTTTCTTGTTCATTCGTTTAATCTTATTTAAACTTTGTGCTATTTAATTACTTTCTATTTTATTTTCTTATTCGTTTTAAAAACATTTTAACATAAGTAATAAACGTTCTATGGTGGTTATTTGTTTGGTTCCAATTTCCACAGTTTTTTTCAGCCTGTACCTGTAGGTTTTGTGTTTAATAACAGTGATTTTTTGTAGTTTGACGCCGAATTGCCAATTCCCGAAAACTGAAAGTGAAAGTATAATACGCACGCATTTATAAGATATTTAAAAGCAGAAAAAAGAGTAAAAGAGGAAACGCCCACCCCCACGGTGATACCGGTATTACCGGTGTTGTCACATGTCGATTAACCGGTGGGGAAATTTCCTCATCGTCACAACCCTAGCGGAAAATAGTAAAACGCTATACTAAAAGAAAAGGAAGAAAACTAACAGTCCAGCTTACAGAACTAAAATCAGTGCTTCACACCCGAGTTCGGCAGATGGCGGTAACCTTTAATGTTGGTTTACCAGCCGCCATAAAACATCTAAAGAAGAGTCCTGTGGAGGAGCTCCAGATGGATACTTTTGTTTACTTCATGATTAAAGTTTTTGCAGTTCCCGCCTCTAAGTGGTCAGGTTTGTATGGAAGCCCGTTTCCACCACGGAATAAAAAAAAATTAGAGTGGCAATTCTGAGTCAATAAGTCAGAATTGTGAGTTATAAAGTCAGAATTGCGGGTTATTAAGTCAGAATTGCAAGTTATTAAGTCAGAATTGCAAGTTATTAAGTCAGAATTGCAAGTTATTAAGTCAGAATTGCGGGTTATTAAGTCAGAATTGCAAGTTATTAAGTCAGAATTGCGAGTTATTGGCCCAGTTTCACAAACAGGGCTTAGCTTAAGCCAGGACTAGACCTTAGGTAAATTAGGCTATTTAAGCCACATTTATAAAAATGGCCTTAGAAATATACATTACTGGTGTGGACCTGGAGACAAAAAAATGACACTGACATGTTTTAAGACATCTCACTGCAATTTATTTTAAGTTGAGACAGCTCAAACATGCAATTTAATCCATGGCTAGCCTTAAACCTTGTTTGTGAAACCGGGGGATTAAGTCAGAATTGCGAGTTATAAAGTCATAATTGCGAGTTATTAAGTCAGAATTGCGAGTTGTAAAGTCAGAATTGCGAGTTATTAAGTCAGAATTGCGAGTTATTAAGTCATAATTGCGAGTTATAAAGTCAGAATTGCGAGTTATTAAGTCAGAATTGCGAGTTATTAAGTCATAATTGCGAGTTATTAAGTCAGAATTGCGAGTTATTAAGTCAGAATTGTGAGCTATTAAGTCATAATTGCGAGTTGTAAAGTCAGAATTGCGAGTTATTAAGTCAGAATTGCGAGTTATAAAGTCAGAATTGCGAGTTATTAAGTCAGAATTGCGAGTTATTAAGTCATAATTGCGAGTTATTAAGTCATAATTGCGAGTTATTAAGTCATAATTGCGAGTTATAAAGTCAGAATTGCGAGTTATTAAGTCAGAATTGTGAGTTATTAAGTCAGAATTGCGAGTTATAAAGTCAGAATTGCGAGTTATTAAGTCAGAATTGTGAGTTATAAAGTCATAATTGCGAGTTATTAAGTCAGAATTGCGAGTTATTAAGTCAGAATTGTGAGTTATTAAGTCATAATTGTGAGCTATTAAGTCAGAATTGCGAGTTATTAAGTCAGAATTGCGAGTTATTAAGTCAGAATTGTGAGCTATTAAGTCATAATTGCGAGTTGTAAAGTCAGAATTGCGAGTTATAAAGTCAGAATTGCGAGTTATTAAGTCAGAATTGCGAGTTATTAAGTCATAATTGCGAGTTATAAAGTCAGAATTGCGAGTTATTAAGTCAGAATTGCGAGTTATTAAGTCAGAATTGCGAGTTATTAAGTCATAATTGCGAGTTATTAAGTCATAATTGCGAGTTATAAAGTCAGAATTGCGAGTTATTAAGTCAGAATTGCGAGTTATTAAGTCATAATTGCGAGTTATTAAGTCATAATTGCGAGTTATAAAGTCAGAATTGCGAGTTATTAAGTCATAATTGCGAGTTATAAAGTCATAATTGCGAGTTATAAAGTCAGAATTGCGAGTTATTAAGTCAGAATTGTGAGTTATTAAGTCAGAATTGCGAGTTATAAAGTCAGAATTGCGAGTTATTAAGTCAGAATTGCGAGTTATAAAGTCATAATTGCGAGTTATTAAGTCAGAATTGCGAGTTATTAAGTCATAATTGCGAGTTATAAAGTCATAATTGCGAGTTATTAAGTCAGAATTGTGAGTTATTAAGTCAGAATTGCGAGTTATTAAGTCATAATTGCGAGTTATTAAGTCATAATTGCGAGTTATTAAGTCAGAAGCGAGTTATTAAGTCAGAATTGTGAGCTATTAAGTCAGAATTGTGAGCTATTAAGTCAGAATTGCGAGTTATTAAGTCATAATTGCGAGTTATTAAGTCAGAATTGCGAGTTATTAAGTCAGAATTGTGAGCTATTAAGTCATAATTGCGAGTTATTAAGTCAGAATTGCGAGTTATAAAGTCAGAATTGCGAGTTATTAAGTCAGAATTGCGAGTTATTAAGTCAGAATTCTGAGTTATAAGCGGAGTTATAACTCACAACTCTGACTTTATAATTCAGAATTGTGACTTAATGGCCCAGTTTCACAAACAGGGCTTAGCTTAAGCCAGGACTTTAATTAAATTAGCCTGTTTAAGCCACATTTATAAAAAACGGCCTTAGAAAAACACATTACTGGTGTGGACCCGGAGACAAAAAATGACACTGCCATATTTTAAGACATCTCACTGCAAGTTATTTGACTTTATAACTCAGATTTGCGACTTTATAACTCAGAATTGCGACTTTATAACTCAGAATTGCGACTTTATAACTCGCAATTCCGACTTTATATATTTTTTTACATTGTATTTTTTTCAGTGACGGGAACAAGCTTACATAGGTTTGTGCTACGAGTACAGTAATAAAGACAAAGAATAAATCTTTAGTAACTCAATACAGCTTAGCTTAATTTCTATACTTGCTTATAACGAAGTCAGGGTTATAATTCAGTCAGGATAGCGTGATATAGCATCTTAATCTCGTTATCTTGCTTTTGTGCGATACCCTCTGAAAATATGAACTGATAAATAAGGAAAGAAACATAAATAAGGAAAGAAACATACCTGTTTGCGTCTGAAACAGCAGCTGAAATAACAAAGTCCAGCGTTCCTGATCGCTTCTGTAGAGGAATTTACAGTTGAGACTCAATATATACTGAATAAAGGCAAGCAGCTGAAGTGTCCGTCAGATAAACAGTCTGGCAGCAGAAGCTTAAATATGTAAGCTGGAGTGTGTTGAGATTTCTTCAGCACTAAACTTCCACACGAGTTGTTGTTGTTGTTGTGGTGCTTCTTCTTCTAGTGTTTTACAGCGGTTTGGCAAACCAACGAATAGGTGCATTACCGCCACCTACAGATCTGGAGTGTGGATTGTGCATATTTGAGGGAGGAAGAAAACACTCAAAGCTTAAACTTAATTATAAAAACACAATAAAAATAAAATTTAAATAAATAAATAAAAAATTCTATCCATTATTCCTGTTTCCCAAATATTTAATTAACATTTTCTGAATTCTTGATTGTCTAAGCCCATTTTCTAGTAAAACCTTTAAAGAAATGACCTTAACTTGCAGCTGCCCTAACGGTTGGATTAACTGAAACGTCTCTCTTTCATAAGCAGGACATTCTAACATGATATGCTTCACTGTTTCCAATTCTCCACACCACACTTCCATGATTCATGCTTTCCTATTTTATACAGGCTGTAATTTAATGATGTATGACCAATCCTTAACCTTCTAATTGTGACATCTTTCTTCCTATTTCGGTACCTTTTCCTCTCGTTTCCAACATATAAGAAGGATCTGGCTGCAGACACGATGCACTTTTAGACCGGTGCAATCTCAGAGTGATGTAATCTCAGTCAGACATGCGCACGCTTTCACTCTTTTTTTTTTTTTCTCCAAGTGAAGTGTATGTATATTACAGGTGGCAGGGGCGTAGCAACCGGGGGGGACATGTCCCCCACACTTTTACTAACAGACCATTTAGAAACAGTTGATTAGGAATGTAAACGTTTGGATTTCATACATCTGTCCCCCACACTTTTAAAAGGTCCACTACACCCCTGACAGGTGGGCACAGAATACTTTTTAAATCTAGATTAATCTCACTGTAATCTTGGAATTAATCTAGATTAAAATGGCTCATTTGAATTCTGCCGAAGGCATCCAGAATATGTGTGCTACCCAAATAATGACTGTTGAACTGTAGGCCTATATAAACTCCAAACAGCGATTTTTGATTACCTTAATTCGACTGAAGTCATAACTGAACTAAACAGAAATTGAATTAAGACGTGGAGTATGCAGATATTAGTGGCATTATTGAAGTAAACACCACAATAAAACTATTACAGTCATGTAGGACATTTCGCCATATTTTATGACAAGATCCACACCCGCGGCTGTCAGTAAAGGACCGCACATGCACACACACACAGGCACATGCACACACACATCGCAAAATGCAAAGGTTTTTCTTTCCATTTGGCGTGCGTTATTAAATTCCATAACGCTCTCACCAGTGCTTACTCCTTATTTGCGTCTAATACTCCAGTTAGTCACGGGGGCATGAATGAAATGTTAACGAGTTAAAGTGAAACTGCCGAACTGCAGTTGAAGTCACCTAAAATTACAGGAACCTCTTTTAAATATATATATATATATATATATATATATGTGTGTGTGTGTGTGTGTGAAGAGTTCAGATGCAAAAACCTCTAAAAGCCATCTGATATTTTCTTCTAAAATTAGCATTTTTCTCCGACTCCTGTGTGTAGACTCAGTAATTTTACTTTTATAGTGACAAATAAGCTATTAACATTGCCTTTAAAGTGAAATAACTCAACACAAACATTAGGGGGCTGACAAAAATGGTCATTTTAGAAGAACATTTCAGATGGCATATTTAAACCATATATACCGTTGAAGTCAGAATTATTAGCCCCCTTTGAATTTTTTTTTCTTGTTTAAATATTTCATATATTTTATAAGGAAATTTTCACAGTATGTCTGATAATATCTTTTCTTCTGGAGAAAGTCTTATTTGTTTTATTTCGGCTAGAATAAAAGCAGTTTTTAATTTTTTAAACACCATTTTAAGGACAATATTATTAGCCCCTTTAAGCTATATTTTTTTTGACTGTCTGAACAAACCATCGTTATACAATAACTTGCCTAATTACCCTAACCTGTTGTAAAAAATCAACCTACGTTATAAGATCGATTAGGGATTTATTTAGCTCATATCAATGACTCGGATCTTGAAGATTCGAATCATTGATTCGACTCAATTGAGTCAGATTGAATCAGATTAAAAGATTCACACTTTATCTGATTTTTTTGTCCCGCAAATAGAGACATCACATTTTACTAATCTTGTCTATCTTATTTCCGTGGCCAACGATAATAACATAACACTGAATAGAGTTAACTTTTAGCAAGGTAACACGATCTATAGCTTGAGGCAATGACTTAGAAGCACATAAACAAGAGCACAGTTTTTACAAAGGAGAACAAAGATTTATTGAGCTACACTACGATACACGAGGCTAACTACGTAATAGGCAAACAACAAACAAACACACACACACATTCATACACACACACACACAGGCACTTCAGAGGATGCAAAATGAGTTGACAAACGTCCCAAATCATCTAGTATTTCGTACTAGATCTTAGAATCACCTGAGAAACCACAAAAGTAGAGATTTGACTCATCTTTAACTGCTTAAGATCATATGCACCAGATCAGAAAGAGACAACAGTTGTTGTGTTACTTGCGAGTTTGTTGAAGTCTTCTTGACTGGATTTTGCCTCGCCGGGCTGGCCTAAGGAAACACGTGGCGCTCGAGATAGAGTGGTTTCAGTGACGTCTTCAGGATTCCCTCGCTGGTGAGGCGAGGTCGTTGTCCTGGGTTACCGGGGTAGCGGACTTTGCTGAGAGTCAGTTCGCGGAAGTTCGTTCGATTTCGGGGGATCCCGAGACTTACGAAGTTTGCATGAAGAGTTCGTGATGACCCAATCGCGTGGTGGCGACCGGGGGCAGAAAAGCAACAGCAGGCGCAAGCCAGCTTGATGCAAAAAAAGCGCAGATTTTAGGGCTGCAGGGGCATTTTAAGGGACCTGGTCTGGTCCCTCCCTCTAACACTGTCACCCAATGACCGACTGCCATGAAGGGCGGGGCCACGCCCCATACCAGCGTAGTAAAATCTCTGGTAAGATTGTAACTATCTGACATCAAATGTTACAAGACGAATACAGTTCGTATTACTAAGTTTTCATTTACACCAATGTATTGCAAATAAACAGGGGTTTAGTTCAACACCAAACATTAAGCATTTCAGGCACATACAGATCATTTTAACCTGTTATAAAGGTAACAACACATTGTTAACCTGGTTGGTTGGAATAAACACAGTACATAAGTAAACCTATGGCTATTATTCAGAATATCAAATTTTGCCTTGGTTCTAACATTTAAAGGAATTGTCTTTCTTAAGTCTCTCATTCATTTGCATTACTTGCTAGATATCCCTTTGTCTCTGAATTCTGTCCATCTGGCTGCAATTAGAATGTCTCGGGGGCGAACCCATGATCGGACGTTTAAAAGTCTCGTGATAGAGATCTTGAAGGCTCCATTGTCTTAAGATGGTTGATCATTTACGAAATTGTTAAAGCATCTCTGTCCAACTGAGGCCAGAGTATTGGGGGAAGAGAGTCGAATGAATTGGCCCACTGTTATGTGATGGTATAGTAGTTAAATGAATTAGGCCATGTGGCTACCCCAGGACTCCAAGCCTGATTCGAACTGGTTTGATGAGTCCCCCTTCACTCTCTTTGGAGGAATCTAGACTTTTGAGCATCTGGCCATTGATAAGCAACTTACAAAACATATGTGTATCGTGGGTTACAAGAGACCTGACTAGGCATGGGCCGGTATAAGATTCTGACGGTATGATAACCTTGGATAAAAATATCACGGTTTCACGGTATCACGGTATTGTGATTACAGCTCTAAAATATATTCTTTTTAAATGTCTGGGTAAAAAACTAAAAGTTTTTTCCCCTTTGAACACAATATATTTTATTTTGAGAAACATTTATAATATTTTGGAGCGGTAAACGTGCCAGGCTAATAAAGAAAATGAATCATTGACGTCTGCTGTCTTCATTAGTTGCAAAAACACAAATTTAAAATGGCATCTTTTGATATCTTTTCTGCTGGAGATGCTGTTAAAAAAAAAATTTAAAAAAAAATCTTACAGATACCTTAGGAACGGTATTAGAGAAAATTTTGGCGGTATGATAACCTTGACTTTTCCAAACCGCGGTATACCTTGAAAACGGTTATCGTCCCATGCCTAGACCTGACTTAAACCCAATTGAGCATCTCTGAAGAGACCTAATATGGCTGTCCACCAGCGTTTACCATCCAACCTGACAGAATTGTCAACATGAGTTCTCTCGTCTGGAAGTTTTTCAAAGTGTCCGATAAATACGTAAAGTTGGCCGTTTGCAATGCATGTCGTGATGAAATCCCTCGAGGTGGAACCAAGCAACGGCATTTTAACACCACTAACATGATTAGGCATCTTAGAACACGCCATACAACTGAATATGCTGAACATGAGAAGCTAAACCAGCCAAAGCCAACAACATCCTCATCCTTCAACCAGCTGACTGCGAGTGATGCATTTAAACGACGTGAACCATACAGCTGGGATAGTACAAGGTGGAAAGACGTAACTATGTTAAAAGATCGATCAGGGATTTATTAGCTCATTTTAAGGAATCGAATCTTGAAGAATCGAATTACTTGATTCAACTCAATTGAGTCAGATTAAAGATTCACAATTGATCTACCATTTGTCCAGCAATTAGATGATGTTGTATTTTACCAATCTTGTTTATATTATTTCCGTGGCCAACGATAATAACATAACACAGTATTGGGTTAACTTTTAGCAAGGTAACAAAATCTACAGCTTAAGGCAATGACTTAGAGGCACATAAACACGAACACGGTTCTTACAAAATGAGAACAAAGGTTTATTGAGCTGCACTACGATAAATGAAACTAATCACGTAATAAACGAAGATCAAACGCACGCACACATTCACACAGAGACAGTTCAGGGGATGCAAAATGAGTTGACAACCATCCCAAATAATTTATAGTACTTACTACTAGATCTTGGAATCACACCTGAGAAACCACAAAAGCAGAGACTTGGCCAATTCAATCAATTTGCACCAGCGGATCAGCAAGAGACAACATTTGTTAATGTTACTTGCGCTTTTGCTGGAAGTCTTGAGTTTCCCCTCACCGGGCTGGCCTCGGGGAAGCACGCCGCTCCTGATTGTTTGGTGACTCATTTCAGTGACGTCTATGGGATTCACTCGCTTGTGAGTGAAGGTTGTCCTGGGTTACCGGTGTAATGCTGAGAATCGGTTTGCAGAAGTTCTTGAAACTTTAAGTGGTTGCACAGTGTCCGAGCAGGGTGAAAGAGGGCAGAGAGCACAGTTAGCGCGAGCAGGCTAATGCAAAAAGCCAAGTTTTACTGTTGCAGTATGTTTTTAAGTGATCTGGTTTGGTCCAGCCCCATGACACTGTCTTCCAATGAGTGGTTGCCTTAGAAGGCGGGGCCACGCCCCATACTATGGTACTCAGGATCAATTATTAACAGACTGCTTGTGAAGTTCACGTGGTGAAATCTCTTGTTTGTAACTATCTTACATCAAATGTTACAAGATGAATACTGTTTGCACTACTAGTTTTTCATTTACACCAATGTATTGCAAATGTCACTAGCTTTCATTTAGTACCAGACATCAAACATTTCAGACACATACAGAAGGTTTCATCTGCTATGAGGTTTTAAAACCATTGATTAACTTGGTTGGTTTGAATAAACACAGTATATGAGGAGAACTATGGCATATTATTCAAATATACATCTGCCTTAGTTGTAACTCAAGATTGTCTTTAATTCCTATGCATTAATTCCAGAGATCCTTTGTCTCTACAAAAGTGTGCATTTGGCTGGATGTCCCATATGATGAGCACATGACCCGGGAGTCATGAACAAGAGTCTTGTGAGGCAGTTAGTTAGGTTTCCTGGTGAAAACTTGTAAGGCACCATTGTTAGGTGATTAAACCATTTACCAAATTTGGTACAGGGTCTCCTGAACATCTGCGCACAAAGTATTGGTTAAGTTAGTCAAATCAATTGGCTCTCTATTATTGTGATGGTATAAGCCAGGGGTGTCCAAACGCAGTCCTGGATGCCCCCGTGTCCTGCATATTTCAGTTCCAACCCCAATTAAACACCTGAACCAGCTAATTAAGCTCTCTCTAGGTATACTAGAAACTTCCAGGGAGGTTTGTTGAACGAAGTTTGAGCTAAACTATGCAGGACACTAGCCCTCCAGGACTGAGTTTGGACACCCCTAATATAAGCCCTCGAGCCAACTCTAAATGACTGAGACAATGTGGCGCCTGATTTCCAAGTCTGATTCGGACTGGTTTTGAGTTCTGCAACATCCTTTGCAGTGAGTTCCAACACCTTATTTGAACTGATTTCGATTACTTTTCGATTAATCGCCCAGCTCTAGTTTATAGCTTGTGGTGACACAACGAGTCTCAAATATGTATCAAATATGATACGTACAACATTAAATACATTTTTTAGACTATGTAATCTGACACAAATGTATGTGTGTGGCCTGCATGACATCACTATAATTGATTTCACATAGTTTTTCATTTTTATATCCATTTCAGATACAAGGACTGATACTTTCCAGAGGATCTCAAACCAACTGTGTGTGATCTGTTTTGGGACGTCGTTTCAGCCCATTGCCACACTGACCTGCAGAGTTGAAGCAGCGTGGAGGTGCCCGGTTCCCGCAGGTCAACAGACAAAAGCCCACCAGCTTGCTAAACTGGTGGAGGAGTATACAGGACAAACTGATGAGGAAAATCACAATCGCCTCACAGATCAACTAATATCTATCAGAGGCCGTAATGCCAAGCAGTGGATAGCAACTTGCTTATTGGCAAGTGAATAAAGGCTGCTTCCCTGCACTTGCAAAGGCAACAAGAGCATATCTTTGTTCACCGTGCACAAATGTGGATAGTGAGCGACTGTTTAGCACAGCTACAAACTTTATTGATGACAAAAGAAACCGGCTGACATCAAAAAATGCAGAGATGCTCATAGTCATCAAGGGAAACTTGCCTTTTACGATTGAGACCTGAAGGATTTTGGGTAACACTTTATTTTGATGGTCCATTTGAGTATTAGTAGACTGTCTGCTTAATATCTGTTGATACTGACATTTAACTGTCCTTCAACAGACATTTAACTGACTATAAGAAACTTTGTAAGTACATGTCAACTTACATTTACCCTAACCCCAACCCTAACCCCAACCTAACAGTCTACTTATAATCTAATGATAATTAGTTGCAATGTAACTTAAATTCAACAAACGGACCATCAAAATAAAGTGTGACCGGATTTTGTACTCTTTGTTAGTAGGCTGAGGCCCAGCATGTTTTGGCTTGAAACCTTTTGTGGCCAATTGTTTAATTTTAATATATTAAAAACGGCTACATTTTACTTAAGTAGTCTGGGCCTATGCATCTATGGGGCCTCATCCTATCCCAGCTGTCTTTCGCTCGATATTATAAGCACTGCTCTGTTTAAGCCCTCGGAATAGCTGTAAGAGCGAGCACAATTCAGACATTTTCCATCTGTTTCAAGCTACGAATATTTGGATTACGTATCAACAGAACAAAACAGAGATGTGATCACAAACGGAGCACTTGCGATCAATATACTTCACCTGCAGCTGTTTTTCAGTCATTTATATCCCTCATGCACATGTCAGAGCTACAATTCAGTGATGTTATTGTCTGTCTTTTGGAGATTTAGTTATTGGTGACGACGTTATAGCGGGTTAATGCCTGCTTTTATATTTGCTGGTAGGGAAAATCTATTTGTTCACTTCTGCTATTTATACATTGATTGGCATTTCAATGTATTTATTTTTTCCACTTGACTGCAAATTAGAATAGAAACCGTATTAAAAAATTACAGTGTTATAATTAATGTTATAATCGGTTGCGTATTAAGTCGTGAATATACCCCTGTAATGCATACTGCAGTCCTTTTTTTGTCTGGCTTTCTCGGATATCTCACCTGTTCGCCAAAAATGACTAATCCCTGGGAATGTCTGGCACCGGCGCATACATATTTAATTGGTGTGCCAGGGACGAAAGCTTGACAGGCGTAACAACAGTAACTAAGGAGGGCGGGGCTTAGCGAAGGGTCAATTATAAAATGTAATCACTGTATTAAGAGGCTATATCCCATTAAGCTGATCTGATGCGTGTTGCTCTGCCTGATCCCCTTTGTTCGGAAAAATTTTAAGTTACTCTGCCTTATTTGGGAAAGATGGCCTACAGTAGCCTTAAGTTCTCATTTTCGAAAAGAAACACTTGGTAGTTCTTAAAGATCTTGACTGAAGCCTATACAGTTTTTGTTAATATAGTTAGAGTTAGGTTTTTTTTAAGTATGAGAGTAAAACACGAACACCGTGATAAATGTAATAAATCTTATGCCTGTTTGTTGTAAAAATTCAGAACAAAAAAAAACTATTTTGTGCATCAACATGCTGTTGTGGCTGGTGTATTCTGGGAATTTTTCTTACCCCTTGGTTTCGAGTGTGGTACTGAAAAATCTTTGTTTGAAGGGCTATCCACCCCTTCCCCTTAGCCCTACGCCTTCAAGTTAAAAAGAATTGGGACACCCCTACCTCTTCACGGGTAAGGGGAAGGCCTAAGGGGTAGAATTGGGATTGGGCGTTAGTTTCATTACTACAAATGGTGCAAACTCTGCTAGATTATAGATAAAAGATTTGCATTCCCCTGCCATTATGTGATCGGCAATTGGCAGATCATGATTCTTTTGATCGGCCCCAAAAATGCTGATCAGAGCATCACTAGTATTTCTCACATACTTTAATTCATGCCATTCAGGCAGTTTCTTTCCCATGTGGACTTTCATGTGTTCCTTATGATGAAACAACTCTAAAACTCTGGACACTGATCTCATGCCTATGGTTTCTCTCCAGCGTGAATCATCTGGTGTAAATTTAGATGTCCTAACTGAGTGAATCTCTTGTCGCAGTGTGAACACTTGTAGGGTTTCTCTCCAGTGTGAATCCTCTGGTGTATTTTTAGATGCCCTAAATGAATGAATGCCTTGTTGCAGTGTGAACACTTGTACGGTTTCTCCCCAGTGTGAATTCTCCGATGCATGATAAAATGTGCTAACTGAGTGAATCTCTTGTTGCAGAGTAAACACTTGTAGGGTTTCTCTCCAGTGTGAATCCTCTGGTGTATTTTTAGATATCCTGAATGATTGAATGCCTTGTCGCAGTGTGAACACTTGTAAGGTTTCTCTCCAGTGTGAATTCTCTGGTGCTTGATTAGAAGTCCTGACTGACTGAATCTCTTGTCACAGTGTGAACACCAGTAAGGTTTCTCTCCAGTGTGAATCCTCTCATGGTTGGTTAGTTTTCCTGAAGCAATAAACCTCTTGTCACAGTATGAACACTTGTAAGGTTTCTCTCCAGTGTGAATCCTCTCATGTATTTTCAGATGTCCTGAATGACTGAATCTCTTGTCGCAGTGTGAACACTTGTACGGTTTCTCTCCAGTGTGAATTCTCTGATGCTTGATGAAATGTGCTAACTGAGTGAATCTCTTGTTGCAGAGTAAACACTTGTAGGGTTTCTCTCCAGTGTGAATCCTCTGGTGTATTTTTAGATATCCTGAATGATTGAATGCCTTGTCACAGTTTGAACACTTGTAAGGTTTCTCTCCAGTGTGAATTCTCTGGTGCTTGATTAGATATCCTAACTGACTGAATCTCTTGTCACAGTGTGAACACCAGTAAGGTTTCTCTCCAGTGTGAATCCTCTCATGGTTAGTTAGTTGTCCTGGAGCAATAAACCTCTTGTCACAGTATGAACACTTGTAAGGTTTCTCTCCAGTGTGAATCCTCTCATGTTTTTTTAGGCTTCCTAAATGATTGAATCTCTTGTCGCAGTGTGAACACTTGTACGGTTTCTCTCCAGTGTGAATTCTCTCATGTACTTTCAATTCTTCAGCCGTAATAAAGGTCTTCTCACACTCAAAGCACATATACTCTCTCACACCAGAGTGGATCATCTCATGTCTTCTTAAACTATCTTGATGTCTGTAACTCTTTCCACACACAGAGCATGAATGAGGCCTCTCCTCTGTATGAACTCGAAGATGAACCCTCAGCCCTGAAGCCCTTAAAAATGTTTTGCTGCACTGATCACATTTGTGTGTTTTCTCTCCAGTGTGGATCAACATGTGGTCAATAAGGTTTGATGATGCTCTGAAACTCTTCCCACAGTGAGAACATGTGAATGGTTTCTCTCCAGTGTGGATCCTCATGTGATTCTTGAGACTGGCTTTTTTTGCCAGACTTATCCCACACTGAGGACATGTGAATGGTTTCTCTCCGGTGTGAATCCTCATGTGATTCTCGAGACTGGCTTTGTATGCCAGACTTTTCCCACACTGAGAGCATGTGAATGGTTTCTCTCCGGTGTGGATCCTCATGTGACTCCTGAGACTGTCTTTGTTTGCCAGACTCTTTCCACACTGAGTGCAGGTGACACATTTCTTGTCTTTTCTCTTCAGCAAGTGAGTTGTTTCTCTCGTTTTGACATGATGCTGTCTCTCCTCCATCAAGCCTGAAATAAAAACAAGAAAACTGCATTTTAAATAAAGGGAAAAAAGTGTGACGGTACACAAAAACTACATGAAATCATGATCACCTTGGTGATCTTTTTAAAAACCTTGTTCCTGGAGCAATGCACAAGACAAGACCAAAATTTCTGTTACATAGTTGCCTTAGACCAGCAGTGTTCAAACTCGGTCCTGGAGGGCTGGTATCCTGCAGAGTTTAGCTCGAACTTGCTTCAACACATCTGCCACGAAGTTTCAAGTATGGCTGTTTCTCAATTCCAAGAACGCAGAGAACGGACTTGCATTCTTCTGGAGACCGGTCTTGCCAAGTGTCCTCGGAAGAACGAACTCGGGAGACCGCGAGAACAGAGAACGCGTCCTAGGGGAAATGAGATGTTGCGTTCTTCCTGGTGGTCACGTGACCTTCACGTGTTTTAAATGGAAAATTATTTAAACATTACAGCATTTATACAACAATTTATTGTTTTTCCCCTTTTCAAAATATATACTATGCAGTGTTTCCTCTAGGATTTTTTTACAGCTGTGGTGGCAGGACTTTTTTTACACAGATCTGCCGACTATTTCTTCGGCAGATCTGTGTAGTTTGGCAGAACTTCTTGCACGGACTCAAATTTACATGCTCAAGTGCAGATCTTCTTGCGCTCTCCAGTAAGCGCTGCTGAAGCGCAATTTAGTGTGTTTTTGTGTGTTTTCCGACATTAACGCGTCCTGAAGTAAAGTGAAACGGCTATAAACTCCAGCAAGATAAAGTCATTGTATGCAGAGCCATTGACCTTTATCAATAAAGTATACTTATGGAAACTGTGTTCATCTTAACTGAAAGCTATACGGCGTGTTTGCTGGACTCACGCACCTGTCACTCAGTCTGTCAGAGAGTCAGTCAGCATGTCACCTTAAAGGGTTGAACAATTAGCGCACAGCACTACTACGGTTACAGAAAAGTTTGCGCTGTTTACCTCTAATATGTTTTGGTGCGATTATAATCCGCTATAAAAAAACACGACTAAATGTTTTAAATGAGAAGTTGTAATGTAGCCGTGGCGGGATGAATTTTGGCGTGGCGGCCCGCCACGGATGAATGAATGTAGCGGAAACCTTGCTATGCATAAAAACATTATAAATATATGTTGCACAATATAAAACAGATTTTAACACAATTTTCAGCAAACAAACACTCTTATTGTTAATTATTCCTTTATTAAGATGTCCATGGTAATGTTTATATTAACCGTTTCATTTAGGGAAACTCCTGAGGTAATCAAGTTCTGAACTTTAATAATAAATCTAAATTAAATGCTGCCCTTCCCACCTCCAGTCGCAATGACTTCTGGGACTTCTAGAGGGAGATCGGTGCTCAAGTCTGCATCAGTGCGTCCTTGATATCAAGAACACATACAGGAAGTTTCACGCGTCCTCTGTTCTTGCGGTCTTGAGTATTGGAAGTGAACTTTGGCAGCTGATGATGACGTTACACGAGAACACGAGGACACAAGATCGCTGAAGAATGCATTTTGAGAAACAGCCTATACCTAGTAAGAGCTTGATTAGCTAGTTCAGGTGCATTTGATTAGGGTTGGAGCTAAAATCTCCAGGACACTGACCCTCCAGGACACCCCTGCCTTGGACATAGTTTGCTACCTGGCCATTAGAGGTACTGATTGTGTTTGTTAGGCCCAATCCCAATTCTATTTTTGTACCCCTACCCCTTCCCCTCGGCCCTTACAACCGAGGTTTAAGGGGAAGGGCTTCAAAACTTACCCCTAAGAATTGGGACAGCACTTGAACATCTGCACACGTCATCATATGTAATCACGATCTCATGCTTCATATGAGATCAGACGATGGCGACTGCTGTAGTGATTCCAGCTGTGTTATTTTCTGGTGTTTATCTTCAGGAAATCACTGAAGGCAGATATTATGTTATCATAACTATCTAATGTGGCAATAAGGTCGTAACTCCGACAGGGTATTCGAGTCTCATCGAGTGTCAGAATGTTGTGGGACTGCTGTACAGGAGTTATGATTATGGATTATAGGTCTCGAAATTTAGCTGTTTTTTTGCGTTTTTTTTTTAAAAAGCATGACGGCAAAACATGAACACGGTTATGAATATATTAAAACGTGTTTGTCATCAAAATTCATAATAATGACAAAAAAAAAAAATAAATACTAATTTGTGGATCTCCTTACTTCCGGGTGCAGCGAAACTGCCGTTGTGGCTGGTGTATTCTGGGAAATTTACTTATCCCTCCGTTTCGAGTGTGCTCCTGAAAAATCTTCGTTCGAAGGGGTGTATACCCCTTGCCCTTAGTCCTACGCCTTCAAGCTAAAGAGAATTGGGACACCACTACCCCTTGACGGGAACGCGCAAAACGAGGGGTAGGGGTGGGCTAAAGGGTAGAATTGGGATTGGGCCTTAGTCTACTTAAGAAGTTCAAGCATATGAAGCGTGGACTGTGGGGAAGGGGTGGAGGTATTTTGATGGTTGGCTGGGAGCACCAGACTTAAGCGGTGTCCCAATTCGCATACATTTACTTCCTTCCCAAAGGTGTGTACTTTATTTGTGAAGAAAAAAAAAGTACATACTTTTGAGTGTGTAACACAGGGGTCACCAATCTCAGTCCTGGAGGGCCAGTGTGCCTGCAGGGTTTAGCTCCAACTTGCCTCAACACACCTGCCTGGATGTTTAAAGTATACCTAGTAAGACCTTGATTAGCTTGTTCAGGTGTGTTTGATTAGGGTTGGAGCTAAAATCTCCAAGACACCGGCCCTCCAGGAACAAGTTTGGTGACCCCTGGTGTAACAGAAGAGTATGCAAACTTTGGGATATACTACTTTCTCATTAACGGACCATTATGATGCTTAGTTATGTCTCGTCAATCGTCTTGACACATCATCCACATTTCTTTCATTTTTAAAGGTCTCATGAAGTTCTTTAAAATATGCATCTTTATTCGATTTTGACGTAGTCTTAACCAAAACACGTAGGGAATGTGGAAAATAGTGTAGCTCCTCCCCTTTAAAAAAACACACAATAGCGTTGTTTAATCGCCGCTCTGCCAGTGGGAGTGGTTAAGCTCAAGTGCATCACATAAAAAGCGTCTTGTAGGGGGTGGGGCATGTCAGACACTAGAGAGGATTTGATTGGTTATGATTTATTGAGAAGCTGAAGTATGAGGTGGTGTGAATAAAAACGGTGATCCGTTTAGGCGAAAGTGACAAACTGCAAGCTTAACATGTAATATCAGTTTTATAACTTCTAAACGCAAGTTTTGTCACTGTTTTGTCAGTAAAATGAAATGAATGAATTGAGAAATGTGTAATGTATGCGTGTGACTACCACTTTGGTAAACGTAGGGATGCAACGATTGTAGATTTTGGTTGTACGGTTATGGTCTGAGAAATAGTCACGTTTTTACAGTGATCACGATTATTATGCATTCATTAAATTCCAAACACTATTAGTTTAGAAAAATCACATGAAAACTCCTTATATTTTACAGTGTTATTTATTGCTGCTCAGTAACTAAATAATACAGCACAAAATAATATTAAAAAACAAACAATAGTCCGGCAGACTGGTGCAGCGGCAGCAGTAATGCGGTCAATTTACCGGTCCGTTGTGGTAAAGAACGAGCTAAGCCAAAAGGCAAGGCTCTTGATTTACCGGTCAATCTACGTTCTTACTCTCACTATGTTGTGTGCTATCATTGCAACTTCGAGAACTGAAAGAGCTCTGAGATGAGACAGCTGTTCGCAGCGAGTGAGCCGCATTAGTTTTTAGAGTTCAAACATATAATAATTCAAACATAACAATCAAATAATACGGCTTGCAAGAAAGCAAGAGAGGCTGACAAGAAAATGCAGATCATCTCAATAGACTACATATGTAGCAATATATTTTAAAATATAGGCCATTATTTAGGTCTATTTACATTAAATTAAATATTTGTCATAATAGATAGAAATTGTACTTGACCGCGCGCGTGCGAGAGAGAGAGAGAGAGAGAGAGAGAGAGAGAGAGAGAGAGAGAGAGAGAGAGAATGCGCGCTTGCTGCCAGTTGTTGCTTGTGTTGTGAACTTCTAAGACGAGCCAAAAACCAGGGAGAAACTTCGGGTATCTTCAAAGCAGAATTCTTTAATAAGGAACTCGGCGTTGCTGTGGTGGCATCGAAAGAACTCTCTCAACTAGTACAGCAGACACTCAGTTTAAATATATTTTTTTCAGAAACAAAGCATGCAAATGAAGTGTTACTAGTGTGACCTGCCATTCTGGCTCTAATCTCATCAGCTTATAACGGGTTCTGGAGACAGAACCCGTCCGGCCAGTTGACCAGTACTTAGTCATTTTTTAGACAATAGACACAGCTTTGCGGTGAAACTAACAATTTGCATTTCTTTGGAGACAGTCAGGGCTCAGGAAACCAATACATTTTAAGGTCTGTCACGCCCTAAAAAACCAAAGAATATAACATTTTAGATATGAACTAGATTATATAAATTTATTCCCACACTTGCAAGGAAAAGCTTTAATGCATTGCAGCCTCAATGTAACATACAAAATGTGCTAAATGTAAGCACAATAAAATGGCAACAAAGAGCCGTGCACACACAAGCGGCGGGATTTTAATTTGCTCCCGAAACTGCTGCAAATAGCTGCTTTCCCTTTGACACTTGTGTTTCCCGCGCCCCGTGGGAAAATATCTTTACATTAAAGTGAGCGTACTGCACGGCCCGGATCATCTCCCGATTATTCCACTCAGGGTTTGCAGCTTTAAAGTCATTATTTAAGAAATGTAGTCTGTTTCCTTAAATCAGTCAGTGCTTTCGTCTCCCCGTGTTGGTGTGTGTTTCCTCCGGGTGCTCCGGTTTCCCCCTCAAATCCAAAGACATGTGGTATAGGTGAATTTGGTAAGCTAAATTATCTATAGTGTATGTGTTTCCCAGTGATGGGTTGCAGCTGGAAAGGCGTCCGCTACATAAATCATATGCTGGATAAGTTGGCGGTTCATTACGCTATATATATATATATATATATATATATATATATATATATATATATATATATATATATATATATATATATATATATATATATATATATATATATATATTTATATACCCCCCTCACAGATCTTTCTTTTAAGTTAATATTTTCTACAGGATGCTTTACAATAATATATTTGTGCATATACATTAAATTATTCACTACTAAATCAACAAAACAAAAACTACAACAAAACAAAAACTAAACTGAAGATCACAGTGCAAAAATTAGTACATCCAAATAAATGTTGGGGAAAAATGTTAAATACAATTTTAATAACCAAGAAAAAAAAAATCAACAGAAACTATATAAAATTTAGTTGAAAAAATCTAAAATATAGTTGAAATGTTGTAGTTTGTATTTGTTTTGTTTGGAATAACTTATGTGAATTTAAATATATGGTCACACTTTATTTTGATGGTCCGTTTGTTGAATTTAAGTTACTCTGCATATATTTGCCAACTAATTCCATTAGATTATAAGTTAGGTTGGGTATATTTAGGTATATATATATATATGTTTACTATTAAGTGACTATAAAGTTTTAATCATTATTAAGAGGTTAACTAAATTAAAATGGCATCAAACTATGGCAGGTGAATGTTAGCATTACTTTGATTACGCTTGAACTTGGCTTAGCCTGAGAGTTAGCCTGCCCCAGACCAGGCTAGTTTCCCAGCATAAGTTGCCAGGGTAACTAAGTTTGAACTATCGTAAATTTGATTTATGAAACCGAATCCGCCATTAATAAACCTGACTTACCAAAATAAACCTGGCTTTTTCTCTAAGCTTGCTTTATGGAATAGCCCCCAGGTGCCAGGGCTCGACAGTGCGACCATTTCGCTCGCATTTGCGACAAAAAATAGACGTGTGCGAACTGATAAATTTATTTAGTCGCACATGTGCGATTTTCTTTTTTCTTTTTTTATAAGCTCGATTGATGACTTAATTCACTCTGCCTCGGTAAAACAACATGCTCTTCATGGTTTCCGCTACATTCATTCTTCCATGGCGGGGCGCCACACCAAAATTCATCCCGCCACGGCTATATTACAGCTTCCCATTCAACACATTCAGTCATTGTTGTTGTTGTTTTTAATAGCAGGTTATAATAGCACCAAAACGTATTAAAAGGTAAGTGAATTATAACAGCGAAAACTTTTCTTTAACCGTAGTAGTGCTGTGCGTTATTTGTTTAATCCTTTACGGACACATGCTGACTGACTGACAGGTGCGCGCGTGAGACGTGAGACCAGCAAACACGGCGTAGCTTTCAGTTAAGATGAACACAGTTTCCATAATTATACTGTATAGATAAAGGTCTGTGGTTCTGCATACAATGACTTTATCTGGCTGGAATTTATAGCGGTTTCACTTTACTTCAGGACTGTTCAGCTACTTCAGCGGTTTCACTTTACTTCAGGACGCATTAATGCCGCTCTGTAGGTCTACCGGAGACATTCATAAATATTCCTAGCAAATCTAATAAATGTTGGAGATGTACTCGTCACATAAACGCACTAAATCGCACTTGAGCAGCGTATATTTCAGGGTGTAAAGTTGTGCACGAACAGAGGAAATCAGCGCGCAAGCAGAGATTCGCATGCTCGTATTACATAAATGCGCTCACAACATGTGTCATTGAAATAACACCCATAGGTAGTTGGTACATCCGTGTAAAAGTTCTGCCGCCACAGCTGGAAAAAATCCTAGAGGAAACACTGCTCTTTACTCTAACTAATGGTGTATTACGTTGGAAACCTATTGTGACATGCTGACACAATCAACAACAGCACATCTCTACAGGTTTATTTACTTCACGTCAGGCGGTCTTTACATTGTATACGTTGCTAAGCAACGCATGGCACCGAATGGTGGCGTGTCGCACAACGTGCGAGCGTCATAGAAAACGTCTACAATTCGGCCATGCATGGCATATCGTGGCACATCTAGTCTAGTGTGAGACCCAATTCAACATCAGCGCTTGCCACACAGACTTTACCTGGGCGGCCCGGATCTGTGTTCGCGAATCGCGAGAAATTGAGAACACTGCCACAGACTCACATGCTCTGCATGCAGACCCACAGAGACGCGCTGAAGATCGCGCTGAATGCAGAACTATTGTTCTGACTTTCGTAGCAGCTTTGAGAAGAGCGCGAGGAAACAGAATAGCATTTTACTAAATAGACTGATCCAGCTCATTATTTGGGGTGACAATACATTCTCTTTTCCCAAGACATGTCCGAGATTCTACTTTCGCTTTCGATATTAATTGTCGAGAGAGAGAGAGAGAGAGAGAGAGAGAGAGAGAGAGAGCATATTTGACCTGTCAGTGGTGCACACTGAAAAGAAACAAACTTTTTTCAAATTTGTTTGTTAAATAAGAATAAGAAATCAATAAAAAATTATTCTGTTGCTGAAGGTCATTGAAGTTATATAGAAAATAGAAAAGATGGTGTTACTTTGGGGCAAAAGGAAACTTTAATTCATAAAGGGATTCCCATATTCATATCTTCTTTAAGAAGCCCTGAATGATGAAGTGCTCTGATAAACAGTGTCAGCTTTGCACATGAGTTTGCAGTTGTGTCTTCCTTTACATTGTCTTAATGTTCCCATGTGGGAAGTAGGGTGGAATCAGTTGAATATGTTATGCAAATAATTAATTTTGATAAAATTATTCTTAATAGTCAATTTTTTTATGTGCTCTAGAGAAAAGGTGTGTTTCAATCCAGCTACTGCAAGTATATTTATATTAAGATAATGTGTACAATATATATTATTATAAAATTAATGTTTTTCTTGGGAGCATTGATACAGCCATAAACTTCTTTTGATACAAACACAGATTAAATTGCTCTGGTCATGTGAATGTTTGCACTAACTATACAAAACATTTTTATTAACCTAACAATAACTTAATAATAACTCCCTATTTCTGCTGCCCAGTGTGAAAGAGATTTTTCAGCTCGAAACTGGATCAAAAATTGAATAAGAAGCTGCCTAGGCATGAAGACTTGATTCAGCTCAGTTTAGAGAGGCCTTCATTACAGCAATTTGATCCCAGTCCTGCTGTGGACGGCTAGCTAAACTCCATACAGATTAAATTCATTTATTCATTCATTTTCTATTCGGCTTTATTAATCTGGGGTCGCCACAGCGGAATGAACCGCCAACTTATCCAGCACATGTTTCACGCAGCGGATGCCCTTCCAGCCACAACCCATCACTGGGAAACATTCATACACACTCATTCACACACACACACACACACACACACACACACACACACACACACACACTACGGACAATTTAACTTACCCAGTTCACCTATAGTGCATGTCTTTGGACTTGGAGGGGAAACCGAAGCACCCAGAGGAAACCCACACCAACACGGGGAGAACATGCAAACTCCACACAGAAATGCCAACTGACCCAGCCGAGGCTCAAACCAGTGACCTTCTTGCTATGAGGCGAACGTGCTACCCACTGCGCCACCACGTCGCCACAGCTTAAATTGTAAATAATTATTAAATACTATTTAAGCTGTTATACAGTAAAATAAATATATTGTACTTATTGTATTCAAATAAATGAAACTGCTTTGCTTCTAAAGATCTCCTCGTGTACATTTATTAGGCAAAAACACTATTTATTTTATATATTTTCACTGCGCTCCTAAAATTCTTTACTGTGCTCCTAAATTTTTAACTTAGGAGCGCATGTGCTACTCCTGAAAAAAGTAAGCGTCAAGCCCTGGGTGCACACCAGTAATATACTTTTCTAAGGCCATTTTTATAAATTTGGCTTAAATAGCCTAATTTAACTAAGGCCTAATCCTGGCTTAATCTAAGCACTTTTTGTGAAACTGGGCCATAAAGTTAACTCAGACTTAACTCAGAATTGCGAGTTATTAAGTCAGAATTCTGAGTTATATAACTCAGAACTCTGACTTTATAACTCAGAATTGCGACTTTATAACTCAGAACTCTGACTTTATAACTCAGAATTGCGACTTTATAACTCAGAACTCTGACTTTATAACTCAGAATTGCGACTTTATAACTCAGAACTCTGACTTTATAACTCAGAATTGTGACTTTATGGCCCAGTTTCACAAACAGGGCTTAGCTTAAGCCAGGACTTTAGTTAAATTAGCCTGTTTAAGCCACATTTATAAAAAACGGCCTTAGAAAAACACATTACTGGTGTGCACCCGGAGACAAAAAATGACAATGCCATATTTTAAGACATCTCACTGCAAGTTATTTGACTTTATAACCCAGATTTGCAACTTTATAACTCAGAATTGCGACTTTATATATTTTTTACATTGTATTTTTTCAGTGACGGGAACAAGCTTACATAGGTTTGTGCTACGAGTACAGTAATAAAGACAAAGAATAAATCTTTAGTAACTCAATACAGCTTAGCTTAATTTCTATACTTGCTTATAACGAAGTCAGGGTTATAATTCAGTCAGGATAGCGTGAAATTACCATCTTAATCTCGTTATCTTGCTTTTGTGCGATACCCTCTGAAAATATGAACTGATAAATAAGGAAAGAAACATAAATAAGGAAAGAAACATACCTGTTTGCGTCTGAAATAGCAGCTGAAATAACAAAGTCCAGCGTTCCTGATCGCTTCTGTAGAGGAATTTACAGTTGAGACTCAATATATACTGAATAAAGGCAAGCAGCTGAAGTGTCCGTCAGATAAACAGTCTGGCAGCAGAAGTTTAAATATAAAAGCTGGAGTGTGTTGAGATTTCTTCACCACTAAACTTCCACACGAGTTGTTGTTGTTGTTCTTCTTCTAGTGTTTTACAGAGGTTTGGCAAACCAACGAATATGTGCATTACCGCCACCTACTGATCTGGAAAGTGGATCGTGCATATTTGAGGGAGAAAGAAAACACTCAAAGCTTAAACATAATTTAAAAAAACAATAATAATACAATTTTAAAAAATAAATAAAAAACTCTAGAAAAATTCTATCCATTATTCCTGTTTCCCAAATACTTCATTAACATTTCCTGAATTCTTGATTGTCTAAGTCCATTTCCTAGCAAAAATTTTATAGAAATATAGAGGTAAAGTTGGTTTTATATTGGGATATTCAGACATTCTCCTTAATAATATCATTTCAGAAAAGTATTCTTTGCAAATTCTAAATAGGAAAATCATATAAGCAGCCAATGACTATCAAAGTACAACATTGTTCACAGTCAATTAGATAGTGCTAATGTTGTTTTGAAGTCATACTTGCATGCTAATTCCGATCGAATATTCAAAGTAACACGGTAAACAATATAGAGACTTCTAAATGAACGAATGTGCGAATATAAAACCAACTTTACCTCTATTAAAGAAATGACCTTAACTTGCAGCTGCCCTAATTGTTGGATTAACTGAAACGTCTCTCCTTCATAAGCAGGGCCCGGTTTTTCAAAAGGTTTAATCCGGATAAAATTGATCCGGATTCAGTAATCCTTTTTCTGCGATCCGTGATCACGTAATCCAGCTTACTTTTAGAGCCAGTTTTTCAAAGCAACATCGCATTGGATCAATCTGATCTGGATAGGAACTTTTCAGGATCACTAAATCTGGATAACCAGTGCTTAAACAGGATAGGAAATCACAATGTAGAACTATAGATATTTAAAAGAGCAACAATTAGAATAGCCAGTGTGGGGTGAATATAACTTTATTTTTATTTGAAATGAAAACACACACATTTAAAAAAAAACAAAAACTAAAAAAAGTTTCATATATAGATGTATTGAATTAAAAAAAAAGACTTAATGCCAAAAACTCCACAATAATTTTAGACTTCCTCATCTGATGTGGAGAGACCAGCTTGTCTGAGCGTAGCCTTTAGGAGGCGGATCTCTAGTCTAGCCTTGGTTTGCTGCAGTTTGGTCAGTCAGTTGTTCCTCTGCCAGATGAAGCTGTGCTTCTGCCATTTCAGTCTCTTTTAGCAATTGTTGAAAGTGATTTCAAAAATCAGTGATTGCCATTCTTTGCATTTTTTTTTTTTTGTGGTTATTCTGTTATCATTGCATGCATCACTAATAAATATTCTAAAAACTAAAATATTTTTCATTGTGATGAGTATATATATTTTAATTAGTGACGGAATGAAATTGATTGCTTTTGGTCAATTTTGACAGTTGTTTGAGGCATTATTTTATGAGGCCAAACTCTTTCCACTTTGCTGTAGGCCTATACTGAAAGGCTGAATATGTTAAAGCCTACCTGATGGATGAACAAATACAATTAAAACCTTGTGAATAAATAGGATATCTTGTAAGATACTGCATGATCCAAATATAGTATTATTTGATACATTTTTAAAGTTTTCATTACATTTTGGGCATGAAATCCATGCTGAATCCACCCTTCTGATGGGATCAGTTTAATCCAGATTTTTTTGGATCAAAGTGATCCAAATCCTACCAAACCAAGATTGGATTACGTGATCTAATCCGATTATGTAATCTGTTTTTTCTTTTGAAAAACCCATTTTCAAGATTTGATCCAATCCGTTATCCGAAATCCTAATGGATTACTTTTGAAAAACCGGGCCCAGGACATTCTAACATGATATGCTTCACTGTTTCCAATTCTCCGCAATTATTACACTGATTCATGCTTTCCTATTTTATACAGGCTGTAATTTAATGACGTATGATGAGTAGGGCCAGACAGAATCTGCGGACGTTTTTTGCTTCTTCTGTGCAGAATTTTGTAAAAAATTAAAATAAAATAAAATCTGCAGATTTGTGCTGAATGATTTTAAAAGTATCATTACTAAAAACTTAATATATTAAATAAAAAATAATACTTTTTAACTTGTATTTAATGTTTACAATGCAAATCCAATTAGATCCACTTATTTGGTAAACAAAAGCCAGTCTCTCATATAATATCTCTACTAAAAGACAGAAAATATGACTTCACAAACTGTATTGTAAATAAATCGAATAACCGTTTTCATATCACTATTATTATATCACAATAATATTAGTGAAATTAATTTTAAAACTGAATAAGTATAAATTTACGAACATTTACACAAGTAAATAAATCGACTCAGTGATGAGCTAAAAATCTGCAGCATTCAGCACATGTAGATTCCGTGTGGGCCTACGTATGACCAATCCTTAACCTTGTAATTGTGACATCTTTCTTCCTATTTCAGTACCTTTTCCTTTCGTTTCCAACATATGAGAAGGATCTGGCTGCAGACACGATGAAATCTCAGACCGGTGCAATCTCAGCCGGACATGCGCAATCAGACAGCACTCGGCCGCACATGCTGGCACGCTTTTGCTCTTTTTTTTTCAAGTGAAGTGTTTATTTATTATAGGTGGACATAGATAAAAACAATTTTAATCTAGATTAATCTCACTGTAGAATTAATCTAGATTAAAATGGCTCATTTGAATTCTGCCGAAGGCATTCAGAATATGTGTGCTACCTAAATCATGACTAAAAGTAAGTCTATGAGAACGGGTTTCTCAAGCCAGGTGGCGCATTAGACCAGGGGCTCATCTCCTGTCTCCAAAATGCATCACAAACTGCTTGAGAAACTGTTCTACTATAATTGGTGATGAAAATAAATGATGTTCAATAAGATGTACTTGTGTTTACTAACTGTTTACTCAGTTAAACATCAATTTTGAGCTGTAGGCCTACATAAGCTCCAAACAGCCATTTTTGATGACCTTAATCCGACTAAAGTCATAACTGAACTAAACAGAAATGGACTTAAGCGTGGAGTATGCAGATATTAGTGGCATTATTGAAGTAAACACCGCAATAAAACTATTACAGTCATGTTGGACTTTTCGCCATATTTCCTGACAAGATCCACACACATGGCTGACAGTAAAGGACCGCACACACACACACGCACACACATCGCGAAATGCAGAAGTTTTTTTCTTTCCATTTGGCGTGCGTTATTAAATTCCATAACCCTCTCACCAGTCCTTACTCCTTATTTGCGTCTAATACTCCAGTTTGTCACGGGGGCATGAATGAAATGTTCATGAGTGAATGTGAAACTGCCGAACTGCAGTTAAAGTCACCCAAAATTACAGGAAACTCTTAGATGAAAGCACTTCACGTAAACACCTTAATTATATTATTGTCTATTAAGACAAATATCTAGATGACAGATGTCTCGTAAGCGTAGTCAGTAGTGTCTTTGAAGTAAGTGTAAGATCCAGAAGGGCATCCTGCTGCTGATTTGATTCAGAAAGCCACTTTTTTTCTCATAATATATTATTATATTATATATTTTTTCTATATAACTAACTGTACGTTCACACCGAAAGCGGCGAGAGCATCAAAGTAGCTGAAAGTCATTCATTTTCAATGGGAGTCAGCGGCGAAAAGCAGCACGGCGCATCTTCGCCGATGTGGGCGTCGAGGAGAGTTGAAATCAAGCCAACTTTATGGTAATGAGCTATGACACAGTTTGGCGGCAAGCAATCGGTAAAGTCTAGATTGGATATGTGGCCGGCCGGAAGTGCAATACGCACATTAATATAGCGGAATTTTTTTTAAGACACTCTATAACAATAATTAATATTTTACAGTACTGTGACTGTTGGGTTTAGAGCATACCTGCCAACACTCCCATTTTTCCCGGGAGTCTCCCGTATTTCAGACCCGTCTCCCGTATTGTTCTGTCTCCCGGTAAACTCCCGGAATTCCCCCGCCCCCCGCTCCTCAGCATTTTGGTACAGTCCAGGCTGAAACTTGGTGCTTGTGCTCTTCCGGTCGCGCACTACAGTTCGTGCGCCCCCATCTCCCCAAACCTCTCACTCCTCCCGCTCCCCGCTCTTCAGTTTGCGCCAGTGTTGCCAACTTAGCGACAAATTTTCAAAAAAGCGACTAGCGACAAATCTAGCGACTTTTTTGTGTGTTACTGGCGATTTTTATAGACTGTCGTTTGTCCATTACTGTACCGTCCCTACTCTTCTCAACGAGCCTCCGCTGCAGCCTGAGAGCAGAGCACCTCTCAGCGTACCGACGGCAAATGATTTAGAACAGGTGGCAGTTTGAAGGTATTTCCCTTGTACAGTCAACCCGATCTGCTTCTCCTTTATTTTAACAATTTAATTTGACTGTTTATTCTTGTTCACAATCAGAGATGTTTTAAGTGAGAGTTTCAGAACTTGTCTGAGTATATTACGTCTGAGCAGGGGAGGAGTGGACATTTTAAAAGTGGGGGGGACAGCTGTATGAAATCCAAAAGTTTACATTCTTAATCACCTTTTTCTAAATGGTCTATCTCTAAAAGTGAGGGGAACATATCCCCCCCGTCCCCCCCGGTTTGCTACGCCCCTGCGTCTGAGAGATTACTGCAAATTCCCTACTCATCTATAATGATATACTGTATTCAAACAGCAATAAATTTAGTTAAATTGACAAGCTTACATAAAGCGTAGTGCGAATATAAAATACCCCATTTATTTACCATAGGCTGTTAAACAAACAGAAATGGTACGATGACGCGATGACGTCAGTAATATGCAAATTAGCGTATGACGTATGACGGGGGGGGGGGGGGGTCTCCCGGAATTTACGAACCAAATGTTGGCAGGTATGGTTTAGAGTTGGGGTGGGGGGTAGGCGTTAAAAAATACAATTTAGTGGGTAATTTAATAGATAACATAAATAATACTCTGTACAACTACTGGTTTTAGGTTACTGTGACGTTTGGGTTTAGCATTGGGGGTAGACGATAATAAAATACTGTACAATAAATGGGAAATTTAATAAATAACTCTCTTTTACTTCCAGCCGCAAACGTATCTGTTCTAGCAACAACCCAAGCAATCGGAATGTAGAAGTCCACCACTTGAGAGGAGTCCAGAGAACACAGTCCTGTGAACTTTGGTTCCAACCACAGTTGTTCCCAAGGGTTTGATAATTGCGGTCGCTGGATTTCCAATTATTTACGATGTTTTCTTACAGGAACATGCATTTAAAAAGTTACTGGCGAGTTCCTAATGTGCATTAATGTTATATATATATATATATATATATATATATATATATATATATATATATATTATAGACACATTGGATAATTAAATGGAGCAAAGCCACAACACACACAGCTTGATCTTTCATTGTTAAATGAATTTGATAAAAAGTGCGCAACAATGTAAGTGATTTGCTGATATGCTGCAACGGCTCCTTTAAGTACGAGATTAATATAGTGAATTTTGAACCTCTCGCCGCCAGAGCTGAAGGCAGACAGTGTAGTCGCCAGGGCAGCCAGAGCAACCTTTGACGATCTCGCCGCTTTCGGCGTGAACGTACAGTAAGGCAAGTTCGTTGGTTCCAATGGAGGGCCGCGTACGCGAAGCATTGCGCTCACACTTTCCAGCCGCACCTAGTTGAGATGACAGGGAGCTTCTGTGACCGTGGAAATGCAAACAGCTGAAGTTTGAGGAAGACGCAATGAAAAGTACACATGTTTGCAAACCCACCTAAAGTTACAAACAATGGCGCCGATGAGAGCGATCATGTAGTGAATGTTGATCCGCCAGCCGAAATCAATCGAGTGTTTTCGGAAAGAGTGCTAAAAGACTCGGTGGATCAGCTGTTTTTATGAGTTACGTTCAAATCTCATTACGTTGCATTCACTGCGTGTTCAGCGCAAATGGCCGCTAAATGGAAAATCTCTGTTGCTCATTCGCAGGAAGACGATGAAGGCTCTTGTGTTGAGCCCAATGAGCCTTACATCCAAAAATAGAGCAAGGGTGTTTCTTTGGTGACTCGCTTTGACTCACACGCTGAAAATGGCGGACGTGAAACAACAAACTGAGGACATGGTATTGCGAGCCTGTCAATTAATATTGGTGGGCAGGGGGACGGCACTCCTACGTCAAGTTGCGGTTGGTCTCAAAACCGCTCCAATTGGTCCACCGTTTTTATGTTGTTAAATGAAAAAAAAAGCGCTGGGTGTGTTTAGATCACCTCAATATGACGGTCTATACCAGGGGTCACCAATCTCGTTCCTGGAGGTCCGGTGCCCTGCAGGGTTTAGCTCCAACTTGCCTCAACACACCTGCCTGGGTGTTTCAAGTATACCTAGTAAGACCTTGATTAGCTTGTTCAGGTGTGTTTGATTAGGGTTGGAGCTAAAATCTGCAGGACACCGGACCTCCAGGAACAAGTTTGGTGATCCCTGGTCTATACACTATACCTACACACGTCTGTCTAAACAGCTTGAAGAGTAGATTTTTCACCATAGGTGCCCTTTAACATATAATAGATAATATTAATTCATATTCATCGCAGCATCAAACTCAGAATGACTTCATTTTTGAGAAAATAAACTTAAATAATATTAGAAAAGGTTGCAAATATAAACTTTCCTTAATGAACATTAGCTTACTCCTATTGTTAATAACTTAAATGTTTTCATTGTCAAACTCAGAAAGCAGTTCAGCATTGAAAGAGAAACGTTTGGACACATGCTCAGTAATTTAAAGGGTCACGAAACCCCAAAACACATTTCTTGAGATGTTGACAGTCATATATGTGTCCCACGCTGCTATAAAGACTATTAAGACACATATATTTAGCCAGCAAGTGAAAATTGGTTGTTTTTACGTTGTTTAGATCGTTCTTCCTGTTTGAAAATTAATTTTGAAGCTGCGTCACGGCCATGCAATCATTGAGTAAATTCCAGCATGGAGATTGGATGTCTGTAACGGCTGGTACCAAGTGACGTCATTGAATTTTCAGCACATCTATGCATTAATTCACGAGATAGACTCGGTCCCAACCAATTAGCATGCTCTATTGTGAACTAGATGCAACTTCATTAACATGCATGACAGCTTCGAAGACTATTTTACCTGTTGCAGCAGGGGTGTCAAACTCAATTCCTGGAGGGCCGCAGCCCTGCACAGTTCCAGCTCTGCTTCAGTACACTTACCTGTAGGTTTCAAACAAGACTAAATGCCATGTCAGCAACCAAGGTTATTTTCATGGCAGGAACATTTTAATAATAAATATACAATTAAAAATCATCAAATTAAATAAGATTTTTTTGTGTTAATACAAGATAAAAATTCTAAAATCTTTCCTGGTGTCACTGGAGTTCATTTCATAAAAATGTCTTCTGGAATCATTAAAAGCAGGACAGTCCAGTAAAATGTGTTTTATGGTAAGGGGAATTGTGCAGCACAAACACTGAGTAGAGTTTTCACCTTGGAGCACCTTGGATTTCATGTAATTTATTATTTTCTAATGCATCCCACTCCTCTTGCCACTTGTTTAAAATGTAAACATTAATAAAAGGTCTCATCTCTGATGGAGGAATTTGGCATTTGTTCATCACTTGCTTCAAAGCGTCTTTAGCAGCTGGATCAGCCCGCTCATTTCCCGAAAGCCCAACATGTCCTGGAACCCAGCAAAAAAATGATGTGAAAAAACTGATTTTGTAGTTGGTGAACTTTAGTTAAAATATTATCAATCAAAGAATGATCATTCTTTGAGGATTCCATAACTTGGAGGCATGATTTGGCGTCTGCAAAAATGATAGATTTCTTTTGTTGGCCATTTTCTATATACTCCAATGCTAAAAGTCTAGCACGGGCTTCAGCTGTGAATATGGAGCATTCTTTAGGCAGACTGATTCCATACTGTTGTTGCCCAGTCACCATTGCTGCTGCTACGCCATTTTCCACCTTTGAACCATCTGTAAAAATTAGGTGAGTGCTGAGAATATTGGTTTCGAATATCCAGATATTGTTGTCTGTACACATTGGGATGAGTTGCTCCTTTCTTCTGATGTCCTAAAGCCATATTGATTATGGGCTTCTTTAGATTCCAATGAGGCAGGGAACTGAAGTGTATTTCCCATTCATTCGAAGGTAAACCAAAACTACCAATACTCTGCATGGCGGAGAGGCAGAAGTGAAGTGACGTCATTGTTAAAAGGGCCTATCATAGGCCACAACATTTGGGCTTGGCTACCTTGGGATGGAAATAAAAACATAAAAAGCTGTGGATCAGCCGCTAATAGTTAAGCTTAAATTGCTGGCATAGTAAATTATGATGTGAATCCAGTGTTGTCATAAAGCATTCTAGAAAATGAGCTCCACAATAATATAGACCAGGGGTGCTCAATCCTGTTCCTGGCGATCGACCTTCCAGCTGATTTCAGCTCCAACCCTGATCAAACACACCTGAACCAATTATTTAGAACGTGAGGAGCACTTGATAATTATAGGCAGGTGTGTTTGATAAGGGCTGCAACTGAAAACTGCAGGAAGGTCGATCGCCAGGAATAGGGTTGAGCACCACTGATATAGACAAATATGAAATTTTATTAAGTCAAAAATACATGAAATACAAAAACTAATGACTTTAAGAGAATTTTTCTGATTAAATCAAGCAAAAATGAGCTACGCATGCCAAACAAATGTAGATTATCATATATAAATATAGACTTCCCACATTCAATGACCTCTTACACCAGTATTATCCAATGTTCAGGTATAAACACCGACTATCTCTGAGTCTTGATCTCTGAGGTACCATTTAGCAAAAACTAACAAACCTAATTGAGCAGAATTTAATTTGAATGTTGCATACATTATTCACAAACACACGCAAATGGTGGCATCTCAAAAATGAACAACTATAATGAACAGTAAAGATAAAATAATTGATTACCTGGGTCTCCAGGCTATGCAGGCTATTAGCTTAATTCACCTTTCATCTTTCAAGCCCTTGGGTGGTTAATTGAATATCTTTTTGTCACGTCACATCTCCATAATCTAAACTTATGCATCCTATTATCCATAAGCATAACATATACAGTTTAAGCTGGAAAAGGTATTGATTTGTTCATGTCTCGAGTCCATAATCTGTTTTTTGAATTATTTATTCTCTATATGACAGCACCATAAAAGCTTAACATATGCAGTCTCTCTGAGCTGTGACTGATTCTTCCATTTCTTGAGTAAGTATGGATCAGGTTTTACTATATTCAGCATTATAAAAAATAATCATTGAGACAAGTTCACACATTCATAATGGAGCTACAGTTACAGATGCACAAACTGTTTAGGATGAGTTAGAAAAAACAGGTTAAGCTATTAAAAATGGTGACAATTATTTAGTGTTTTTTAAATTTAGCATGAGCCCAGATTACAGAGGTAAAACTAGATTTTCTTTTGCACCTTATGGTTCAGTTGTGCAGTTATGTACAAGTGGTGGTGCTAGAGAGTTAGAGACTCCAAATTTGGTGTGGTTAGTGTTGAAACTCTCCTCTATCACTGTGCCAAATTTCATAAATGCCCCACAAATGGTTCTATGGACTGCCATTGTAGAATATTTTAATCGCTCTATATTAATGAATTATCCTCAGTTTAAAGAACAAAACATTCTCCAATATCTTTTAAATGTGTGTTGACAGGGTTTAACACATTTTGGGTTCCATGAATATTGAAAGAGTTGAACTCTTTCAGACGAAAATATTGATTTAACTTTTGGCTACATCCAATCCTGCCATCAAGTTACATGTAAAGACAAACAACTCAAAACCAGAGGACTTGAAAAGATGAAGAAATACATTTTTCCAGCTCAAAGTGCATAGAGGATAGAGTTATAGGTGTAGGAAATCAATCTACGTTAAAAGATCGATTTAGGAATTATTAGCTCATATCAATGACTCGGATCTTGAAGATTCGAATCATTGATTCGACTCAATTGAGTCGGATTGAATCAGATCAAAGATTCAACCTTTGTATGTCCCGCAAATAGAGACGATCCCATTTATTAATTCTCGTCTATATTATTTCCGTGGCCACCGGTCATAACATAACACAGAATAGGGTTACTTTTCAGCAAGGTAACACGATCTACAGCTTGAGGCAAAGACTTACAAAGCACATAAACAAGAACACAGTTCTTTCAAAGGAGAACAAAGATTTATTGGGCTACACTATTCGATACACGAGGCTAACTATGTAATAATCAAAACAACAAACAAACAAACAAGCAAACAAACAAATGCACACACACGTTCACACACAAACACACACACACACAGGCAGTTCGGAGGATGCAAAATGAATTGAACAAGCAGTCCAGGCCATCTAGTATTTCGTACTAGTTCTTAGAATCACCTGAGAAACCACAAAAGCAGAGACTTGACTTATCTTTAACTGCTTAAAATCATATGCACCCGATCAGAAAGAGACAACAGTTGTTGCGTTACTTGCGAGTTAGTTGAAGTTTTCTTGATTCGGATTTCCCTCGCCGGGCTGGAGTGAGGAAACACGTGGTGCTCACTGTGGCTTCTCTGTGGGGCCGCTGGGGTTCACTGGGCGTGAGTGAAGCTCTTTGTCCTGGGTTACCGGGGCAACGGACTCCGTAGAGTCAGTTCGCGGAAGCTTCAGCGGGTTTTGGATGGAGAGTTTGTTTGTGGTGACCCAACCGCGTGGTGGCGATTGGGGGCGGAGAAGCACCAGCGGGTTGACACCAGCTTGATGCTGAAAGGCTGCGCACATTTTCAGTGCTGGAAGGACGTTTTAAGGGGCACGTATTGATCCATCCCTCTAAGACTGTCACCCAATGACCGACTAGATGAGGGGCGGGTCCACGCCCCGTACCAGTGTAATCAGGTTTAATCATTAACCCACTGCAAGAGACTTTACGTGATAAAATCTCTGGTAAGATTGTAACTATCTGACATCAAATGTTACAAGACGAACAAGGTTCATATTACAAAATTCTCATTTACACTAATGTATTGCAAATGAAAAACAGCTCAGTTTAACACTGAGCACGAAGCATTTCAAACACATACAGATCATTTTAGCCTGTTTTAGGGGTAAAAACCACACATTATGAACCTGGTTGGTTGGAATAAACACAGCACATCAGTACCTATAAATGTCATTCAAAATATCAAATTTTGCCTTGGTTATGACATCTATAAGAATCGTCTTTAAGATTGTATTTCTTAAGTCTCTGAATTCCTTTCTTTTGGGATCTCTTTGTCTCTGAGAATCTCTGTCCATCTCGTGGTCGAACGCATGGCCCTCACATGATCAGTCATTCAAAAGTCTTCTGATGGAGGTTCTGAATGCTCTACTGTCTAGTTGGTTACCGATTAACCAAAATTAGCTGCAGGGTCCCGACAGCTGTGGCCAGAGTGTTGGGGGAAGACAATTGGATACCTGTTATCCCGATCTGGGAGCTCCAATATCAAAGCCTGATTCGAAACGGTTTTAACCAGCGAGTCTCTACATAGGTATTGAACAAATGACTCAAAACTGATGGAATATTTGAAAAATAAATAATCCTTTCCCCTATCTGCACATAGAGCGATGAAAGAACGAAGAACGACCCATCAATATTGCAAGTTTGCATGTTTGTATGTTAAGGTTACTCTCAGATGTGACCCTCTTGTGTGTTTTTCAGTGTTTCTGACTGACTAAATCTCACTTGTAATCTCATGTGTTTTCTCTCCAGTGTGAATCCTCTCATGTTTTTTCTGGTTTCCTAACTGACTGAATTTCATGTCGCAGTGTGAACACTTGTAAGGTTTCTCTCCAGTGTGAAGCCTCAGGTGCACTTTTAGACAATTGGAATAACTGAATCTCTTGTCGCAGTGTGAACACTTGTAAGGTTTCTCTCCAGTGTGAATCCTCTCATGTGTTTTCTGGCTTCCTAAATAATTGAATCTCTTGTCGCAGTGTGAACACTTGTAAGGTTTCTCTCCAGTGTGAATCTTCTCATGTGATTTCTGGCTTCCTAAACAATTGAATCTCTTGTCGCAGTGTGAACACTTGTAAGGTTTCTCTCCAGTGTGAATCTTCTCATGTGATTTCAGGTTATCTATCCGACTGAATCTCTTGTCGCAGTGTGAACACTTGTAAGGTTTCTCTCCAGTGTGAATCCTCTCATGTTTTTTCAGATGTGAAAACTGACTGAATCTCTTGTCGCAGTGTGAACACTTGTATGGTTTCTCTCCAGTGTGAGTCCTCTCGTGTGTTTTCAGATGTGATAACTGACTGAATCTCATGTCGCAGTGTGAACACTTGTACGGTTTCTCTCCAGTGTGAATCATCTGGTGTCGTTGTAAGACTGCAGCTGTAATAAAAGTCTTCTCACACTCAAAGCACATGTACTCTTTCACACCAGTGTGGATCTTCTGATGTTTTCCTAAATTTGCTTGATTTGCAAAACTCTTTCCACACACAGAGCATGAATAAGGCTTCTCCTTTGTATGAACTCTAAGGTGGTCATTCAGCCTTGAAGCCAGCAGAAATGATTTTTCGCACTGATCACATTTGTGTGTTTTCTCTCCAGTGTGGATCAACATGTGTCCATTAAGGGTTGATGAGTATCTAAAACTCTTCCCACACTGAGAACATGTGAATGGTTTCTCTCCAGTGTGGATCAACATGTGTCTATTATGGGTTGATGAGTCTCTGAAACTCTTCCCACACTGAGAACATGTGAATGGTTTCTCTCCAGTGTGGATCCACATGTGGACCTTGAGATTCCCTTTGTTTGACAGACTCTTTCCACACTGAGTGCAGGTGACACATTTTTTGTCTTTTCTCTTCAGTGATTTAGTTTTTCCTCTCATTTTAACATGGCGTGTCTCCTCAATCGAGTCTGCAATAAAAGTGAAAAGGCTGCATTTTATATAAGTGATATAAAAAATTACAGTAGACAACAACTATAAAATCCTGATCATTTCGGTCTTCAGTGAGGTACACTGATCTTCCAGTCACCTTCTTTATATAAATATTTAATACACAATTTTCTTTCATTCATTCAATTTACATCGGATTAGTCCCTCATTTATCAGAGGTCGCCACAGCAGAATGAACTGACAACTATTCCAGCATATGTTTTACTCAGTGGATGAGGATGTTATGCAAAAAATATAGTACTGTTAAAAGTTTATTGTCCCTCATTGTCCCGCGACCCCGACTTTAGCAACCACTGGTTCATTACCGGATCATTCTGAACTATGAAAGTTGCACTTTTAATATTCACAATTAAAAGACTGATGCACTTTCAGACACGTTGGTTTTAGTGGAGGAGTCTGACAAATCAAATAAAAAGCTATACTCATTTTTTACCCAAATATTGTTGTGTTGTTTATCTGATACGAATTTTATAAGATATAAGGTCAAAAAGCAGAAAGTAAAATGTATTTATCAAGCTTTTGCTAATAGTTTGAGTTTGTACCACAAAATGATGTGAAAATCACCCTGTTTACTCATTCAGATTTAAAAATACATTGATTTACATTTCGTAAAACCCATTTTTGTTAGACAGACATTATGCATATGATGGCCTTTGTCATGAATATTGATGGGCGTTCTCACCTTTAGAGGGAAAGTCTGTCTCCTAATGGGCCATCAGTGTGAGACTGAGAGTAAATGAGGAGATCAACACTAGGCAACACTTGAAGTGGATTAGAAACTTTCATCAAAGTTCTTGTCTTTGACCCATTCTTGTCTTAAAGCAACTCTGATTAACTTTATTGATCCACTTCAAATGTTGACTACTGCAGAGCATGAGTTTCTTTGAGTTTCTGTAGATTATGAACAACTTAGTCCACAAAATAAGTACATTTCTGAAGACATAATTGAACATACCTGACATTTCCAGAGGCCTTTCTGGTGTTTCTGCCATGAAGTTCTCAGTGATGGAGTTCACCTTCAGCATGTGTAGAATAATATCAGTCCACCGTACAGCTCGCTCTGCAACATCAACAAGTGCAATTACTAAAACTAATATTCACTCACAACAAACATGTTTCACAGTATTCCACAGTGTTACATTATCATTATACACAAACATTTCTTTTATATTGCATACAAGAAACTACATAGCTAATGTTTGGCTCATTATAAACAGATTTAATAATATTTTGAGGTCTCCTTTGCTCACAAAAGCAACATTTATTTGATAAGAAATGCAATAAAGTAGTGTTGTGAAATTGTGTTTCTATTTAAATATAACTGTTTTTAATGTAAATAAATATTTAATGGCTTACATATTCTTCAAAATAACAGCATTGTAAGTAAAATATGATGTCATTGTTTCGATTATTATAACATTTAAGTTCATTTAATGACTCTCTCTTATGAATGTTTATAAATATATAAATGTTCTAAAGTTCCATATCTCGTGTCTGCAACACTGTTATAATAATAAACTGTTAAACTGATTTTGTCACTGAAGATTGAAGCACTGATGCTGAAAACTTAAATTAAACTCTTTATGTGTTTGTTCAAATAGTCACAGCCTCAGTGCTCTAATAATAAACATATCTAGTTTTTTATTTGCAAACTTTTGACTGGTCCAACTATGGCAAATTAATATAAATAATAGCTGACCTGAAACACGTGTCCTCCTCTGAATAAAGCTGCATCTGTTGGTCCTCTGAGGTCAACCTGTTCCTGGCAGTGTTTTTTGTAAATGAAACTGACTGAATCTTTCCAATCCTTGTATCATTCGTTCAATCGTTTTTTCAAATTCGAACCAAAAATTAAAAAGCAGAAAAACAACTCATTTTTCCATTATTTGTTTCCTGAAAGGAAAGGAAAACATGAATAATGAGTCTTTATCCAATTTTCTGAAGTAATCAAAAATGAGATTTTTTATTTGATTTTCTTCTTGGGGGTCCAAGCCCCCAAGGAGACTGTCTGATAAAACTCTGGCCCTCTGACAAATATAGTTGATGACCCCTGATCTACATCTTTATTGCTCCATCTTTTAAAGGTTGGGTCAATTGCACATGGCGAAAAACAAGTGGTTGTTGTGAATAGGACTGAGAGGCGAAAGTGAATTTAATTAAAAATGTTTTCAAAATGGTCACATTTTTTAGGGTTGAATAAAGTGTGTTTTTTTCATTATTAAGTAATTTAATTAACTCTTGTGTGCTGCTGGGGATGTTTTTATTCACTCTGGGGTGATTTTGAGTCTTAATTTGGCCGCAGCTTTCTCTGTGTTTCAGCAAATGGACTGATTATTGGTGACAAATCTTATTTTGACACATATTTTGGGAAAATGCTTTGAAAATGTTAATTCAACAATACACTCTGGGCAAGTTTACTACCTTTCCATCTGTTTCTAGCTATTTTTGCCCCAAAATGTGTGTAAAATGTGCAAAGAAACATCACATTTTACCTCTTCCCAACAGGGAAAAGCAGCAACAATCAAGAACGTATGAGTATATGCTGTCATGGCTTCGCAATCATCAAATAACATTATAATGGAAGTCAAACAGCCACCAACATAACGAAAGGGTAGACAATATAAACAATACAGAAGGGTTAAGTGATTTACTGATGGAGTTTTGTGTTTATATTGAAGTGTTTGTATTTACAGATGGTGTCTTGTGTTTATAATGAAGTGTGTTTACTGATGGTGTTTGTGTTTAGAACTAGGGATGTCCCGATCCGATATTGATATCGGAAATCGGTCCGATATCAGTCCAAATAAATTTATCGGACTGCGTTAAAAATCTCCGATATAAGCAGTCTGTTCCACTCTAAACTCCGTTACAGCTATTTTATCCAGCAGCGTCCAGAGCCAGCGTGCAAAGCCCACGTGATCACAACACTGCTTGCTGGCAAAGTCCCTTAAAGATTTAGCATGCTCTTCACGCTAAGTTATAGTGTATTACGATAGAAATCTATTGTGACGGTAGCACACGCTAACGCTATCAACATCGGCACATCTACAGTATACTGGTTTATTTACTTCACGTCAAGCGATCTTTACATTGTTTTGTATACGCTGCTAAGAAACGCAAGGCACCGAATGGCGGCGAGCCTCATAGAAAACGTTTACAATTCGGTCATGGCATATCATGGTGCATCCAGTGTGATCGATACCCAATTCAACACCTGCGCTTCCCACACAAAAGACTTTACCTCAGCGGCCCGGTTTTGTGTGCGTGAGAAACGAACACCGCCACAGACTCGCATGCTCTGCTGCTGCAGACCCACAGAGACGCGACCTGTTCACAAAACCTTTAACTAAATAGACTGATCCAGCTCATTATATACTGTGCTTTCGCTTTCTATAGCTGCGTTTTTGCATTACTTTATATGCGCGCGCGAAAGAGAGAGAGAGAGCGAGAGAGAGAGAGAGAGAGAGAGAGAGAGAGAGAGAGAGAGAGAGAGAGAGAGAGAGAGCAGTCAGTGACCTGTCAGTGGTGCACATGGATAGTAGGAGTCAAATAGTGGATTTCTTTATTTTTATTAATTTTTTTTTTACTTGAACTCACTGAAAAGAAACAGTGTCATGTAAAAGGTGTTAAATGATAAACATTTTTGTTTTTAACTGTCTGTTAAATAAGAATAAGAAATCATTCTGTTGCTGAGGGCCATTACAGTTTAAAAGAAAGTATGGTATTCCCATATTTAACTCGTCTTTTAAAAGCCCAGAAAGATAAAGTGCTCAGATAAACAGTGTCAGCTTTGCACATGAGTTTGCAGTTCTGTCTTTCTTTACATTGTCATACTTTTCCCATGTGGGAAGTAGGGTGGAATCTGTGCAATATATTATGCAAATAAAATACACTTTAAAAGTCACATTATTTTATGTGATGTGGAGAAAAGTATATCTATGTTAAAGATAATATGTACAATATATATTGCTATAAAATAAATAATGTTTTGTTTGGGAGCATTGATACAGCCATACTCATCTTATGATACAAACACAGATTAAATAGATCTGACCATGTGAATGTTTGCACTAACCATACTGCACATTTTTATTAACTTAATAACTTATAACAATAACTCCTTATTTCTCCGCCCAGTGTGAAAGAGATTTTTCAGCTCGAAACTGTATTGAAAAATTCACCAAGAAGCTGCCTAGGCATGTCCACAACTGAAGACTTGATTCAGATCAGTTTAGAGAGGCCTTCATTAGAGCAATATGATCCCAGACCTGCTGTGGACCGCTAGCTAAACTCCATACAGATTAAATTATAATTATTAAACACTATTTAAGCTGTTGTTGCAGTAAAATAAAACCTAGTGTACTTATCGTTTTCAAATGAATGACACTGCTTTGTTTACAGATCTCCTCTTGTACATTTATTAGGCAAAAACACTATTTATTTTATACATTTTCACTGCGCTCCTAAAATTCTTTAATGTGCTCCTTTTCCACTTAGGAGCACATGTCCTCCTCCTGAAAAAAGTTAGCATCAAGCCCTGGAAATGCTTATCTCTCTTTAAAAAAAAGTCTAATGTATGATCTAGCCGTTTATACATTACTCTCAACGAAATAGGTAAAAGTAAAGTATTCATGATTTGTGCTGATTATTATATCGGATTTGTATCGGTATCGGTTAGTACTGAAGGCTGCAATATCGGTATCGTATCGGAAGTTAAAATGTTGTATCGGGACATCCCTATTTAGAACGTCAGAATCACGCCCGAGATCTGGTGAGGAGCACAGACCTGTCACAGTGGGACGCCCTGATCATCCTGTCTGGAGACGGGCTGCTCTTTGAGGTGTGTGCATGTTTGTGGCATATGAGGACACAAACTTGTATAATGATACGAGTATGATGCAGGTATTATAAGGAGAAGGTGACTTATGAGGACATTGCATATGTGCATTTTTCAAAAGACGTTAAAAAAATTTTGAATTAGTTTGTTAAGTGATTAGTTTACTTGAAGTTTAAGTGAAAATGAGCACAGTTTCCTGTGGGGGTTGGGGGTTTAGGTCGACAGAAAATATTTAATAAACGCCTACAGTGTTTCACAACCTTTTACAATTATTTATGAGTTGCATTTAATGTCAAAAGATTATTCTGAAACAACAAGTGAGCACATCAGTGCCTATATGAAAGAATATGCCTGGTAAACTCCCATACTTGCGCTCTATAATTTCGAAACCTTCAAGATTTTAATTAAAGCATGCACATTGACCTGTTTCTAGTCTTATTCTGCCATCTTGTGGCTCATATAGAAATAACGTCTTAACTATGTCGAAATAACGACATAATTAAGTCGTTATTTCGACATAATTAAGTCGTTATTTCGACATAATATCTCGTTATAACTACATAATTATGTCGTTATAACGAGATATTATGTCGAAACAACGACTTAATTATGTCGTTATAACGAGATATTATGTCGTTATAACAAGATATGTCGAAATAACGACTAAAAGTTTTCTTTTTTTTTTCCTCACCAACATTGCTTTTTTTTTTTCACCTTGCGGTTCAGGACTTCCGTAGTTTTCACACCTCTAGTTTGAAAAAAGTCAGGAAAGTGGGCGTGTCCAGCTCTGGGATTGTGGGAGTGTCGGGGGAGGGAAAGAACTTGCAAAGAAGGGAGTTTCCATTTGGGCACGTGCTGATTTCACAGGCAAAACATACACACAGACGCAGTATGTTTGATACCACACGGCGAATGGAAGAAAAAAATCCTCCGCATTTCTCTGTAACTTATGTACTCGGTAGGTAGCGTCAGAAAGCCGTGTGTGTATAGACTATCCTGTCACAAAATGCGGCGAAAATCCTGCACGACGAAATAGTGTGTTAACATGTTTACACTCGGAGAGCAGCATTTACAGTAGGGCTGGGCGATATGGCAAAAAAAAAAAATCTAGATTTTTTCATAAAGTTTGACCGATTCACCATTTCGATTTTTTTATTTATTTTTTTTATTAATTTTTTTTTTACTGTGTAACTACCTTACCAGCTTACCTTGTTCATTTAAATTTAAATAAATGCAGAAACTAGTTTTTTTTCATGCTCACTTGTAAAAGAAAAGCAACAGTGTGACTAAACGCGGTTATGGCACTCTCTCATATAGGGATGCTAAACATAGCTACAATAGAAGTCACAGCACCCGTATTTATGTAGAGGTCATATGTTGTGCAGCTTTGGGCAAATTTTATTTGGAGAGAAAATGACCAAAATGTAACGTGAAGATTGAAAAGGATTGGAGGGGAAATAAATATTTCAAATCCCTGTACATAACAGAAAAATAAATAATGATAATGCAACAATAGTTTATCTGTATTAGTGGCATGGCAGAAATATCTATTTAGACAGGCCTTGTCAAAGTGAGCGGGCACTTTCACTAATAAAAAATATAGCACTTAAATTATTTCATAACAATCAATAAAATAACAGCGGTTTATATCAAAAATTGGTAATGATATAAAATATACTACATTTTGATGGTAAAATATAACCATTTAAACGATTTCAGTATTTAAATATTAAATAACGAATGCATCAAGTTAAATATAAAAAAACGAATGAAACAACACAGCATATCAGGATATAAAGGACTATATTTAGCAGAATGCTGCTCTTTTTATCTTTGTAATTTTATAGTTTTATTTTTGTTATTTTAATTATTTTTTTGTCTTCATAAATAACTAACGAGCTATAGACAAATATCTGCTTGACGTTTTAGAAAATATTTGTGCGTAGCTACACCACCCAGTATATATTAAAGATTACCGTATCTATCTATATTTAAATGTCTATGTCTATATTTAATATATCTATCTATGTTACATATCTATCTATATTTAAAGGTCTATCTTATATTTAACTGAATCGTATAACAGTCTATAGCTGAAATGTTGGAAATTGCTCAATTTATTTTTATAAAACATTTGTCGATACGTGTTGATATTTTTTTGGAGTACAAACTACCGACATTTAAGAATCCATATTTATTTTATTCATTCATTCATTTTACTTGTTTATTGGTGCATATATGGGTTATGATTTAATTCATACAGTACCTGATTAAAGAAAGATTTGACTTTCTGCGGTGACCGACATTTACAACACGCCGTAACCGTCCTTCAGGTGGTGCGCGGGTATAATATACAAAACCAGCTGTCTGGGCATTGAATTAGGTGCAATTATTTACTCGTGTGTGTGTGTGTGTGTGTGTGTGTGTGGAGCGATGGGTGCGCGGGCCAAAGTGACTAAAAGCGATCTAGAAAGTTAAGTTGGTTGCCCACACCTCCGCCTGTTGAGCCTCCTCTCCTCTCCTCTCCTCTCCTCGCGCGCGCCCGTCTCGCAGCTCGCGTGGGAGAGACAGACGGCTGCGAGGACGCGAACAACAGCACGGAAACATTAGCGAAGCTGGCTGGCTGACTGCGATTGCCCTGGCAGCGGGGCTGTTGTTGCTCTAGTGGGAAAATGTCCCGGTGTTCCCAATGGCCAGTTCGCCCTGGCGCGCTTCCGTTAAACCAGCTGTGGTAGCTCATCAACAGAGCCGCGACGTCAACACACAGAATCAGCACAATTCAGCACGGTTGTCTAACAGTTTAGAACGGTTTGGCACGATAGTGGAAAAGCGGCTTTAATATTTTTATTTAAAAAATCGCGATTTCTCGATTTAATAAAAAATAAAATCGTCTTAAAACGTTAATTCGAATTAATCGAAAAAAATCGCCCAGCCCTAATTTACAGCTGATCTTTCAGTCTATAATATTGTACTGTAATATTGCAGTGATATTAACATACTGTAAACTTATTAACTAAATCATTTTGACTATGGTATGTCTTTAAAAACTGAAAGAGCATTGCTGACGATACAAACTAACTTTGCAATCTGGGTTAAACAAAGGGCACTGCACACACTTACCAAATCCGTAGACAGACAATCAAACTGGAGCTGTGTCTTTTTATTAAAAGGAGACGAGCGGCAAATCCAGATTTCACCATTTCCAGATGCGAAAAGCTCTCGGGTAAAATAAAAACAACCAATTTTCACTTTTGAGTGCAATATATGTGTCCTAATAGTGTTTATAGCAGCGTGGGACACATATATGACTGTCAACAGCTCAAAACATGTTGGTATTTCGTGACCCTTTAACAGTAGGTGCAATACAATATTGAAAATTCAGGATTCAATAATGAATATTGAATAAATATTGAGAATTCAAGATGTTTCAGCAAGCAGGTCGACGCACACACATAGAGTGCTATGGTAAAGCACGCTAAACGCCATACATGCATCGATTAAAACAACGTTATATGCGAAATAAACGCTAAACGATTTTGGCCCACCTGGAATGTCACTTGGTCCATCTTTCATATTTAATTACCTACATTATTGGAGATTCAGATGTGTGTTAATCTGCTATTCACAAGTCTTTCATGCAGAGAATCTCCTCAGGTCTTTGGATAATAATAATGTATTCAGAAGTTAATAACGATTTGTGTAGCGGTAGTAATGGAGCAAATGAATGCTGGAAAATACTAAAAGAAAAGAAAAAAAAAAAACGAACAGTCCAGCTTACAGAACTTAAATGTCTATCAGTGCTTCACACCCCAGTCCGGCAGGTGACAGTAGAGCACCTTAATGTTGGTTCACCAGCCGCCATAAAACATCTAAAGAAGAATAAGAGTCCTGTGGAGGAGCTCCAGATGGATACTTTAGTTTTGTGTTTACTTTATGATTAAAGTTCTTGCTTCTAAATGGGCGAGTTTGAGCTACGAGTACAGTAATAAAGACAAAGAAAACAGTCTTCAGTAACTTAATATAGCTTAGCTTAATTTTAACTTGCTTATAAGGGACTCAGGTTTAAAATTCTGTCAGAATAGCGTGAATTTGCATCTTAATTCCTTTATCTTGCTTTTGTGCGATACCCTCTGAAAATATGAACTGATAAATAAGGAAAGAAACATAAATAAGGAAAGAAACATACCTGTTTGCGTCTGAATTCGCAGCTGAAATAACAAAGTCCAAAAGCAAGCAGCTGAAGTGTCCGTCAGATAAACAGTCTGGCAGCAGAAGCTTAAAAGTTGGAGTGTGTTGAGATTTCTTAAGCACTAAACCTTCACAGTTTTTCTTGCTCTGAGCTTTTACTCGGATAATGCCTCTGCTAACTGTGTGCTCAGCACTACTGCCATCTAGAGGACAACAACAGCAACATCCACTAATCGCCACATCCCCTTTCATTAGAGAAAACATCATCTGCAGAGCACAAACAACCGATATAGAACATAAAACTCTCCAATTGTGACTAGAAGACAAAGTCACCTTCACACATTTTAAATAGAAGTACCAACATAAATTAAATAAATGAAAACTATATGTTTTTACTGTAGTAAAGTACATGAATGAGTGTTGCTGATACAAGCAGGGCTTAATTTGAGCCGGATCCTGTTCCGCAATCTTTCCCAGCAGTGCTTTGCTTTGTTTATGGGCGATTGTTCACGCTGGTGACGCCATCATGTGGTTTGTATTTGAATGGCGGAAGGCGGGAACGCGTGTTCGAAAATAGAATTAGTGTTCCAAACCGCAGAATGTTGATAAGAAGATGTCAAAGTTTCTGGTGTATTTCCGGCTATTTCCATAAGAAATCGGAAGTACTCTTACCGCTAATATTGGCCACAATATTATTATTTGTTGGACGCGAATCGATCAGAACTACATACTCGGGGGAAAAGTGTAAACAAACTACAAACATGGCGGACGCGCGAGGCCAACCGTCAAAAGTAGAGGCTTAGGTAACATTGTTTGAATGACTATTAATTAACATCTAGCCGACTGGAAACTATTTAAATCATGTTTTCCACGTTATATTTCATCTGCAACAACAATGTGAACTAATATAAAGGCGTGTTTGGACATTACCTTCTGAATGTATAGTTATCTAAATACCTGAGGAGATTTCTCAGCATGAAAGACCCCTGAATGGCAGATTAACCTGCTGCTGCTTTTCCAATAAGGTAGGCAATTAAATATGAAAGAAATGTGGATGATGTGTCGAGATGAGAACATAGTATAAGTCAGGGGTTTTCAAACTGTGGTGGGGCGCGAGAATTTGAGGCGTGCACGAGAGTAAATTATGATGATGATTTTTATGCGTTCACTAGAGTGAATCGTATTAATGTTAGTTCCACAGCTAATTATCAGGCACCTGTAGAGTTTATGCTTTCCAGTAAAACATATACAAATAAAATGGAGCGGCTGCTTTTTAACATGGAAAAACGCTGAATGAATGTCAGACCGGTGAGCGTCTGACAAAACAGTGCCCTTCAGAATCAAATCAGCAGGATGCCCTTCTGGTTCTTTCACTTACTTTGAAGACATATGACATGAAGACATGCATACTACCTTTACATAGACATCAGTAGTTATTTGCCTTAATCGGAATAAGACAATAATATAATTAAGGTGTTACGTGAAGTGCTTTTTGAATGCCTCTCCACGTTTCCTGCAGAGTCTCATGTCATTTCGGGTGTTTCATCTTTAATTTTTCGACTTTAACTGCAGTTCGGCTCTTTCACTCATGAATATTTCCTTCATGTCCCCATGACAAACTGGGGTATTAGACGCGAATATTTAGTAAGGACTGGTGGAAGATGTTTTAATGGGATTTGATAGCGCACGTCAAATAGAAAGAAAAAACTTCCGCATTTCGTGATCAGTGTTGCCAGATGTAGCTGACTGATTCCAGCCCAAAAACCCGCCGAAATGCAAACTCAAAACCGCCCAATCTGGCAACACTGTTGTTCGTGATGTGTGTGTGTGCGCGGTCCTTTACTGACAGCCTTGTGTGTGTGTTTACTTCAATAATGCCACTAATATCTGCATACTCCACCTCTTAATTACATTTCTGTTTAGATCTGTTATGACTTTAGTCGGATTAAGGTAATCAAAAATCGCTGTTTACATGGTGACTCAATCAAGAGTATTGTCTTAATTGTATTAAAGTCATATTAAAGTATTGTTGCCCATGTAAACGTACTCAATGTTCGACTCAATCACCATGGGCGTTGCTAGGCCTATTTTAGGGAGAAATTGGACAATCTTGGGGGGGCGTGTGTCCTAAAAGTTTGAAAACCCCTGGTATAAGTATACGAATTGGGACACAGCAAATTAGTTTAGTACAGAGAAGATTGGACTCATTTAAAATTTAATTTTAACTTTCATTTCTCTTCTTTCCTCCCTGTTTTCTTTGAGTTCTTCTCTTTACTGAGGTGTTCCTACCTTGTTTTGTGGATCCGTATCACATTGAGCCAAGTATTATCTCTGCTTCTCTGCAGTGGACATCATGTGTCACAAGTAAACATCTTAAGTGTGGACATGCAACAAAGAAAACGTTAATATATTGTTAATATATTTTACTTATATGACATAATAAAGCTGCATAAATCTTTTAACATTATAAGAAAATGAGTTTTATAATAATATAGACTAATACAAATAGTTTTTACAATAAAGTTTTAATAATACAAGTCAACATAAATGCAATACATGAAATAATTATTATTGGATAAAACCAAGCAATTACAGATGGAAAACCACCATTCAGAGAGATATCCACCATTCAATGATCTCTTACACCAGTATTTTTCCAATGTTCATATATATACACCCTTTCCACAAAAGTTGTGTTTTCATGGTGTTTTTAGTTTATTTTACTGACTGAATCTCTCTCCACATTATCGATGGGAAGTTCAGATCATTTAAAAAAATTATGATCATTTACTCTTGATCTCTGAGGTCTCAATTTACCCTTCGTCTTTCAAGCCCTTGGGTAGTTAATTGAATATTTTTGTCACGTCACATCTCCATAATCTAAACTTATGCAGTGGTTTCGTTCAGCATGTGTAAGATCCATAAGCTTAACATATACAGTTTGAGCTGGAAAAGGTATTGATTTGTTTACATCTCGAGTCCTTAATCTGGTTTTTGAGTCATTTATTCACTATATGACAGAACCATAAAAGCTTAACATATGCAGTCTCTCTGAGCTGTCACTGATTCTTTCATTTCTTGAGAAATTTTAGATCAGGTTTTACTATATTCAGCATTATAAAAAAGAATCATTGAGACACAAGTTCACACATTCATAATGAAGCTACAGTTTGCGATGCAGCACAGAAATGCACAATAATAAGTATTGATAATCAGAACAATAATAATTAATATAGCTGCAAGCAGCAATTAAGAGGCCAATCAGTCCAGAATGAGCAGCTTGGCGGAGAGTATCAGAACCAGTGGAACAATGAGAATCTGAAGACATTTTAATTAATGAAAGAATAATAGATGTTTAATAAATGTCTAGACATAGTCGTCTTGACTAAAACAAGGCTAAATTTGGGCTGTCAGTGAAAATCTTATAGACGTCTAAGAATAGGCCAAAACTAGACTAGTCATCAAATAAACAGAAATGAATGACTACACATATAAAGTCTGTCTAATCTGTCTATTTGATGACTAGTGTAGTTTTGGGCTATTCTTAGACGTCTATTAGATTTTTACTGACAGCAAAAGTTTAGCCTTGTTTTAGCCAAGCTGTCAGCGTTTAGATGTCTATTAGACGTCTATTAAACACAAAACTGTTTGCTGGATAATAATCAAAAACTAAGGAAGTCAGTCCAAGTCTGCAACAAAGAAACACAGTAACACAGAAATGAATTCAGTCAATGAATTAGGGAATAAATTATATCAATGTTCTCTGTGTGATCCAAGGATTCTGCGAGACCAATCTCATGACAATAGACAAAACTATTCAAAAGTCATTTGATAAATTTTGTTTGATTTCTATTGATATAATTTAATTGTTGGTCAATTTCACCCAGAAGGTGGCTCAACTGACGTAGTTTGGTCAATGTCAGGTCTAGATCACACACATTAACTTCGGCTTCAATACTTCAAACATTGCAGTGATTCAGCCTGTAATGTCATCTGGCTGCATTACATCAAGTTTGCGCATATGCTAAATGACAACAGTTTTGTTTATCAACGTGAATGCCATAACTTTTGGTCTACATGGTCTGAAGATGATCTGAGTCAAAGTTGGTGAAGATTGGACCAATGGTCTAGGAGGAGTTAAAAACAGAATGGTTTGAACAAAATCAAAATGGCAGACAGGAAGATTGGCAGGTTATAGCATAATTGGTATCTGTGTTGTCGGCATGACCCAAGGAATAATTTGAGACCAATTTAATCAAAATAAGCATATGCAGTCAAAAGTTATTGCTAAATTTGTAAGTTTCAGTAATAATGGCTGATGAATGTCTTATAACTCTTGACCCATAGGTGGCGCTGTCACCAACTTTTTTATGGTGTGGTCAGTATGAGGCAACAGTGACAGACCTAAAATTTGGTGGCATCATCTTTAACTAATCACAGAGCAAATTTTCTCAAGCTCTACGTTAAATTTGTTAAATCGGACAGAGGGGTCCAAATGTGCTGTGGTTAATAAGAAAGTTGTCTTTTATCAGTGTGCCAAAGTTTAAGCAAATGCTGCAAACGGTTCATAGGGCTGCCATAGACTCCCAGAGCGGAAGAATAATAATAACTATGCATTTACAAGGGGCTTCAGCATCAACACGTGACCGAGGGCGCGTCTGAAGTTGGGGTTGACGCTATCGTCATAGCAGCGTCAGCCAATGAATTTAGTCCGCAATCAGCTACTGTCTGAACTGGGGTATTTGCATGAAGCAATCTAATTGGCTGATGCTTCCGTTGGTGCTTGAAAAGTTGAGAAAGTCCCAACTTCTGCAGCGAGCAACACCACTGAAGCGGCTCAGATGGATTCACAATGCAATTCGGCAACACCTGACGTCACCCATTTAAAGTGAATAGGAAGCGTTGATGCTGACGCCCTGTGTGAATGGGGTGTAAGAACCGGTACGGATACAATAGGTGCCTACGCACCTCCAGTGCTTGGCCCCCAATAAATGCTCAGAGATGTCTGCAAGGCCAAAAAAAACTTTATGATGCTGGATTGCTTTCTGGTGCTGCTAATCAGTGCTCAGCACAGGGTTCTGGGACATACAGCTGGGGCTAATTCAAAACTCAGGCGAGGAGGACCTCTGCTGGTGAGTGAGTGGAGTCTTTGGGACCGAACCGGTGACAGAGCCCCCACCTTGCAATCGGCTCCTGACGCGAGGGGACAAATGTCGACGGGGTCCGAGGGTCCGGTTTCTCCAGATGAAGATGATGAAATTCTATAAGGAGTGGAGAATCGAGGATATCTGCCCGGTTTAGCCAAATGTGTTCCTCTAGATCAGTGGTCGGGAACCTATGGCTCGCGAGCCACCTGTGGCTCTTTGACCAAAAATAGGTGGCTCTCCAGCTGTCTCCCTTCAATAAAATTCTAGTTTAAAAAAAATGATAATCGTCACTTAGTAATCAGTTTCCTATTGAAAATACTTTTACAATTCCCTTGTTATTGTAATTTTATTTTGTAGGAAAAAGAATAAAAACTCGACGTTTCAAACAATGCGTGTGTGCGGCGCAGTGAATAAACCAACTTACGTTTCTATGGTAACCGCGCGAGTGCATGTAAATTCAAACAACGTTCATGAGTGGTGATGACGACAAAAAGAAATTCAGAGGAACATCGAAAGTTTCAAAATGAGTGGGCAGAAATTATTGTCGGCTCTGCTGCTCTGCCCTGTCTGATCTGCACCAAATGCATTTCCTCTTGTAAAACATCGAATGTTAAGAGACATTTTAAAACCCACCATGCAGCTTTTGCGGCAAAGAACCAGAAGAAAGAAGGCGTGTTAGGAGCTCCAGCATAAAATGCAAATCAGACAAAAACAGCAGAGGCAGGACGGGAAATTGGACAGGGGCATGTGGGAATTTGAGTGCTGCGAGGTCATTGGAGCTCGCAAGGCAAAGGAAACCTTTCACAAACGGCAAAAATTTAATTTAGCCTTAATTTGAATCTTGTTCTGAGAAATGTCAGATATCCGTGTATTGCGTTCTGGTATTTATTTTAATTGATCCGGCATTAACTTGTGCGTGGTGAATACATGTGTGTGTGTGTGTGTGTGTGTGTGTGTGACATCCAATGCCTCAGTTTGTCACGCGGGTACACGGACCGGTCTTGAACGATTCGTTCATTTTGAACGAATCTTATATTTGACTCGAGAACGATGAGTCATCTCAGGGAGTGATTCGTTCATTCGCGCATGCGGACATTTGTGCCGGTGGAGGAGAAGATTAGTTCATTTTTTCGAGTTCTCTATCGGGTTTGAATCGTTCGTTCTTCACACGAGAGACATAAGCCAATCATATGCATTTAGAGCTGGAAAAAGATTTGATCTGTTCATTTCTCGAGTCCTCGGTCATCTCTACATACTAGTACTAGTAACTATACTAGAAAAAGCTGTTACATGATGAACGAATGACTCAGAAAGTAGTGTGATCAACGTTTGGGCTAGTTGTAGATGTGTTTGGAAGCATCTCGTAACATTTTAAAGTTATTTTCGCAAATTAAACGAAATGACTCGGGGAAAAAAGATTTGTTCATCTCGATAAATGAGACACAAAGGTCAGAGTCAGTAAAATGATCTGAACTTCCCATGAGTCTGAGTGAAAAACAGCGAGCAAAGCTGTGTCGAGTGTGTGCGTGCGCGGCTGCGCGCACACACATAAAGGTAGTCACTTTTGACCAATCAGCTTTCTTATGTTTACAATCACGCTCATTGGTTGGTGATTATTGTTTCGCGCGCAGTGAGCAGCAAAAATAAATAATGGCATAGTGGCCTACCCAAATAACATCTGTATTTCCAAAATGGCAGAGGCAGTCAAGCTGTATTTATATTTTTTAAACCACAAGGAAATCTGATAATTATACCGTATCAAGAGAAGATGAATCTGCGCAAATAGATCAGGAGACAGCAGCAAAACAATCTCAAGTCAGCCAGAAAACATGACGGTAGAGGTAACTGGGCTCATCTGGAAGTTTAGACTGACTGAGTGATTTTAGCTTGGCACATAATAGTGAAGTGAACTGAGTGTCAGTGGTGTTAGTAAACTGAATAGTGATGTTTCATGCTTTTTTTTTGCTAACCGCTGAGTAAGGTCAGGTTCCGGTGTCCTGACATTTTATACTACCCAACAGATTATGCTACCAACAAATAAATATATATATATATATATTAGGGATGCAACAATACAGTTAGCTTACGGTTCAATACATACCTCGGTTTTTTAACACGGTTTTCGGTTCGGTTCGGTTCTGATGGCTTAACACATAAGTGTTTTTTTTTTTTTTTTATTGTTATTCTATGCTTAGGCAATAGGAACAGTAAGAAAGAGAAAAAAATAAAAACGATTTATTGCAATACTCCTTTATTTTACTTCAAAGCCAAGAAAGGTACACTAGTTCCTAGTGTATTGTATAATAAAAAAAAATTAACACTAAAATCTCACAGCTGCTGGTAGCCTATGTACAAACTGGGCATTAAATATTAAATAAATCTTTTTAATAACTGCTTTCTTATTGTATGTATTTTCAAATAAAATGATTACTCCAGACATTATTGCTTTTATTACTATTACCATTAAAAAACATAATAATAATAAAAACAATAATAATTAATATTAGAGTGATTTCTGAAGGATCATGTGACTCTGAAGACTGGAGTAATGAAGCTGAAAATTCGTCTTTAAAATCACTGGAATAAATGATTAAATTAAATTATAAACTACTTTTGAACAGTTATTTTATAGTGCAATAACATTTGACAATTTTACAATGTGTGCTGTATTTATGATGAAATAAATGTAGCCTTGGTGAGCAGGAGAAGCTTATTTTAAAATATTTAACAATCATACTGACCCCAAACTTTTGAGCAGTTGTGTATATATTTTATAAGCGAGAATATGCACTTTAATTTTGACACCCAAAGACATAAATACAAATCAGAGAGGTCAGACTTTCTCATACAGAGCCTCATTTCAGTTGTCAGGTTTTGTAAAAATCTATTGAATTAATCTATTAAAGAAACGTTGGCTAGAATTCTGCATTATAGGCTTAAATTACAAATAAATAGATGAACCGATCATCAGATCATGCATTAGATCATGAAGCAGATCAATGTTGATCTTTCTTTCGAGCTGTCAGTGCAGAAATGAACAAAACAACAGGCCTAATATAACATATTATAAGATTAAAATATGGAAAGATTATCAGTTGGTAACTTCGTTCAATCTTCCTAACTGATAAACAGCTCTCGTTAATATTTCAGCACGCTTTCACTTTCGCATTAGACACGAAACGCACATTTACCGGTAGGAATCCAGCCCTGCTCATCATTCGTATATATGGCTATTACACAATCATAATACACTGTGGTATAGCCTGGGTCCTTAGTTCGTTGAATTGTTTTGTTTTCTCACTACAATCGATCTGCTCAATCGAGCAGAGACCACCTCATTCAGGCGATCTCGGAGCGATTGATTTGGCGCTGATTTGAGCGCGATTCCTGGACTCGCATATGCCAAACGAACCGCGCTAACGGGGGGAAAGAGACAGATTCCGAAACAAACGTCTATGTGTGAAAGCACCCTAAGATTGTATTTGCACGCAATTGAAAGACAGTCGCAGCCAAACTTTTGTGACAAGGCAGCACTGGCCCGAGCGTCTCTCATGCTGGCCCCGGGCCATCGGGCAGTCCTTATTTTCGAGCCCTGTAGTGATTGAATATTTACTCGCGGGGAGGAGTTTCCTCATCTCAGCTCGTAAACTGCATCTGCCAAAAAAACCCCAGAAATGGCTCTTTGCTGAAAAAAGGTTCCCGACCCCTGCTCTAGATCATAGTGCTCCTAGTCTATTAGATACTGTCAACTACAACTATGGTGACAACTACAGTAAATCAGTGATAAATGATGCCACTTTGTAAATTGAAAAGTGTTCTGACTGCAATGTTGCACACAGTGTTCCTGCTGTTTTTTTCAGCACCTTTTCATTTGGAAATGAAATTAAAACTAGTGACAATACTAAATTTAAATTTAGTGTTCAGGTAATTTAGCATGAGCCCAGATAACAGAGGTAAAAATGTATTTTCTTTTGCACCTTATGGTTCAAAAGTTAAGATGATTAGGAGTGCAGTTATGTACAAGTGGTTGTGCTAAAGAGGTAATCCAAATTTGGTGTGGTTGGTGTTGAAACTCTCCTCTATCACTGTGCCAAATTTCATAAATGTCCCACAAATGATTTCATGGACTGCTATTGTAGACAAACAATGACAAACAACTCAAAACCAGAGGACTTGAAAAGACGAATAAATACATTTTTGCAGCTCAAAGTGCATAGAGGATAGATTTATAGGTATTGAACGAATGACTCAAAACTGATGGAATATTTGAAAAATAATTAATCATTTCCCCTATCTGCACATAGAGCGATGAAAAAATCATTTTCTGAAAGGACTCAATATTGCAGAGTCACATTAAAGATTTGTTCCAGAATGACTCATTAATATTGCAAGTTTGCATATTTGTACATTAAGATTACTCTCGGATGTGACCCTCTTGTGTGGTTTTCAGTGTTTCTGACTGACTGAATCTCACTTGTAAGGTTTCTCTCCAGTGTGAATCCTCTCATGTGATTTCTGGTTTCCTAAATAATTGAATCTCTTGTCGCAGTGTGAACACTTGTAAGGTTTCTCTCCAGTATGAGTCATCTCGTGTGTTTTCAGATTTGATAACAAACTGAATCTCCTGTCGCAGAGTGAACACTTGTACGGTTTCTCTCCAGTGTGAATCCTCTCATGTTTTTTCTGGTTTCCTAACTGACTGAATCTCTTGTTGCAGTGTGAACACTTGTAAGGTTTCTCTCCAGTGTGAATCTTCTCATGTGTTTTCAGATGTGACAACCGACTGAATCTCATGTCACAGTGTGAACACTTGTATGGTTTCTCTCCAGTGTGAATCCTCTCATGTGTTTTCTGGTGTCCTAACCGACTGAATCTCTTGTCGCAGTGTGAACACTTGTAAGGTTTCTCTCCAGTGTGAATCCTCAGGTGCACTTTTAGACAATTGGAATGACTGAATCTCTTGTCGCAGTGTGAACACTTGTAAGGTTTCTCTCCAGTGTGAGTCATCTCGTGTGTTTTCAGATTTGATAACAAACTGAATCTCATGTTGCAGTCTGAACACTTGTACGGTTTCTCTTTAGTGTGAATCCTCTCATGTTTTTTCTGGTTTCCTAACTGACTGAATCTCTTGTCGCAGTGTGAACACTTGTAAGGTTTCTCTCCAGTGTGAATCCTCTCGTGTGTTTTCAGATGTGATAACCGACTGAATCTCATGTCGCAGTGTGAACACTTGTACGGTTTCTCTCCAGTGTGAATCATCTGGTGTTGTTGTAAGACTGCAGCTGTAATAAAAGTCTTCTCACACTCAAAGCACATGTACTCTTTCACACCAGTGTGGATCTTCTGATGATTTCTGAAATTTTTTTGATTTGCAAAACTCTTTCCGCACACAGAGCATGAAGGCTTCTCATTTGTATGAACTCCAAGATGTCTCTTCAGCTCTGAAGCCAACAGAAATGATTTTCCGCACTGATCACATTTGTGTGGTTTCACTCCAGTGTGTCTCTGAATGTGTTGATTAAGGCTTGATAAGGCTCTGAAACTCTTCCCACACTGAGAACATGTGAATGGTTTCTCTCCAGTGTGAATCCGCATGTGGACCTTCAGACTCTTTTTGTATGCCAGACTCCTTCCACACTGAGTGCAGGTGAAACATTTTTTGTCTTTTCTCTTCAGTGATTTAGTTTTTTCTCTCATTTTAACATGGCGTGTCTCCTCAATCAGGCCTGAAATAAAAGTGAAAAGACAGCATTTTATATAAGTGTTTGGACTGTGGGGGAAATCGGAGTATCCGGAGGAAACCCACACCAACACGGAGGGAACATGCAAACTTCACACAGAAATGCCAGCTGGCGCAGCCAGGACCCAAACCAGCAACCTACTTGCTGTGAGGTGTCAGCGCTAACCACACAAGGTTCATTTTTTTAATGCATCAGTTCAATTAAGTCATCTCAGTAATCAAAAAGGTAGAACTTTCCCTTATGCTCAGGAGATTTTTAGTTATTAAATCATTTAAAGGCCTTAAAATATTAAGTCCGAGATTTCACTGCTTTTATATATATATATATACAGTGAGGGAAAAACTATTTGAACCCCAGCTGATTTTGTAAGTTTGCCCACTAACAAAGAAATGATCAGTCTATAATTTCAATGGTAGGTTTATTTGAACAGTGAGAGACAACAATGACAAAAAAAATCCAGAAAAATGCGTTTCAAAAGAGTTATAAATTAATTTGCATTTCCATGAAGGAAATAAGTATTTGATTCCCTATCCGTCAGCAAGATCTCTAGCTCCCAGGTGGATCTTATACAGGTAACGAGCTGACATTGGCAGCCCTCTCAGCTCGTTACCTGTATAAAAGAGACCTGTCCACAGCAATCAATCAATCCAGATGCCAAACTCTGCACCATGGCCAAGACCAAAGAGCTTTCCAAGGATGTCAGGGACAAGATTGTGGACCTACACAAGGCTGGAATGGGCTACAAGACCATCGCCAAGCAGCTGGGTGAGAAGGTGACAACAGTTGGTGCAATTATTCGCAAATGGAAGAAACATAAATTAACTGCCAATCTCCCTCGGTCTGGAGCTCCATGCAAGATCTCACCTCGTGCAGTTTCAATGATAATGAGAACGGTGAGGAATCAGCCCAGAACCACTCAGGAGGAACTTGTCAATGATCTCAAGGCAGCTGGGACCATAGTCACCACAAAAACAGTTGGTAACACACTACGCCGTGAAGGACTGAAATCCTGCTGTGCCCGCAAGGTCCCCCTGCTCAAGAAAGTCCATCTACAGGCCCGTTTGAAGTTTGCCACTGAACATCTGACTGATTCAGAGGAAGACTGGGTGAAAGTGTTGTGGTCAGATCAGACCAAAATTGAGCTCTTTGGCATCAACTCAACTCGCCTTGTTTGGAGGAGGAGGAATGCTGCCTATGACTCCAAAAACACCGTCCCCACCGTCAAATATGGAGGTGGAAACATTATGCTTTGGGGGTGTTTTTCTGCCAAGGGGACAGGACAATTGCACCGCATCAAAGGGAGGATGGATGGGGCCGTGTACCGTCAAGTGTTGGGTGAGAACCTCCTTCCCTCAGTCAGGGCATTGAAAATGGGTCGTGGTTGGGTATTACAGCATGACACTGATCCAAAACACACGGCCAAGGCAACAAAAGATTGGCTCAAGAAGAAGCATATTAAGGTCATGGAGTGGCCTAGTCAGTCTCCAGATCGTAATCCCATAGAAAATCTGTGGAGGGAGCTGAAGGTTCGAGTTGCCAAACACCAGCCACGAAACATTAATGACTTGGAGAGGATCTGCAAAGAGGAGTGGGCCAAAATCCCCTCTGAGATGTGTGCAAACCTTGTGGCCAACTACAAGAAACGGCTGACCTCTGTGATTGCCAACAAAGGTTTTGCCACCAAGTACTGAAGCACGTTTTTCAAAGGGATCAAATACTTATTTCCTTCATGGAAATGCAAATTATTTTATAACTCTTTTTGAAACGCATTGTTCTGGTCATTGTTGTCTCTCACTGTTCAAATAAACCTACCATTGAAATTATAGACTGATCATTTCTTTGTTAATGGGCAAACGTACAAAATCAGCTGGGGTTCAAATTGTTTTTCCCTCACTGTATATATATATATATGTTGTATGGAAATCTGACTCCCCCTCTCGTGCCCGCGCGTCATATAGTGACCTATCAGAAACCTTTTATCGATCATTTCTTCCGCAATTGACAGCAAGAACGAACATAGAAGCCTTGCCAAATTGACAAGCAGCACCTGAATGTGTTCAAAAGAATTAAAAACGCCAAAATGGGATGAATTTATACCGCATTTCGAAAGTGAAACCACCTCATATTGACTGATCATAAGTTCATTATTTATTACATGACAGTCTCTTCTTTACATTTACATTATAACACATTTAACTCTGCGTTCTGGTCTGTTATTGCATATTGACTTTAATTCCGTTTATATTCTAATCATTGTATTTATTCATTTATTCTGTTTTAATTAATTAATTTATTTTCGCCCCTTAACTGGAACCCATAATTTGATTTGTGTGTGTGCCACGGTTGGTGGTTTAAAAGATTATTAAAACGATTAAACGATTATTAAAACGATTTAAAATTATTTTTTAAAATTACATTAAAAAAAAACATGCATTTGTCTACCAAACATTTCTTTTTCTATTGTAATATCTCGCTGTTAGCTACTCTTTCAACAAATAACAATATAAGAATGATAATTATAATGATGTTAATAACAGGGAGGGAAACCCCTGTGTTTGAATTATGTTTTGCTCAAAAACTGTTTAATAAAGTTTTAATAAAGGCTTTGACTCAAGTAACCATTTATGGGAAAATACCGGATATATATAGTATAAAGCCATTCCTCCTAAAAATACTGAGATATGTTTTTTTTGCCCATATCACCCAGCCCTACTTTTAAGCAATGCCAATAAGCTTGCACTCGCACAACTTGCATGACGCACACATGGGAGCATTTCATTTAATCTAATTATTATATAAATTTTTTGATTAGAGAGACTGAATACAGTTCAGGTGTACAATATTGTACATAATATGATATTCTATAGTATAATATAATAATTCCTCTGTTGCATACACTGGGTTCAGGCTTGCCTATACACAGACTAGACATGTGTTTAATAAAATGAAGTGTTTGTCTGACTCTGAACTGAACAGATTTTGTGAGGGAACGCAAAACTTGGCAAGACAATGCAAAAACTTAAAAATACAATATTCCTCCCACCACCACGTCCATTTAGGAGCTCCAATAGAGACTGAAATAAGGGCAAAAAAGCAGAAAGTAAAATGTATTTATCAAGCTTTTGCTAATAGTTTGAGTTTGTACCACAAATGATGTGAAAATCACCCCGTTTACTCATTCAGATTTAAAAATACATTGATTTACATTTCCTAAAACCCATTTTTGTTAGACAGACATTATGCATATGATGGCCTTTGTCATGAATATTGATGGCCGTTCTCACCTTTAGAGGGAAAGTCTGTCTCCTAATGGGCGATCAGTGTGAGACTGAGAGTAAATGAGGAGATCAACACTAGGCAACACTTGAAGTGGATTAGAAACTTTCATCAGAGTTCTTGTCTTTGACAAATTCTTGTCTTAAAGTAACTTTGATGAACTTTATTGATCCACTTCAAATGTTGACTACTGCACAGCATGAGTTTCTTTGAGTTGCTGTAGACTATGAACAACTTAGTCCACAAAATAAGTACATTTCTGAAGACATAATTGAACATACCTGACATTTCCAGAGGCCTTTCTGGTGTTTCTGCCATGAAGTTCTCAGTGATGGAGTTCACCTTCAGCATGTGTAGAATAATATCAGTCCACCGAACAGCTTGCTCTGAAACATCAACACGTGCAATTACTAAAACTAATATTCACTCACAACAAACATGTTTCACAGTATTCTGCAGTGTTACATTATTATTATACACAAACATTTTTATATTGCACACGAGAAACCACACTGCTGTTGTTTGGCTCATTATAAACACATCTGATTATACTTTTTGAGGTCCCGTTTGATCACAAAGAAACATTTATTTGATAAGAAATGCAATAAAAAGTAGTGTTGTGATTGTATTTCAATTCAAAAGAACTGTTTTAATGTAAATATAAATAAATATATATTTAATGGTGCAGGAAAATTCCCTTTCTCGGGTCCATTTTCTCTGTTATTGTGTCACCAGTGAGTGTCTGCATCAGAATCGTCCGAGCTCGGAAAAGATGAGAAGAAAATCAGCTGAGTGGTTCAGTATGATTTTATTCTAACACAAGGGTGGAAAAACCAACATTATATACACATTGGGGACACGCCTATGGCTGAGCCCTAACACAAGAAGGTATTACCATAAAAAGGGGAGAACCCGTGAGACAGAGACCGCTTACATCTGGCAAAATGTGTGTGTGTGTATGTGTGTGTGCTTATCTAGTGTGGTATGTGTGTGTCCTTATCTAGTGTGGTATGTGTGTGTCCTTGGAAGGGCGGCTGGCGTACACAGAAGAGGAATGGAATGTGCACACACCAAAATCAACTGTTCAGAGAAACAGCAGAGAGAACAAGAAAAATAGATCATAAGAAAAACAAGCATAATAAAATCCTTCAATCCTCTCTTTTAGGCTCTAAAAAGCCTAACGCATAGGAATACGCTCATATCCACGACCAGTCATACTCTCAATGGTGGCATAAACACGATTCATTAAACATTGTACAAGGCATGGGCCACAAAGGCAAATCAGCAACATGACAATAATAACAGGGATCATCTTTGATATAAAGGGCGTCACCCAGCCAAAAAGATTGTGGAAAATGTTCCATCCACCATTATGATCATGGCGATAATCAGCTGTCATTACATCCTTTAACTTAGTCAGGGTGCCTAAGGCATTGGTCATAGCATCACTGTTAACGTCATCTGATATGTAAGTGCAACATGTCGTGTTCAGCAGTATACACACACCTCCAGCAGAGGCAGTCAAAAGGTCAAGTGCCATCCTGTTTTGCATTACCATAGTCCTAATGTTAGAGATCTCTTTATTCTGGGCCTTATCTATCGCATTAACAAATAAACCCAACCTGTAATCCAAGGTTTCAAGTCTCAGCATAACCTTTCCCACACCTATATTAGGAAACAAAGTCAATGTGACCTTGTTGCTCGTGGACCATAATTTGAACTCCTCAGGAACGTCCTGACCCCATATTGGGTCATGGGGTGCAAAAATGGGCACACTTCGTCGTCTCCTTGATCCAGTGCGCGATACAGCGGTCATAATGAACGTGTGGTCAGTAACATGTATGGGGACACATTGACCAATCCAGTTTGCAGGTAGTGACATGTAGGCTGTTCGTCCACATAGCCACCACCCACCCTGGACAACATAAGTGCCGTTAGAGCGGCCCGACATGTCCACGGGCGCCCCTTCACCATTGACCGCAACCTGTTCACAGTTCAGAGTGCTGCCCATATAGATGGTGCCATTGGTCTGATTGTAGCACATAGGATGTTTCAAGGTGTGGTTAAAGAAAACCTTGTGTCCACTTGGTCTTCTTTGTGAGGTATGATTAAATTTTACCCAAAACATTGAATCACAGGTGCCATTTTTTTAAACCTATCCTATCAATATCAGAATCGTCTATTTGAATTTGGGGGTTCTGATAGCCACATCCAGCAAAACTTGCATAACACTTGGCCTGAGTTTTATTCATTGGCTTCCCATATAGGGTGTTCTGTTTGGCTGAGTGAGGCATTACTGAACAAACATAACAACTCGACACATTGTACGATTTTACCAAAACCTTCACATATTTATACCACAAGTTTACCCCAATGGGGTCGTCCCCTGGTTCTTCCTCCCAATCAAAATGTCCATATTCACTCCATTTCTTGTGCTGATGGCGTAAGACAGGTAACGAGAGCCACGCCACCAGGCATACGGTGATCAGTCCAGTCACTACAACAGAACAGACACACTTCTCCAGGTCATGATGCAAACTGACAGTTGCTATTTGATAACGGTACTGCGTGTTCAGCTCCTCCGATCCGATAGCAACCATACAGTTTGTACTCCAGATGTTATCTCAGAAGTTGGCTGGCCAGCACTGGATTTGGGTGGGGGCGCCCCTCTGTAAAGAAAAGGAAATCTCAAGACAGATTATGACTGTATATACATAGATATGCAAACAAATTTAAACAACAGGTGGAGCTTCCTTCAGTCTGGTTGCGTGAATCCACTGTGGAAAAGAGGAAGTTAAGACAGCAGTTCGAGTAACCGCAACAACTTCAGTGGGTGCACTATATCTGGTATCAGAAAGACCCTGACCCATCTTAACAAATTGCCTAATCAATACTTTGTCCCCAACCTTAAAGGGGTGTGTTTTATACTCTGGCATAGGTGCTGCGCAGGAATGTAATTTAGCCCAATATTGGCTCAAAACCCCAATCAGTTGTTGCGTGTACTCACTAATATGAACATCACATGAGCCATCACCCAGTGCATACCCTCCCTTCCTCCAGGGGGCTGGAAAGGGTCTACCCATTACTATCTCATAGGGTGACAGCCCCTGGAGTCCCTTATCGGGGGACATTCTCATGTCCGCCAGTACCACTGGGAGTAATGCAGGCCCATGTCCCATGTCCTGCATAGCTTTTCTCAATTTGTCTTTAATTGCTCTGTTGGTTCTTTCTACTACACCTGATGACTGTGGGTGATATGGTATGTGCATGTGCCATGTAATGCCTAATTCTTAAGCAAGGCCTTGAATCACCTTTGCTGTGAAGGCAGTGCCTTTGTCAGAGTCAATGCCACATGGTATACCATATCTAGGAATAATGTCTTTTGTTAGATACAAGATTACAGTTTTTGCATCTTCCTTCGCACAGGGGAACGCTTCTACCCATTTTGAAAACCTATCTACAAACACCAAAAGATATTTATGTGGTCCCCTCTTAGGAAGATGAGTGAAATCTACCTGCCATTGTTGGAATGGGTCCTCTGGCATTGTCAGCTGTTGGTGTTTAGCCTGTGGTTTGGTCACATGGTTTTGAGCACAAATTAAACATCTGTCTAATGTACTGTTAACATGATGTGATAAGTTAAGTATACACAGAAAAGACATCATTGTGTCTAGTACCCCTCTTCGGCCGCGATGTGTAACACCGTGAAACTCGCAGACGAGAAAAGGTGCACAAGCAGAAGGAATGCATACACGGCCATTGGCATCTATCAAAATTCCTGAGGAATCAGGAGGGATGATATTGCTGTGATGGCTGCTGTTGTTGCTGATAGTGATTGGGCTGCTGGTATTCACCCTGCGCCTTATTAGCCCACTGCTGACTCCTTCTCTGATCATTCTGTTTCTTTTTACATTCTTTTACCCAATGTCTTTACTTCCCACAGTAGTTACAGTGTCCTGGTCTGGATTGACTCCAACCCCCTCTATTTTGCTGACTTCCTTTATTCTGGTTACTCCTACCCAGGGGCGCCGCTAAGGGGGGGAAAGTTAGAACGATTCTAAGGGCCCATGCACTCTAGGGGCCCCCAGAGGTCTGCTTTATAATTAATAACAGTACTATAATGTAATATAAATTATGAATGTATCTCTAAATTTTAAGTAAAACAATTTATTAGAAATAAAAATACGGCTTATATCTGCCTCTCGTGTCTGTCACTGTCAAGTTGCACCCCCACCTCCTTTCACTATATGGTTCAGTCCGTCAGTAGCGGGAAGAGAGTTGACGCTTAAGCCTGGTTTATACTTCTGCGTCAAGTGATCGCCGTAACCCACGGCGCAAGCCTCACGCGTAGCCGTGGATTTATACTTCTGCGCGCTGTTTCTGTTTCTCTGCAATACACTTCCGAAACACTAGCTTGCAGTAGGTGTTTATGTTTCTCTGTGTCGAGTTTCTTCGCTGTTTTTTTTGTTTTTTCTGAACACTTCCTTAATGTACAAGTGGCTCAAACCCGCTCATTTTGAGGCGGGAACCGTCGGACGTGAAACAACTTTAATCATGAGGTAAACACAAAACAACAGTCTCCATCCGGAGCTCCTTCACGGGACTCCACACTTGTAAACACTCGCTGCATCGGGCGCGCGGCTCTCACCTCCGCCCACACTCGTCAGCGATACCAAGCCGACCAATCACAGAGCTTGCGCTACGCGTACGCGTTACATTTTTTGAGAGGTGCACGTCAACGACGCCGACGGCCACGGCGAGGGGCTATGCGTCCATGCGTAGGCTGCGCCGTAGCATACGCGTGCGCTTGACGCAGAAGTATAAATCGGCCTTTAGTGTGATCGTCAGGTAAACTGTCAAAGCAGCGGTGTCCTCGAGATTAATAAAGACTAAATCCAGTCATCAAAAACGAAAAGAGAGGTTTCAAAAAGCAGAGGGAGAGAAAAAGGGACGGCAGTTGCTATCACAGTTTTTTGAAAAGAAATGTAACGTTATATTTATTCACAGAGCACGGAGCTTTCTTTAAAAAAAGCTTGATTTACTTTGCTAATGATGAGCTCAGTATGTCTACCTCATACATAGATGCAGGCAGATTCGCCCTCACCCGCTCTTCCCTACGAAGTTCCCCAAACTTATCTCATAGTTAAAGAAGCAGGTAACAAGGATATCACTGAGATCCTGCGTTTAAATATAGCATATGCATTGCAGTCTGCGTTTAAGTATTAACTTCACTATGATATTAACTTAATTGTTGACGTGGCCACTATTAAATTACTGCTATTTTTCCACAATGTTGATTATGTAGAATGATAATAGGTATAACAGCAAAGCAAACATAAAACTAAGACAAAATTTTAGCTGTGATTTTAAAGGCAGGCAGGGTGACAATTTATTAAGCTAGGTTTCCTTGAAAGATAATGATCTATTTCATTATTATTATTTTTTTTTTTTGCCCAGTGGACCATTTCTAGTAATATAACTGATTAGTCAAACTCATACCATATCAGCAGAATAGTATAAAACAATATCTCAATGTCCATGCAGACAGGTTTTAAATTAATTATGTATCTTTTAAATATGTCACAGCCAGGATGCTCCTCAAGCCAGTCTTTGAGCCTAGATTGTTAAAGTAGAGCCCATAGTGAATGGCATAATTTAAATGTAACAAATCTGCAGAATTCTGTCTGTATTACTTTACTGCATGTACTCAGTTACACACGAACGTGCGTAAACACACACACACACACACACATACAGATATTCGCTTCCCTTTGAATTTTCTTTTTTAAATATTACCCAAATGATGTTTAACAGAGCAAATTTTCACAGTATGTCTGATAATATTTTTGCTCCTGGAGAAAGTCTAATTTGTTGTATTTTGGCTAGAATAAAAGCAGTTTTTAATTTTTTTAAACCCATTTTAAGGTCAATATTATTAGCCCCTTAAAGCTAATTTTTTTCGATAGTCTACAGAACAAACCATCATTATACAATAACTTACCTAATTACCCTAACCTGCCTAGTTAACCTAATTAACCTAGTTAAACCTTTAAATGTCACTTTAAGCTGTATAGAAGTGTCTTGAAAAATATCTAGTCAAATATTATTTACTGTCATCATGGCAAAGATAAAATAAATCAGTTATTAGATATGAGTTATTAGAATGATTACAACACAAGAATGACAAAAGAGCATTTCTTATTTATGGGTCTCAAATTCAATAATAAAATGCATAGGTCAGTATAACTACATTGCAGACAAAGAGTTTGGATAGCTAGCTTTGTAGTAGGGGGCCCATCCTCATATTTTTTCATGGGGCCCAAAATTGCTAGCGGCGCCCCTGCTCCTACCCTTTCCTTGTACAAACACACATGCCGTATTCTTTCTCCCATCTGGGAACATACCATCACCTTCCAATGTCCTGATCTTCTCACCAGCAGCCCTGACAGTCGAGCTATTTCTGTCGCATAAATGATTTTTTAGGACATCTCTGCAACCAGGCAGGCAATTATTCAGAAATGTGGACAGGAAAATTAGATTGGCCGCACCCTCATCCAGATCCAATCCTCCCACACTGACCCGCACCTCAGCAAACCGTCTATAGAAAGTGGGGACTGTCTCGCCCTTTTCCTGGTACAGGCAGTGACATGAGACAAGTCACGATTGGCAGTTCTTTTTTCCACCAAATATATGGTCAGCTGTGTGCGTAATTCACCAAGCAACTCATCCTGGCGATCTCTCCAGGGTAACGTGACATGCACTCTGGATCTGGTAATAGCCCTGTCCTCATCCTCAGCTTTTGTTTCTTTTTCATGTCTAACTTTATCATTCTCATGGCACAACGCAGGAATTTTCTTGGAAATTTCAGCATCATCATAATCCTTACCCATTTTGGCTTGTAATACAAATCTGTAATCTGCCCCAATTAACTGGCAATGACGCGAACTCCTAATTAACATGTCGACAAAAGCCATGGGGTTGTCAACACCAGGAAGCAAAGAGATCAGATCTTTCAGTGCGCTGGGTGAGGGAGGCACAATGTCAATGCCTCTGGCTTTGGCCACCCAAACTGCAGCTACATTCTTAGGGGGGTCTATTGTAGACCCTTCACCCGGACCTGCATCTTCAGGTCTGTCATAATTATCATCATTGCATTCATTACGTTTCTGTTGCCATTGTTTTGTTGAGGGATAAATGTTAGAAGGTGGAGCAACAGCGCTCACTGGTGCTGGGGAACCGCATGTCTGTTTTTTAGCTGGTGCCTTGCTGGGGCCCAGTTCAGCAGGGGCAGTAGGGGCAGAAGGGGCAGCATAGGGGGGCGGAGAACTGTAACAGTTACTACCCGCGCCCCTTTCACGGACCTTAGGGGGTTTTGGGACCGTCTTTAACACAGCTTTAGGAACATAGATATTCTTTTTATCGTTCCAAATCGAACTCATCTTATACCATGTGTCATAGGCCTCCTTCATATATTTTATATCCCATTCAGAATCTCCCATATCACCATAAGTCATGTAGGCAGATTTTAAATAACTGGGGTCGAATGTCCCCTCCCGTGGGTAATCTCGCCACTGGGATTGACCCTCAGTCCATCCCACTAAATTTGAGATATATGGTTCAGTGTAAAATCCCCACCCACATTTATTCATCCAGTCCACAGGGGTATCACTGGGCTCAGGCTTTGGATAAGTTTGACCCATGATGAGAAAACTCACTGATGACAATTTGGTATTATGAGCTAATCTATATTCTGAAGCACTTCATCACACACGCCGGTGTGATCTTCCACACAATGTGTAACCCCAAAGTTAATTGAGAGTTAGGCACAACTATGCAGGATAACCCAACACCTACACCATTGTGGTGTAGGATAACATCACATACGCCGATGTGATCTTCCACATAATGTGTAACCCCAAAGTTAATTGAGAGTTAGGCACAACTATGCAGGATAACCTCCTAGTCTACAAAATTCTACAGATGAAACAGGATATATCTAATCAGGCAATGTGAACAGAAATTCTCTTACCTGACCAGATATATCCCGGACGAGCCCCCAAAACTGTAAGAAAATTCCCTTTCTCGGGTCCCTTTTCTCTGTTATTGTGTCACCAGTGAGTGTCTGCATCAGAATCGTCCGAGCGCTCGGAAAGATGAGAAGAAAATCAGCTGAGTGGTTCAGTATGATTTTATTCTAACACAAGGGAGGAAAAACCAACATTATATACACATTGAGGACACGCCTATGGCTGAGCCCTAACACAGGAAGGTATTACCATAAAAAGGGGAGAACCCGTGAGACAGAGACCGCTTACATCTGGCAAAATGTGTGTGTGTGTATGTGTGTGTGCTTATCTAGTGTGGTACGTGAGTGTCCTTGGAAGGGTGGCTGGCATACACAGAAGAGGAATGGAATGTTCACATACCAAAATCAACCTTTCAGAAAAACAGCAGAGAGAACAAGAAAATAGATCATAAGAAAAACAGATTTTACATCAATAAGCATAATAAAATCCTTCAGCTTGGCAAGACAATGCAAAAACTTAAAAAAATAAATAAAAATACAATATTCCTCCGACCACCACGTCTATTAGGAGCTCCAATAGAGACTGAAATAAGGGCAAAAAAGCAGAAAGTAAAATGTATTTATCAAGCTTTTGCTAATAGTTTGAGTTTGTACCACAAATGATGTGAAAATCACCCTGTTTACTCATTCAGATTTAAAAATAAATTGATTTACATTTCGTAAAACCCATTTTTGTTAGACAGACATTATGCATATGATGGCCTTTGTCATGAATATTGATGGCCGTTCTCACCTTGAGAGGGAAAGTCTGTCTCCTAATGGGCCATCAGTGTGAGACAGAGTAAATGAGGAGATCAACACTAGGCAACACTTGAAGTGGATTAGAAACTTTTCTCAGAGGTCTTGTCTTTGACCCATTCTTGTCTTAAAGCAACTTTGATGAACTTTATTGATCCACTTTAAGTGTTGACTACTGCAGAGCATGAGTTTCTTTGAGTTGCTGTAGACTATGAACAACTTAGTCCACAAATTAAGTTAATTTCTGTTCAACTGAAGACATAATTGAACATACCTGACATTTCCAGAGGCCTTTCTGGTGTTTCTACCTTGAAGTTCTCAGTGATGGAGTTCACCTTCAGCATGTGTAGAATAAAATCAGTCCACCGTACAGCTCGCTCTGAAACATCAACACGTGCAATTACTAAAACTAATATTCACTCACAACAAACATGTTTCACAGTATTCAGCAGTATTATATTATTATTATACACAAACATTTTTATATATTTTAATTAAATATTCTTTGAATTATTTGCCTTAATCTAATTAAGAGAATAATAAGACTAAGGTGTTTACATGAGTTGCTTTTTGAGTGTTACTTTCATGATCCCGTTTTACATGTTACATCTCATAATTCGATTAATATCGTTGCGTCATCGCGCTATGCGCATTTTCCACGTAGTTTCATGTAATTTAGGGTGTTTCATTTTTAATTTGTCGACTTTAACTGCAGTTTGCCACTTTCACTTTCATTCACGAAGATTTCATGCATGCCCCCCGTGACAAACGAGATATTGGATGCAACTATGAACTGCTGGAAGAGTTGTTTTAATTGAAGTTCATACCGCATGCTGAATGGAAGAAAAAAAAAAAACTCCGCATTTCACGACGCAGGTGTCTGTGGTCTGCACTGATTCAGTAGGTGCAAAGAGTGTCAATCAGCCGTGCGTGTGTGTATCTATGTGTGTGTGTGTGTGTGTGTGTTAGTGGACTACCCTGTCGCAAAAAGCGGCTTAAAGTCCTACATGACGGTAATAGTTCGATTAAGGTGTTTACATGCATGTACTGCACTTCAATAATGCGACTAAAATCGGCATACTCCACATGTCTTAATTTGATGAACAACTTTCAACAACTTTTGAACAACTTTTATGACCTTAATCTGATTAAATCAATCAAAAATCGCTGCATGGTAGACTCTTAATCAGAGTAATGTCTTAATCGCATTAAAATCTAATTATTGGTGTCCATGTAAACGTAGTCATTGTTTTGATTGTTATAAGATTTAAATTAATTTAATGATTATTGTTTATAATACATTTAAAAAATAACCACATCACGTCTGCAACACTGTATTTCAATTTAGAGGAACTGTTTTTAAATGTAAATATATATTAAATGGCTTAAATATTCTTCAAAATAACAGCATTTTAAGTAAAATATGTGGTTTCGATTATTATAACATTTAAGTTAATTTAATCATTCTCTCGTGAATGTTTATAAATATATATATATATATATATATATTTTTAAAGTTCCATATCTCGTGTCTGCAACACTGTTATAATAATAAACTGTTATTTGAGCATCAATTCAGCATATATGAACAGTTTCTGAATGATTTTGTCACTGAAGACTGAAGCACTGATGCTGAAAACTTCACTTTAAACACAAACTAAATACCTTAAACTACATTCACACGAAAAACAATTACTTTAAATCTTACGTTATTAATGTTTTGTTCAAATAGTCACAGTCTTAGTGATATAATTAATAAAATGTTTAATTTTTTTTTTCAAACTATTGACTGGTTCAATTTACTATGGTAAATTAATAAATAAAACTGCTTACCTGTTACACGTTGTCCTCCTCTGGATAAGGCTACATCTGCTGGTGCACTGAGGTAATAATTTTCAACTTGTTCCTGACAGTGATTTTTGTAAATGAAACTGAATCTTTCCCAGCAGTGCTTTGCTTTGTTTATGGGCGATTGTAAATGCAAGCTTGTGACGCCATCATGTGGTTTGTATTTGAATGGCGGAAGGCGGGAACGCGTGTTCGAAAATAGAATTAGTGTTCCAAACCGCAGAATGTTGATAAGAGGATGTCAAAAGTTCTGGTGTATTTCCGGGTATTTCCGTAAGAAACCTGAAGCACTTTAACGCCAATATTTGCCACAATATTATAAATAAACAATATAAACAAACTACAAACATGGCGGACGCGCGAGGCCAACCGTCAAAAGCAGAGAGGCTTAGGTAACATTGTTTGAATAATTATTAATTAACATCTAGCCGACTGGAAAATATTTAAATCACGTTTTCCGCGTTATATTTCATCTGCAACAACAATGTGAACTAATATAAAGACGTGTTTGGACATTACCTTCTGAATGTATAGTTATCTAAATACCTGAGGAGATTTCTCAGCATGAAAGACTCCTGAATGGCAGATTAACCTGCTGCTGCTTCTCCAATATGGTAGGCAATTAAATATGAAATGTGGATGATGTGTCGAGATGACTAGAACATAGTATAAGTATAAGAATAGGGACGCAGCAAATTAGTTCAGTATGGAGAAGATTGGACTCAATTAAATGGCTTACTAAATCAGAGGAAATTTGTTTTTAAAGAGAGTAGACTGGCACTTTCATTTCTCTTCTTTCCTCCATCTTCTGTTCTTTACTGAGGTGTTCCTATCTTGTTTTGGGGATCTGTATCACAATGAACCGTTTCTCTGCTTTTCTGCAGTAAGCAACGCATGCCATGGGTAAACATCTTCACTGTGGACATGCAACAAAGAAAACACTTTAAATATGACTATATTTTACTTATATGATGTAATAAAGCAGCAGAAATCATTTAACATTACGAGAAGATAGGTTTTATGATAACAGACTAGTACAAATAATTATTAGCATTTATGCACTGCTCAGAATCTTTCTATATAAGGGTATTTTATTTATGATCATAAAACTTTTTTGTCTATTTAATATTCAAGTTAAATGAAAAACAATAACAATATAGCCTTTGTGACTATTACTAATCAAAAGAAATCATTTTAAAAAATATTTTTAAAGCTCTATCTGTCCTCTGCAGAGACGGACCCAGCTGTGTCGTTAGAAAGTGCAATTAAATTATTTACAATTGCAAAAATAACACTAAGAAGACTGCATGTTAATTCAGTATTAGATCATGTTATTTGTAATGAGATATTAATTAAAATGTAGTACAGATAATTAAAAGCGTCCAGTAGATCAGTAGTCAAACCATTCAACTAGAGAAACTGAACAAGACATTAATGGATAAGTAAATAATTAATGATGAAACCGATTGCATTTATAGACTTTCAGGTAATATGCAAATATTTAATAAAGAATTTTACTCGTGCTGGAACTTTAACATATAATAGATAATATAAATTCATATTCATTGCAGCATCAAACACCAAATAAATTCCTTATTGAGGAAATAAACTGAATTAATGTTTGAAAAGGTTGCAGTTATAAACTTTCCCTAATAAACAATAGCTTACTCTTATTCGTAATAACTTAAACGTAATCATTGTCAAACTCAGAAAGCAGTTCAGCATTGAAAGAGAAACATGTGGATGCATGCCTAATACTGTAATAGTCCTTAATCACAACGTGCAATGTTAATATGTTCAGTTGTACATTTTCCAGAGAAGTTTCCCCATTCATTCAATGGTAAACCGAAACTGGTGGAAAGGCAGAAGTAAAGTGATGTCATTGAAAAAAGGGTCTATCATAGGCCACAACATTTTGTCCGATGGCCGATAGACATCACTATGCTGAGCCGTCCACGCGTTTCGCCCCACCCCCGGCTGGTACCAAGTGACGTCATTGAATTTTCAGCACATCTGTGCATTAATTCATGAGATAGACTTGGTTCAAACCAATCGGCGCGCTCTATTGTGAACGAGATGCAACTTAATTCTCATACATGATAGCTTCGAAGACTTTTTATTTACCTGTTACAGTGTTCAGAGAGACGCCATGTTGTGTTGCCAAATGTAATTCAAAGTAGTAGAAGAATTGTTCGAAGACATGTCGTCAGTGTTGTGTTTATAAATGTGCCGCAACTAAGGTTGGGGGGCGTGTTCATGGCGCTTTAATAGTCTTAAATCACAACGTGCACTATTAATATTTTTACTATTAATATTTAAATACTCATTCATACAAAGGTAAACCAAAACTACCAATACTCTGCATGGCGGAAAGGCGGAAGTGAAGTGAAGCCACAACATTTGGGCTACCTTGGGATGGAAATAAAAACATAAAAAGCTTTGGATGATCTGCTAATAGTTAAACTTAAATTACTGGCATAGTAAATTATGATGTGAATCCAGTGTAGAAAATGAGTTCCACAATAATATAGACAAATATGAAATTTTAATAAGTCAAAAATATATGAAAATCAAAAAGTAATGACTTTAAGAGTACTTTTCTGATAAAATCAAGCAAAAATGAGCAACGCATGGCAAACAAATGTAGATTATCATATATAAATACAGACTTCCTCGCAAATAGTGGCATCTCAAAAATGTACAACTATAATGAACAGTAAAGATAAAATAATTGATTACCTGGGTCTCCAGGCTATGCAGGGTATTAGCTCAATTCACCCTTCATCTTTCAAGTCCTGGATGGTTAATTGAATATTTTTGTCATGTCACATCTCCATAATCTAAATTTATGCAGTGGTTTCTGTACAAGTGGTGGTGCTAGAGAGTCAGAGACTCCAAATTTGGTGTGGTTAGTGTTGAAACTCTCCTCTATCACTCCTTTAAAGTTCATACATTTCCCACAAATGGTTCTATGGACTGCCATTGTAGAATATTTTAATCGCTCTATATTAATGAATTATCCTCAGTTTAAAGAACAACACATTCTCCAATATCTTTTAAATGTGTGTTGACAGGGTTTAACACATTTAGGTTCCATGAATACTGAAAGGGTTGAGCTCTTTCAGACAAAAATATTCATTTAACTTTTGCCTACATCCGATCCTGCCATCAAGTTACATGTAAAGACAAACAACTCAAAACCAGAGGACTTGAAGAGATGAAGAAATACATTTTTCCAGCTCAAAGTGCATAGAGGAAAGAGTTATAGGTAATGAACAAATGACTCAAAACTGATGGAATATTTGAAAAATAATTAATCATTTCCCCTATCTGCACATAGAGCGATGAAAGAACCAAGAACGACCCATCAATATTGCAAGTTTGTATGTTAAGATTACTCTCAGATGTGACCCTCTTGTGTTTTTTAATGTTTCTGACTGACTGAATCTCACTTGTAAGGTTTCTCTCCAGTGTGAATCCTTTCATGTGTTTTCTGGTTTCCTAACTGAGTGAATCTCTTGTCGCAGTGTGAACACTTGTAAGGTTTCTCTCCAGTGTGAATCCTCTCATGTGTTTTCAGATGTGATAACTGACTGAAAGTCTTGTCGCAGTGTGAACACTTGTAAGGTTTCTCTCCCGTGTGAATCCTCTCATGTGTTTTCTGGCTTAATAACTGACTGAATCTCTTGTCGCAGTGTGAACACTTGTAAGGTTTCTCTCCAGTGTGATGCCTCTCATGTGTTTTCAGGCTTCCTAACTGACTGAATCTCTTGTCGCAGTGTGAACACTTGTAAGGTTTCTCTCCAGTGTGAGTCCTCTCATGTATTTTCTGGGTTATTAACTGACTAAATCTCTTGTCGCAGTGTGAACACTTGTACGGTTTCTCTCCAGTGTGAATCATCTCGTGTGTTTTCAGATATGGTAACTGAGTGAATCTCTTGTCGCAGAGTGAACACTTGTACGGTTTCTCTCCAGTGTGAGTCATCTCGTGTGTTTTCAGATGTGATAACTGACTGAATCTCATGTCGCAGTGTGAACACACGTGAGGTTTATCTCGAGTGTGAATCCTCTGGTGTTGTTGTAAGTTTGAAGCTGTAACAAAAGTCTTCTCACACTCAAAGCACATGTACTCTTTCACACCAGTGTGGATCTTCTGATGTTTTCTTAAATTTCCTTCATGTGCAAAACTCTTTCCACACACAGAGCATGAATAAGGCTTCTCCTTTGTATGAACTCTAAGGTGGTCATTCAGCCCTGAAGCCAACAGAAATGATTTTCCGCACTGATCACATTTGTGTGTTTTCTCTCCAGTGTGGATCAACATGTGTCTATTAAGATTTGATAAGTTTCTGAAACTCTTCCCACACTGAGAACATGTGAATGGTTTCTCTCCAGTGTGGATCCGCATATGGACCTTCAGACTGTCTTTGTTTGCCAGACTCTTTCCACACCGAGTGCAGGTGACACATTTTTTGTCTTTTCTCTTCAGTGACTGAGTTCCTCCCGTTTTGACATGGTTGCGTGTCTCCTCAATCAGGCCTGAAATAAAAGTGAAAAGACGTTTTTAAATAAGTGACACAAAAAATGATAGTAGACAACAACTATAAAATCCTGATCATTTCGGTCTTCAGCGAGGTTGTAACGCAGGGAGTGACACTGACAACAGGGGTGTGGATCCACATGCAGGTTTATTAGCAGGATGGTCAGGCAAGCAATGATCAGAACAGGAGCAAACAGATATATAAGGGCAATCCAGAGTCGTAGTCAGATGGAAGGCAAATGGTCAAAGGCAGGCAGCAGACAGGATAAACAGACAGACGTTGCAAAGATCAAAACCAGATAAACTAGAACAAAGGAAAACGCGTTGTGGTGTCACTGTAAACAGATAACAAGACTCAGCAATAGTGTTTGTGTTTGAGCAGTACTTATAGTCCATGTAATCAGTATCTGAGCAGCTACAGCTGTGCCAGTCTAATCAGTGGAGACTTGGAGCAGGTGAGTGTGTGTGTGGCCTGACTGGGTATTGTAGTCCATATTTCAGTAGATTTGTAGTCCTTGTGAGTGTGTGTGTGTGTACCAGCGATCTCTAGTGGTTAGATCTCGCTGGTGACCATGACAGAGGTACACTGATCTTCCAGTCACCTTCTTTATATAAATATTTAATACTTGTCTACACAATTTTCCTTCATTCATTCATTCAATTTCATCAGATTAGTCCCTCATTTATCAAAGGTCGACAAAGCAGAATGAACTGACAACTATTCCAGCATATGTTGTACACAGCGGATGTGGATGTTATGTAAAAAATATAGTACTCTTAAAAGTTTATTGTCCTTCATTATCCCGCATGGTTTCCGCTACATTCATTCTTCCATGGCGGGGCGCCACACCAAAAAAGGTCTTTTGGAGACATTCATAAATATTCTGAGCAAATCTAATAAATGTTGGAGACATGTTTATTATGTTGGAGACTGTGCTCACAACATTTGTCATTGAAATAACGCCACAGCTAATTGGTAGCTCTGTGTAAAAGGCCCAACAGAGTCTGCTGCCACAGCTGGAAAAAATCCTAGAGGAAACACTGTCCCACGCCCCCAACTTTAGGAACCACTGGTTCATTACTGGATCATTCTGAACTATGAAAGTTGCATTTTTAATATTCACAATTAAAAGACTGATGCACTTTCAGACATGTTGGTTTTAGTGGAGGAGTCTGACAAATCAAATAAAGAGCTATACTAATTTATTCCCCAAATATTGTTGTGTTGTTTATCTGATACGAGTTTTATATAATCCAAGATTGTTTTAATGCGTTGATTATTTATCTGAAACTAGTTTGAACCAATTATTGTATTATTTTTTTGATTAGAGAGACTGAATACAGTTCAGGTTTACAATATTGTACATCATTTAATATAATATTCTATAGTATAATTTAATAATTCCTCTGTGGCATACACTGGGTTATGCTTGCCTGTACACAGACTAGAGATACGTTTTTAATAAAACAAAGTGTTTGTCTGACTCTGAACTGAACAGATTTTGTGAGGGATTTCAAACATCTTTGAGAAAGAACGCAAAGCTTTGCAAGAGAATGCAAAAACGTAAAAAAATTAATCCACCACCACGTCCATTTAGGAGCTCCAAAAAACAGGGACTGAAATAAGGTCAAAAAGCAGAAAGTAAAATGTATTTATCAAGCTTTTGCTAATAGTTTGAGTTTGTACCACAAAATGATGTGAAAATCACCCCGTTTACTCATTCAGATTTAAAAATACATTGATTTACATTTCCTAAAACCCATTTTTGTTAGACAGACATTATGCATATGATGGCCTTTGTCATGAATATTGATGGCCGTTCTCACCTTTAGAGGGAAAGTCTGTCTCCTAATGGGCCATCAGTGTGAGACTGAGAGTAAATGAGGAGATCAACACTAGTCAACACTTGAAGTGGATTAGAAACTTTCCTCAGAGGTCTTGTCTTTGACCCATTCTTGTCTTAAAGCAACTTTGATGAACTTTATTGATCCACTTCAAATGTTGACTACTGCAGAGCATGAGTTTCTTTGAGTTGCTGTAGACTATGAACAACTTAGTCCATAAAATAAGTACATTTCTGAAGACATAAATGAACATACCTGACATTTCCAGAGGCCTTTCTGGTGTTTCTGCCATGAAGTTCTCAGTGATGGAGTTCACCTTCAGCATGTGTAGAATAATATCAGTCCACCGTACAGCTCGCTCTGCAACATCAACACGTGCAATTACTAAAACTAATATTCACTCACAACAAACATATTTCACAATATTCCAGTGTTACATTATTATTTTACACAAACATTTTTTATATTGCATACAAGAAACTACACTGCTGTTGTTTAGCACATAATAAACAGATTTAATAATATTATTGAGGTCTCCTTTGCTCACAAAAGCAACATTTATTTTATAAGAAATCCAATAAAGTAGTGTTGTGAAATTGTTTCAGTTTAGAAGAACTGTTTTTAATGTAAATAAATATTAAATGGCTTAAATATTATTCAAAATAACAGCATTGTAAGTAAAATATGTGGTCATTGTTTCGATTATTATAACATTTAAGTTCACTTAATGATTCTTTCATGAATGTTTATATATATATTTTTTTTAAAGTATCATATCACGTGTCTGCAACACTGTTATAATAATAAACTGTTATTTGAGCATCAATTCAGCATATATGAACAGTTTCTAAATGATTTTGCCACTGAAGACTGAAGCACTGATGCTGAAAACTTCACTTTGACCACAAATGAAATATCTTAAACTACATTCACACGAAAAACACTTTAAATTAAACTCTTTCTTTATGTTTTTGTTCAAATAATCACAGCCTCAGTGCTCTAAATAATAAATATTTCTAGTTTTTTTACTTGCAAACTTTTGACTGGTCCAACTATGGCAAATTAATATATAAAATATCGTACCTGAAACACGTGTCCTCCTCTGAATAAAGCTGCATATGTTGGTCCTCTGAGGTCAACTTGTTCCTGACAGTGATTTTTGTAAATGAAACGGAGTCTGTCCCAGCAGTACTTTGCTTTGTTTATGGGCGATTGTAAGTTCACGCTGGTGACGCCATCATGTGATTTATATTTGAATGGCGGAAGGCGGGAACGCGTGTTCGAAAATAGAATTAGTGTTCCAAACCGCAGAATGTTAATAAAAGGATGTCAAAGGTTCTGGTGTATTTCCGGCTATTTTCGTAAGAAACCTGAAGTACTTTAACCGCTAATTTTGTCCACAATATTTTTATTCACTGGACGCGTATTGATCAGAACTACATACTCGGAAAAGTGTAAACAAACTACAAACATGGCGGACGCGCGAGGCCAACTGTCAAATGTAGAGAGGCTTCGGTAACATAGTTTGAATGACTATTAATTAACATCTAGCCGACTGGAAAATATTTAAAACACGTTTTCCACGTTATATTTCATCTGCAACAACAATGTGAACTAATATAAAGACGTGTTTGAACATTGCCTTCTGAATGTATAGTTATCTGAATACCTGAGGAGATTTCTCATCATGAAAGACTCGTGAATGGCAGATTAACCTGCTGCTGCTGCTTCTCCAATATGGTAGGCAATTAAATATGAAAGAAATGTGGATGATGTGTCGAGATGACTAGAACGTGGTAGAAGTAAAAGAATAGGGACGCAGCAAATTAGTTTAGTATGGAGATGGCCTCGTTTAAAACGGCTTAATGAATTAGAGGAAATTTGTTTTTAAAGAGAGTAGACTGGCACTTTCATTTCTCTTCTTTCCTCCATCTTCTGTTCTTTACTGAGGTGTTCCTATCTTGTTTTGGGGATCTGTATCACAATGAACCGTTTCTCTGCTTTTCTGCAGTAAGCAACGCATGCCATGGGTAAACATCTTCACTGTGGACATGCAACAAAGAAAACACTTTAAATATTACTATATTTTACTTATATGACGTAATAAAGCAGCAGAAATCATTTAACATTACGAGAAGATAGGTTTTATGATAACAGACTTGTACAAATTATTATTCGCATTTATGCACTGCTCAGAATTTTTCTATATAAGGGTATTTTATTTGATCATAAAACTTTTTTTTCTATTTAATATTCAAGTTAAATGAAAAACAAAAATAATATAGCCTTTGTGACTATTACTAATCAAAAGAAATCATTATAAAAAATATTTTTAATGCGCTATCTGTCCTCTGCAGAGACGGACCTAGAACTAGAGAACTAGAGAAACTGAACAAGACATTAATGGATAAGTAAATAATTAATGATGAAACTGATTGTATTTAGAGACTTTCAGGTAATATGCAAATATTTAATAAAGAATTTTACTCGTGCTGGAACTTTAACATATAATAGATAATATAAATTCATATTCATTGCAGCATCAAACACCAAATAAATTCCTTATTGAGGAAATAAACTGAATTAATGTTTGAATAGGTTGCAGTTATAAACTTCCCTAATAAACATTAGCTTACTCTTATTCGTAATAACTTAAACGTAATCATTGTCAAACTCAGAAAGCAGTTCAGCATTGAAAGAGAAACATCTAGATGCACGCCCAATACTGTAGTCATTAATCACAACGTGCAATGTTAATATTTCAAGTTTCCCCATTCATTCAGTGGTAAACCGAAACTACCAATACTCTGCGTGGTGGAAAGGCAGAAGTAAAGTGATGTCATTGTAAAAAGGGTCTGTAATAGGCTACAACATTTTGGCTACGTGGGATGGAAATCAGGGTTGGGTCGATAGACGATTCCATCGGCGATGGCTGATAGACATCAATATGCTGAGCCGGCCACGCGTTCCTCCGCTCCGCCCCTGTCGCAGCAGCACAGCAACCCACTTGCGAAAAATACACACTTAGGCCCTGTTTACACTAATACATCTTAGTTTTAAAATGGCATTTTAGAAAGAAAACTATCCACGTCCACACTGGCGTTTCATCTAGCATTACTGAACAGCCCTCAGTCCACACTATACTGCTGAAAACGCACATCACATGACCACACACACACACACACAAACCCCGTCATGCGCTCCAGGCAGTCAGCGGGTGCTTTAAGCACAAAACCCCAGAGAGCAGTGCACATCGGACAGTTTATCAAGGAGGTACCGCTGGATCGCGTCTCACTATAGTTGTTAAACGTGATATTTAATTAATCTGGTCTCTATTTAATGATTTTTCTGTCTTTTGAATCTATCAGGTAACGTGTCACAGCATCAGTACACTGCTTCAATCTTTCGCTTTCACACTTGAACTTTGTGATTTTAGCAAAAACCTCAGATACTGTTGGTTGTGCACCTTTTTTACCAAGTAAGTTTGTCGACGCCATTATAACGACACTATTCATGCTATGAGTCCTGCAGAGTCCTGCAGTATAAGTGATTGACAGGTGGTGATTTTTGTGTAACTTATCTTTATTTATTTATGATTTGGTTATGGGTAAAACAAAGACCATGCGGGTCAGGTAGTTGAAATGGTAGGCTAAAAATAATTAATTTGTTATTAATCAATTAATTATTCATAAATAAATAAATTAAAGGTGCTGTATGTAAGTTTTTGACTCTTCTAAAGCATAAAAATACCATAATATGTGTGCAGATATTTAAGAAACATCCCAAGTGAACATACTTGTTTAACTGAAAAACAATGCTGAAGTCAGATATTCTGCTTTGAAAATGGGTTTTCCGTGCCGGAACGCTCTCTTTGTTTAGATAAATTTCATATGCACGATGCCAGGTTAGTCAATTATATGTCAGCACCCTGGGTTGCCTTGTTGGAAAACAGCGTATTTCATTCATTCATTCAGAAAGACTCTGAAAGCATGCGTCCGTGACCAAAAAGAACAGTATGGGAGACAGATGCAGTTCCACATGAGGTTATTAATTAGCAAATTACATAAATATTACGAACGTAAACATTAGGTGAGCAGGTTACATTGTAACCGCGTGTCCTAACAACACGCTGTGACGAGAGAGGCAGTGACCAGCTATTTGGCTGTTTGCACCAGACGAAACACGGCAGAAATGTAAATACAGCCTTTCAGAAGCACAGAATATGCACTCGCTCACCAAACGGTAAGGTTTAGAATCTATTTAATACATGTTAACCCACTTTAACATCAATGTAGATGCTGAATCACTCATATGTGTTTAGTTCTAAAGTTCAATTTCAGACGGTTTATTGTATTTTCAAGATCTGAGGTGAACTTTCTGCTTTCAGTATATGGCAACAAATGCCATGTAAAATGCATTCAAACTCGCATTGTTAGCATTTAGCACAGAATAAAGCACACAAGGCTTACCTGAGGTGATCTAGGTGTCATAGGTTTCTGTTGTTCAGCTGTGAGAAATAGAAGCCATTTCTAATATATCAATTCGAGGTGTTGGTTAGGACAAAAACTCCTTTTAATATGGAAAATATTCCCTCAATCGCGTGTCGTTGCTTTTATTTAGAACACAGTTTAAATCACTCGCTCCTGTACACAATCTGGCATCCTAGCGTACTTTTATTATGATCCAGGAGTGCAATACCTAGTTCAACCACTGGGTGTCAAACTTACATACTGCACCTTTAACCGCCGCCTATGACAACGATGCAATCGTCCATCACGATGTTTCATAGTAGATATCGTACGAATTGGTCAACATCGCCTAACCCTAATAGAAATAGAAAAAATAAAAGTTTTGGATTTGGATGATCCGCTAATAGATAAGCTCAAATTGCTGGCATAGTAAATTATGATGTGAATCCAGTGTTGTCAAAAAGTATTCTAGAAAATGAGTTTCACAATAATATAGACAAATACGAAAATTGGTTACAGAAAATTTTACCAAGTCAAAATTTAATGAAATACAAAAAATAATGACAATAAGAATACTTCAATGATAAAATCAACAAAAATGAATAACGCATGGCAAACAAATGTAGATTATCATATATAAATATAGACTCCCCACATTCAATGATCTCTTACATCTGTATTTTCCAATGTTCAGGTATATACACCCCACAATCTCTGAGCCTTTATCTCTGAGGTCTCATTTAGCAAAAAAAAAAAAAAACTTTTGTTCAAATCATTTGACTCAATTGAGCTGAATTTAATTTGAATGTTACATACATAATCCACAAACACACGCAAATGGTGGCATCTCAAAAATGAACAACTATAATGAACAGTAAAGATGAATTAATCGATTACCTGGGTCTCCACGCTATGCAGGCTATAACCTCAATTCACCCCTCATCTTTCGAGTCCCTGGATAGTTAATAGGTTATTTTTGTCACATCACATCTCCATAATTTAAATTTATTCATTTCAATGCCTATTCATTCAATGGTGCACACTGTTCTGTGGGCTTTGGTCAGCACACTTTTTAATCAATAAGCTGGGTATGCCATTCTGAATCTAATGACACTTATTTTGAGAGTTTTGACCAAAGCATTCATGAACTATAAGTGAAAACATGCATTTTCCATATCTCTTATCAACAGGTGGCACAACATTAAAACTGTGCAGGCAACCTCAAGCCATGGTTGCCATAACACAAAGCAAGCTTGGTGTGAGTATAGTATAAAAGCAGTATAGAGAATACAGTATGAAAGCAGTATGGATATATAATGTCAGGTGTGATTTTGAATGTTTCTTGATTAATTAAATCATGTTATTATTTGACTAATCAACTTAAATTTTCTTAACAGAGAGTCTCTGACCACAAACTCCAAGAGCACCACCCACAGAAAGTGATAAAGAGACATGGCTAAATGCCTTCTCCAAAACATGTGGACTGGTCAGGCATACTCCCATGAATCCTTGAGCATCCCGTTAGTGCTCCACAGACCGCAAGAAATCCACATTGTTCCCCCTGAATCCAAGGTTCAATCATTAGCTGGATTTTGCTCTAGCACCCTGGCCTAGACTTTAGTCTATAGTTGGAACACACCCTCCGGTGGTCCCCTATCTTAAGCATGGGAACCACAACCTCCGTTTCCCAGTCCAGAAGTCCTGTCCCAGACCTCCACAAGATGTTGTAGAGCCCTGTCAGCTAGTCTCTGTATGAATGGAGCAGGAATTTGGTTTGCATCTTGGACTTCACCCTTTGTCACCTGTTTTGTTTATTATTTTTCTAATTTCTAGCCACATCATGGGGACCAAAGGATTTCATCTTTGCAATTTGCAAATGATGTTGTCCTGTTGGCTGCATAGGACCTGGAACCTCAGCATGCACTGGGACGGTTTGCTGCCAAGTGTGACATGGTGGGGATGAAGATAAGCACATCCACGTCTGAAGTCAAGGTGCTTGACCAGAAAAATGTGGCTCGCCATCTTCAGGTTGGAGGGGAGTCCTTGACCCAGGTGGAGTACTGTGGGCTTTTGTTCATGAGTGATAGAAGGATGGATCGTGAGATTGACAGGTTAATCAGTGCAGCAGTGCTGTCAATGTACAGGTACGTTCTGGTAAAGGAGGAGCTGAGATAAAAGGCAAAGCTCTCGATTTGCAATCCAAAGTCAATCCATGTTCCTACTCTTACTTATTGTCATGAGCTTTGGGTCATGACTGAAAGCACAAGATCTTAGATACGAGGGTCCAAAACTAGGTTCCTTCAAAGGGAGGCAGGGGTACCCTCAGAGATGAGAGTAGAGTACTGCTCCTTGACAGTAAGACAAGCCAGTTGAGGTGGCATGGGCATCTGTTCCAGATACCTCCTGGACGCATACTTAGGGAGATGTTCCAGGTTCGTCCCACTGGAAAGAGGCCCCAAAGAAAGACCCAGGACACACTGGGGGGACTATGTTTCTCAGTTTGCATGAGAACACCTCAGGATGCCCTGGAGAAACTAAAGGAAGTGTATGGGGAGGGGTAAGTCTGGGATTTGCTATTGAGACTCCCCTAACCACCTGGACCCGGATAAGCGGCAGATAATGGATGAACAGGTGGAACTTACATTCACAAATTGCCATGGTCTATTGATGATCTGATGGTCAATTTTAGTAAAAAATTGGAAAGACCGTCTATGGACTGCCATTGTAGAATAATTTACAGAACAAAGCATTCTCCAATATCTTTTAAACGTGTATTGACAGGGTTTAACAACTGGGTGCTAGGAATATTGAAAGAGCTAAGTTCTTTCATATGAAAAGATTCTTTTAATTATTGCCTACATCCGATCCTGCCATCAAGTTACATGTAAAAAGACAAACAACTCAAAATCAGACGACTTGAAGAGATGAATATGTAAATTTCCTGGCTCAAAGTGCATAGAGGATAGATTTATAGGTATTTCATGTGACGATTGATTGACTCAAACCTGATGGAATATAAAATAATTAGTCATTTCCCCTATCTGCACATAGAGCAATGAAAGAATCACTTTCTGAAAGGACTCGTTTTTGCAGAGTCACATTAAAGATTTGTTCCAGAACGACCCATTAATATTGCAAGTTTGCATATTTGTACATTAAGGTTACTCTCAGATGTGACCCTCTTGTGTGTTTTTCAAAGTTTCTGACTGACTGAATCTCACTTGTAATGTTTCTCTCTAGTATGAATCCTCTCATGTGTTATCTGGTTTCCTAACTGTCTGAATCTCTTGTCGCAGTGTGAACACTTGTAAGGTTTCTCTCCAGTGTGAATCATTTCATGTCTATTTAAAATCCATAACATTCTGAATCTCTTGTCGCAGTGTGAACACAGGTAAGGTTTATCTCCAGTGTGAATCATTTCATGTCTATTTAGAATGCTTAACAGACTGAATCTCTTGTCGCAGTGTGAACACTTGTACGGTTTCTCTCCAGTGTGAATCACCTGGTGTTGTTGTAAGATTGCAGCTGTAATAAAGGTCTTCTCACACTCAAAGCACACATACTCTCTCACACCAGTGTGAATCTTCTGATGTTTTGTTAAATTTGCTTGATTTGCAAAACTCTTTCCGCACACAGAGCATGAAGGCTTCTCCTTTGCATGAACTCCAAGGTGGTCATTCAGCCTTGAAGCCAACAGAAATGATTTTCCGCACTGATCACATTTGTGTGTTTTCTCTCCAGTGTGGATCAACATGTGTCTATTAAGGTTTGATGAGTCTCTGAAACTCTTCCCACACTGAGAACATGTGAATGGTTTCTCTCCAGTGTGGATCCGCATGTGCCTCTTCAGACTGACTTTGTTTGACAGACTCCTTCCACACTGAGTGCAGGTGACACATCTTTTGTCTTTTCTCTTCAGTGATTTTGTTTTTTCTCTCATTTTAACATGGCGTGTCTCCTCAATCAGGCCTGAAATAAAAGTGAAAACACAGCATTTTATATAAGTGATATAAAAAAATGATAGTAGACAACAACGATAAAATCCTGATCATTTCGGTCTTTAGTGAGGTACACTGATCTTCCAGTCACCTTCTTTATATAAATATTTAATACTTGCCTACACAAATTTCCTTCATTCATTCAATTTACATCGGATTAGTCCCTCATTTATCAGAGGTCGCCACAGCAGAATGAACTGTCAACTATTCCAGCATATGTTTTACGCAGCGGATGCCCTTCCAGCCACAACCCAGTACTGGGAAACACCATACATACTCATTCACACACACACACACTACGGATAATTTAGCTTACCCAATTCCCCTATAGCGTATGTGTTTGGACTGTGGGCATCCGGAGGAAACCCACGCCAACACGGGGAGAACATGCAAACTCCACACAGAAATGCGAACTGGCCCAGCCAGGACTCGAACCAGCGACCTTCTTGCTTTGAGGCAACAGCGCTGACCACTAAGCCACTATGCCACCCCACACAAGTTTCATTTTTTTCTTGCATCAGCTCAATTTAAGTCACCTCAGAAATCAAATAAGTTGAGCTTTCCCTTATGCTCAGGAGTTTTCTAGCCATTTAATCGTTTAAAGGCCTTAAAATATCAAGTCCACTTGAGTAATATATACAGACATCCTATCCTACAAATATTATTTTCAGCGAGCAACTATAACTGAATATTTCAGAGCTTCAGAGTATGATAAGTGACGTTGACAATACACACCTACAGAGGTCCATTACTTTATTGCTAAAAGGGAATCCACTGTTTATTGCAGATGTATTATGTGAATAGCATTTTTCAAATAACAGGTTTCCCCCATTACATTATCATCTAACTGAACAAAACTTTCAGGTATTACATTTCAGATTAAATAACAACAGTAAGGACAGACGACTAGCAGAGGATAATTATAAAAGTGCACTTAGGCCGGAGGTTTTATTTAATAATAATAATAATAATAATTCCTTACATTTATATAGCGCTTTTCTGGGCACTCAAAGCGCTTTACACATTGGGGGGAATCTCCTCATCCACCACCATTGTGCAGCATCCACCTGGATGATGCGACTGCAGCCATCTTGCGCAAGACCGCATACCACACACCAGCTGATTGGTGGAGAGGAGACAGGGTGATGAAGCCAATTATGATATGGGGAGGGTTAGGAGGCCATGACGGACAGAGGCCAGTGGGCAGATTTGGGTAAACCCCTACTCTTTTTCGAAGGACATCCTGGGATTTTTAATGACCACAGAGAGTCAGGACCTCGGTTTAACGTCTCATCCGGAAGATGGTGCTCACTGACCAGTATAGAGTCCCCATCAATACTGGGGCATTAGGACCCACACACACCACAGGTTGGGCGCCCCCTGCTGGCCTCACTAACACCACTTCCGGCAGCAACCTAGTTTTCCCATGTGGTCTCCCATCCTGGTACTGACCGGGCGCAACCCTGCTTAGCTTCAGTGGGCAACCATGTGAGAGTTGCAGAGAGGTAGCTGCTCAAATTTATAATATGAGATCCGTGCTTTTTGTCAGTTTCTAATAAATATATCAAAGGCTAAAGTCTAATGACACAAACTCTGCTACAATAATATGCAAGCAGCATGCATCATGTTGTATTTTTTGAGAAAAGTATCTCAGAGCCCCCCACGCCATGTGGTGGTGGGAAAAATGGGTGGAAGAAAAAAAAAAAAAAAAAAGAGTTGATATTAGGGCTGGGTAATAACATTGGTATCTGTATTTATCACCCGAACAACATTGTCAATAACGATTAAAAAAAGTTCTGTATGTAGTTTCAGTATGAAGGCTATAGTTTTAGTAATATGTGGCTGCTAAGCATGCACCTTGGAAGCAATGCCAATAGGCTTGCATGCATGCGACTTGCACGTGACGCACGCGCATTTTCCAGGTACACCAAGTTGAAAAACATCTGAACTTTTCCGAATGCTGCGAGCGCACCACGATTCATGCAAGTAGAACTTACCAATCTGCTTCACACTTTGTATGGAATATACACATCTCAGTAATAACGGCAGACTAATTACCTCAGACAAACACAGTGCATCCAAACACTGCAGTGCTTTTTACTTTTCGCCATAAACTTGCATCTGAGCTGCAGCAATGGTTTGTCTGTTTGTCATCGTCTGAGAAAACGGTTGATGGTCGTCTAGTTAAGAGAGACACCAGTGGATCGCAAGCACAAAACACATTGAAAATGGTGAAGGAAACCACGCGCTCACGCTTGTCACTTCAGGTCAGAATAACAACACATGCGAAAATGAGTGCCGTGGCTAGCAGCAGTGAGGAGATTGTAAATAAAAAAGGATGTAAGGATGTCGCCAGAGTGGCATTTTGGTTTCTTTTCTTGTGCATCCCAGCCACTAGCACCCCATCTGAAAGAGTTTTTAGTATAGGGGCTAATGTAGTCATTCAACTTCACTATTTGTAATGTTGCAATATGCATTTGAATAATGATGGCTTGTTCCTTTACTTGACAGCTCTGGGCCCCGTTTCACAAAGGAGGTTAAGTGAAAACTCAGAGTATTTTAACCCTGAAATGAGAAAAAGTTTTCCGTTTCAAAATGGCAGGTTTGTCTAACTGGAGAAAGCAGGGTAAGTCAAGCCTGTTTCTGAAAGAGTTGTAACTTTAACTCAGAGTCAGTTATCGTGGTAACTTACTCTGTGAACCTAACCTGGTCAGGAGCAGGTTTTATTCTCTAAATTTAAGAGTTTCTGTTGGTCTCCTCCCCTTTTTTAAAGACGAAGGGGTATTTCTCGCCTTAGCCTTACATTTCCACCCACCTATTTTAAAGCTCATTTTGGAGATGCGCATAAAAAAATCAGTTTATGGCCACGACAGAATGCGCATAACTTTTGAAAACGCACATAAAAAACATATGTGCATAACGGTGTAGGATAAACTTTTTATTCGATAAGAAAAGATGCGCATAAACTACGATGGAAACACTTTTACTGAACTAATTCTATAATTAATGACCTCCAGAGCGTCTGCAGCGTGTCAAGAGCGTCTGTTCTCTGCGTCTCATGGCTTCAAACGCCACTATGCGTTCATTGCGTGTCGGCGTTGTCTTCTGAGGCGCAAGTCATTTATTAAATAAAGAACAGATTCACGCAGCTTCTCCTACCTCAGTAAATTCTGTTTTTACTGTTGATATTTGGCGCCAGTTAATCAGGAAGTGACGATTTTGTTCTCTTTGACTCGTTGGATGGAAACGCGGCTTTATTAGCACATCTTTTATGGGATATTCCAGTTTTGCACATAAATTTTATTTGCATTTTTGGATGCAAGCATAGCTATTACATTTCAGTCACACAAAGAACAAAGTCACGAAAGAGAATGGCTTTTCCTTTTTTTAATAATTAATTAGCCTAAATTCACTGACCTTCGACAAGGACATGTACTAACTAGATTAATGGGATTATTACTCCTAAAAACTATTTTTAGTTTTGCTTACATTATAAATGTCATATCATCCTCTACCAGTCGAACAATAAAAAAGGCAGACACACAAGTGCACTTTATTAAAACTGATCAACGTGTGTAAAAGTGGGAACCTTAAATTAAACTTTCCAATGAACATTAGGGTTATCTGCATTCTTGTTTTGTCAAATTTGTTGTAGAAACTATGCAGTGGCCTATTTTATGTCATTTAATGCAATTACATCTGAAATAACTTCAAAATTACGGCCAATTGCCTACTTCTTCAAGTGAAAATTTAATAAACGTCACACATTACATAACATATTTTAGTATACTTAATTATTTAAATACTTTAAATGTAAATTTGCGCATTAACTTGAGCAGCTATGTTTTCTCGCGCTAACTGTCTCTGTTTCACTGATGCAGTGGTGTTGCTTTTTTAAATATATGGTGATATTTGCTATATACTTGGCATGAGCACATCAAGTTCAGCTGGAGAACCCGTAATATCTGCGCTCCATTGATAATGCCTTTTTATAGTTGCGGTGTGCACGTTTAACTCTGAGTTAATCTACTCAAAGTTGATTGACCCAACCCAGATCAGCTATTCTGAAACCGAAAACTCTGAGTTTTTAATCTCTCTGTAAGTCAACTCAGAGGTCAAGTTTAAACTCCTTAAACTCTAAGAGTTGGTTGAACCTCCTTACTGAATCAGGCCCCTGATCTGATTATCGTAATTTGTTTTGTTTACAGAGTTTGAGGTTTACTGTATCATTATTATTCACACCTTAAATTTTGTTTTGATTGTTCAGCATTTACACCTCACCACTGCACACACTTTAAAACATTTTATTTATTTAACATTTATTTATTTGAACATTTATTTAGACTAGGTCTGTCAATTGATTAAAAAATTAAACTAATTAATCACACTTTTTTTTGTAATAATCATGATTATTCGCGAAAAGCCGTATTTATTACAGAAATAAAAACACAGGCATGTAAGTGCCATTTGAATTTCAAAACAATCAATGCGAATAACAAACAGAAATGATTTCCATGTTGGATTCTGAGTGGACTACAAAAAAAAAATCCAAAATATAGGCATTGCAAATATGGAAAATTATAACCACTGGTATAAAAGATAAATCTGAACTATGAAAGGTGCATTTTTAATATTCACAATTAAAAGACTGATGCACTTTCAGACCTATTGGTTTCAGTGGAGCAGTCTGACAAACCAAATAAAACGCCATACTCATTTTTTTCCAAATTTCTTTGTGTTGTTTATCTGATACCAATATTTTTTAATGTGTTGATTATTTATCTGAAACTAATTTAGTGAACTAATTCAATTATTGTATTATTTTTTTGATTGGAGAGACTGAATACAGTTCAGGTGTACAATATTGTACATCATTTAAGATAATATTCTATAGTATAATTTAATAATTCCTCTGTTGCATACACTGGGTTATGCTTGCCTGTACACAGACTAGAGATAAGTTTTTAATAAAACAAAGTGTTTGTCTGACTCTGAACTGAACAGATTTTGTGAGGGATTTCAAACATCTTTGAGAAAGAACGCAAAGCTTGGCAAGAGAATGCAAAAACTTAAAAAAAATAAAAAATACAATATTCCTCCCACCACCACATCCATTTAGGAGCTCCATAAAACAGGGACTGAAATAAGGGCAAAAAAGCAGAAAGTAAAATGTATTTATCAAGCTTTTGCTAATAGTTTGAGTTTGTACCACAAATGATTTGGAAATCACCTCGTTTACTCATACAGATTTAAAAATACATGGATTTACATTTTAAATTATTTAAATATGCTGATGATATGGCACTTGTTGGCCGGTTGACTAAAACAGGAACAGAAGGAGATACCTTGTACTATAATTATATAAATTTGTTTCAAAATTGGTGTAAAAGGAGTTCACTTGAGATTAATTTTAATAAAACCAAGGAGATGATAATTAGCAGAAATAAACTAATTCTTAGTCAAGGGTTGAAACCTCTGGTCATTGAGGGACATGAAATAGAGACAGTTGGATGTTTTAAATATTTAGGAACATTTATTGATTGTGGATTGACATTTGCTGCAAATGCACAATGCATTTTTAAAAAAGCAATGCAGAGATTATATCTCATTAGGAGGTTACAACAATTTGGTGTGAGTCAAGATGTTCTGGAAATGGTATACAAGAACTTGGTTGAAAGTGTTGTGAGCTTTAACATGATTGCATGGTATGGACTGTTGTCAATTAAGGAAAAGCAAAAACTGTGTCGAGTAGTAAAAATCGGCAGTGCAATTGTAGGTAAAGCACAAAGACAACCAAATGAAATCTATTCAATGAGAATTAAACAGAAAGCACACATCATTATTGAAGATTGTTCCCATCCCTTAAATATACAATTTCAGCTCTTGCCATCAAAAAGACGTTTTAGGCAACCTCAAGTAAAGAAAAATGTGTATCAAATGTCCTTTGTACCGACTGCCATTAGACTTTTAAATACTAGGTTCTAAGTAGGTAAAGGGTTTTAAATAGAGTTTTTTATTGCGAGTTTTTTATTGCGATATATGTGATGATGACATTAAATGTATTTGTGTTGTCTGTTTTTTCTGTGATGTAATGTGAACGTTGATGTGGTTGTGAGGTGAGGCCAAAGATAAATTTCCACTTGTGGACAATAAAGAAACAAACAAACAAACAAACGAAAATTTCCTAAAACCCATTTTTGTTAGACAGACATTATGCATATGATGGCCTTTGTCATGAATATTGATGGCCGTTCTCATCTTTAGAGGGAAAGTCTGTCTCCTAATGGGCCATCAGTGTGAGACTGAGAGTAAATGAGGAGATCAACACTAGTCAACACTTGAAGTGGATTAGAAACTTTCCTCAGAGGTCTTGTCTTTGACCCATTCTTGTCTTAAAGCAACTTTGATGAACTTTATTGATCCACTTTAAGTGTTGACTACTGCACAGCATGAGTTTCTTTCAGTTTCTGTAGACTATGAACAACTTAGTCCACAAAATAAGTACATTTCTGAAGACATAATTGAACATACCTGACATTTCCAGAGGCCTTTCTGGTGTTTCTACCATGAAGTTCTCAGTGATGGAGTTCACCTTCAGCATGTGTAGAATAATATCAGTCCACCGTGCAGCTCGCTCTGCAACATCAACACGTGCAATTACTAAAACTAATATTCACTCACAACAAACATATTTCACAGTATTCCACAGTGTTACATTATTATACACAAACATTTTTATATTGCACACGAGAAACTACACTGCTGTTGTTTGGCTCATTCTAAACACATCTGATTATACTTTTTGAGGTCCCGTTTGATCACAAAGAAACATTTATTTGATAAGAAATGTAATAAAGTAGTGTTGTGATTGTATTTCAATTCAAAAGAACTGTTTTAATGTAAATATAAATAAATATATATTTAATGGCTTAAATACTCTTCAAAATAACAGCATTGGAAGTAAAATATGTGGTCATTGTTTCGATTATTATAACATTTAAGTTCATTTAATGACTCTCTCAATGAATGTTTATAAAAATATAAATGGTCTAAAGTTTCATATCACGTGTCTGCAACACTGTTGTAATAATAAACTGTTATTTGAGCATCAATTCAGCATATATGAACAGTTTCTGAATGATTTTGTCACTGAAGACTGAAGCACTGATGCTGAAAACTTCACTTTGGCCACAAACGAAATATCTTAAACTACATTCACACGAAAAACAATTACTTTAAAGCTTATTTTATTCATGTTTTTGTTCTAATAGTCACAACATCGGTGATGTAATCAATAAATACTCTACTTTTATCTATATATATATATATATATATATATATATATATATATATATATATATATATAGAGAGAGAGAGAGAGAGAGAGAGAGAGAGAGAGAGAGAGAGACTAGTTAAACTATGGCAAAATATATACATATAATAGCTGACCTGAAACACGTGTCCTCCTCTGAATAAAGCTGCATCTGCTGGTCCTCTGAGGTCAACTTGTTCCTGACAGTGATTTTTGTAAATGAAACTGACTGAATCTTTCCCAGCAGTGCTTTGCTTTGTTTATGGGCGACTGTATTACGCTGGTGACGCCATCATGTGATTTGTATTTGAATGGCGGAAGGCGGGAACGCGTGTTCGAAAATAGAATTAGTGTTCCAAACCGCAGAATGTTGATAAGAGGATGTCAAAGGTTCTGGTGTATTTCCAACTATTTCTGTAAGAAATTTGAAGTACTTTAACCGCTAATTGTGCCCACAATATTATTATATGTTGGACGCGAATCGATCAGAACTACATACCCGGGGGGAAAAGTGTAAACAAACTACAAACATGGCGGACGCGCGAGGCCAACCCTCAAAAGTAGAGGCTTCGGTAACATTGTTTGAATGACTATTAATTAACATCTAGCCGACTGGAAAATATTTAAAACACGTTTTCCACGTTATATTTCATCTGCAACAACAATGTGAAATAATATAAAGACGTGTTTGGACATTACCTTCTGAATGTATAGTTGTCTGAATACCTGAGGAGATTTCTCAGCATGAAAGACTCCTGAATGGCAGATTAACCTGCTGCTGCTTCTCCAATATGGTAGGCAATTAAATATGAAAGAAATGTGGATGATGTGTCGAGATGACTAGAGCGTTGTATAAGAATTGGGACACAGCAAATTAGTTTAGTTTGGAGAATATTGGACTCATTTAAATGGCGTACTAAATCAGAGGAAATTTGTTTTCATAAAGACTAGACTGGGCAAATGACGCCGGGGTCATGGGGTCCGGTTTCTCAGATGAAAATAAAAAATTCTACGATGAGCAAAGAATCGAGGATATCTTACCCAAGTGTGCTCCTCTGGATCATAGTGCTCCCAGTCTATTAGATACTGTCAACTACAACTACGGTGACAACTACAGTAAATCAATGGTAAATGATGCCAATTTGTAAACTGAAAAGTGTTCTGACTGCAATGTTGCACACAGTGTTCAATTCACACAGATTTATAGGTATTGAACGAATGACTCAAACCTGATGGTATGTTTGAAAAATAACTAATCCTTTCCCCTATCTGCACATAGATCAATGAAAGAATCACGTTCTGTAAGGACTCGTTATTCCAGAGTCACATTGTAACGGACTGACGGGGCTGGGGTGCTAACTTATACATTTAGAAGTAAAAATAAAAATACATTTTAATAAAGTCAGCGCTACATAGGATACACTAATAGTGCAGTAACCCTAGTAACCCTCTAGTTATAAAGCTAAAGACAAAAATAAATCAAACAGATCTAAACCAGTTTGAATTGCATTCTAAAGGCTCGTACACACCGGGACGCTTTTCATTTGCGTTTATCGTCAGCGTTTTTCAAGACGTTTTTCCGGATTCAAACCCAAGTGATTTTCACAGGCGTCGAGCAGAAGAGTATGCAAAATCACTCCTTGACGTTAGATGGCGCTACACAACTTTAAGCTTCTGACACCCGCATGTAACACAGAAGAAGAAGACAAAGTTGACACGCTTGTTGTTATGGATGGTTCAAGCAGCAGCTCCAGCTCTAGCGATGAAGAAATGATTATTGTTCACCAGTGCAATAAGCAGCTCCATGTTCATATCGCCTCTGGGCATCTTCTTCAGTGTGCGCTCGCATTGACAGTTTTGCGCTTGAGCGCCTCAAAGTGCTGTTTACTGTAACTTCAGCAGCTCCGTGCACGTGAACAAAAGTGCCAATCTGATTGGTGGAGAAGGTTTTGCAGCGCATCAAAACAAAAAAACGAGCATGAGGAGTTGCGCCTGACGTTTTGCGCGTTGGTGTGCACGATCACATTGGCGCCCTTTAATTAGTCACAAGGCGTTAAACGTCGACAGAAAACGCGAGCAAAAATACGTCTCGGTGTGCACGGGCCTAAACATTATTAAATTTGCCCTCCTTATAACCTCAAAAATAAGAATAACACTTCATACGTATTTTACAACACAACAAAATTTAAACCCATACCAAACATGCATATGAATAATTCAACACAAATACTAGAGTTGGGCGATGTTGACCAATTTAGCATCGTATGATGTCTAATGTGAAACATCGCGATGGACGATGACATCGTCTTCATAGGCGGAGGTGAATTATTTATTTATGAATAATGAATAATTCATAATGAATTAATTATTTGTAGCCTACCGTTTCAACAACCTGACCCGCATGGTCTTGTTTTACTCGTAACCAAATCATAAATAAATAAAGATAAGTTACACACAAATTACCACCTGTCAATTACTTTTTCCGCAGGACTCTGGCATGAGTAGGCAGAGTGATCTGTGTCAGTCAGGGCCGGCGTGTCCATAGAGGCGACCTAGGCAGCTGCCTAGGGCAGCAGAGCAGTCAGGACGGCGTCCGCGGCGCGTCTCTCTCCCCCCCCCCCCCCCCCCCCCCCCCCCCCCTTCGCATTCATCCCCAACAAACCCTGCATCATCTCAGCACCCCTTGGTATTCTCTTTCGTCCGCGACAAACCCCGCATCATCTCAACACCCAGCTCCGCCGCCCCCCTCCGCCGTTTTTTTTCGGATTGAAGGCAGCATAACTTTCTGTTTGAGGGCGGCATTCTCGTCGTTTACCTAGAGCGCCAGTTGAGCTTGCTCCAGCCCTGGTGTCAGTATAATAGCGTCGACAAACTTGGTTGGTAAAAAAGGTGCACAACCAACAGTATCTGAGGGTTTCGCTAAAATTACTAAGTACAAGCGTGAAAGTGAAAGATTGAAGCACTGTACTGATGCTGTGACACTTTACCTGATAGATTCAAAAGACAGAAGAGTCGTTAGATAGAGACAACATTAATTAAATAACACGTTTAACAACTATAGTGAGACGCGATCCAGCGATACATCCTTGATAAACTGTCCGACGTACACTGTTCTCTGGAGCTCAGACGAGCGCATAATAGTGTGTGTAGCTGTGGCTTTGTGGGTGTGCGTGTGTGTGATCACGTGATGTGTGTTTTCAGCAGACGGAGGGCTGTTCAGAAATGCTAGATGAAACGCCAGCGTGGACGTGGGTCATTTTCGTTCTAAAATGCCATTTTAAAACTAAGCTGTATTAGTGTAAACAGGGCCTGAGTGTGTAGTTTTCACGAGCGGGTTTGCGACGGTGGCGGGGCGGAGGATCGGCGATGCCGGCACAGCATCGTGATGTCTATCGGCCATCGGCGACCCTATCAAATACACAAAACAAAAAAGAAATAGAGGTACCTCTGTATACATGAAATAAATTTGTCCAATTAAAGACAATTCATAAAGATTAAACCACTGATTCACATCAAATCGAACCTAATTGCAACCACTACCGTCACACAGGGATTCAATATGAACAATTCAAACCTTTCCATGATTCACTCAGTTTAAGGATTCACTCGGTTCTAGTAATTCAGATGCTCACAACTAATTTAACAAAAGAATTAAATGGAAATAAGGAAAATAAGTTCCAAAGACGAGAGCAATAAGTAAAGCGGTATAGTCATGTTCAGGCATGTTTATTAGCAATCAATTCGCTTTTCACACGATTCTGCTGGTACATGACTCTCCTTTGTAAACGACCTTCCAACAGTCTTTAACTCCATCAAGAGCATGTTTTTGCTCATTCACTCATAAAGAATATACGCAGTGAAAAACTTGAGTTGCTGTAGTGTCCGTCAATGCTTTAGTGACTGTTTAACGCAGAAGTTCAGACGTACACTGAATCACCGTCTTTTCTGATCAATAGATTACAGGCGTTAATCATACAAACTACTAAGTCTCCCAGCCAAACGACTTCATTTCAGCCCAGGCTATCATTGCCCGAACTCCAGGATGAAGCTCCGCATGCTCTCATACCTGGTGTACAAACACTTCCTTTTATCCTTTCCTCCACAATTGAGAGAAGTTTTTTTTTAATTACATCGCCCCCGTGTGGACATTAAGTGACCCATCAATATTGCAAGTTTGCATATTTGTACATTAAGGTTACTCTCAGATGTGACCCTTGTTGTAAACAAATAAATGTTGGATAGAAGAGAACCCAGTCCAGGAGACTCGAAACAAGCAGAATTCCTTTATTGAGACGTGTTGGTTAATCTGCAGTCAAACAGCGTCTTCAAGAAGTCCATGTGTCTGCAGGAGCCTATTGGAGGTCTGCACTCTGCTAGTTTTATCACAAGTCTGCATTGAAACAAAGATGTCCTGTCTATATTGTCTTCTTAGGAGGAGGGGAGATGGCTAAACAAAGCATGCAAATTCAGCATTGAAGTCAGCATGATACCTGGCATATAGGTGTTAGAAACTGCCCAGCTACTGACCACACAAGTTAATCAACAAAGGGGTTTCTTTGGCCTGAAAGTATCACACTAAGGCCCCGTTTACACTAATGCGTTTTCGTTTTAAAACTGCGTTTTTTATCAAAAACGATCCGCGTCCACACTAGCGTTTCATCTAGCGTTTCTAAACTTATCTCCGTCCACACCACTCCACCAAAAACGTATATCACGTGACCATTCGCGCACTCTGGGCATGCGCGTTCAAGTATAAACAGGAAGCATGTGTCTCGCTCGGCATTTGGTTATTGTTAGTCAACAAACGCTGGTTGAACGATGAACGCGAGCGATTAGCGAGTGCTCGAACAATAGCTTGCCTCTTGGGAATATATGCAGCTGCTGTGGTAAAAAAGGCAGAGTTTAACTGCACAATGGCGCCTGAAACGGACAATAGTGCAAACAACGCTCCCATTTCTGTGTCCATGTTGTTGTTTACAGTGAAGGCTGGTCTGCCGTCTTCCGGTAGCGTTATAGTCATGTGATAGGGGCTTGACAAATAAGGGAAGGATACGCAATGACCCAAAAGCCCCAATCAGGTAGCGAATCTCAGCAGCCACGCCTCCGTTTTCAGACGTCTCCGTTTTTCCCCATCCACACTGAGACGGAGCAGCAGCGTATCAGAATTAAACGGGCTCTTCAGCGTTTCCAAAACGCTCCGTTTTCGGGGCTCGAATACTCCGACGTAGTGTGGACGGATGGCGTAACCGTAGCAAAACTTATGCGTTTTAAAACGAAAACGCATTAGTGTAAACGGGGCCTAAGACAAAGGCAGAGTCATTGAAAGCCTGCCCGTAGCATTTGCATCACTGGCTCAGCCAGTAGTCAGAAAAACAAAGGTTTAATGTCTCTCATAGCTGGGCTGTTAATGAAATGATATAATTAAAAACCAAAGAATATAACTTTTCAGTTATATGTAGATTATTGTTCATTTGAAATTAGATTATATAAATTTATAATTCCACACCCTCTTGTGTGTTTTTCCAATGTTTCTGACTGACTGAATCTCACTTGTAAGGTTTCTCTCCAGTGTGAATCCTCTCATGTGTTTTATGGCTTCCTAACCGACTGAATCTCTTGTCGCAGTGTGAACACTTGTAAGGTTTCTCTCCAGTGTGAATCTTCTCATGTGATTTCTGGTGTCCTATCTGACTGAATCTCTTGTCGCAGTGTGAACACTTGTAAGGTTTCTCTCCAGTGTGAGTCCTCAGGTGCATTTTTAGACATTTGGAATAACTGAATCTCTTGTCACAGTGTGAACACTTGTAAGGTTTCTCTCCAGTGTGAATCTTCTCATGTGATTTCTGGTTACCTATCCGACTGAATCTCATGTCGCAGTGTGAACACTTGTACGGTTTCTCTCCAGTGTGAATCCTCTGGTGTTGTTGTAAGATTGTAGCTGTAATAAAAGTCTTCCCACACTCAAAGCACACATACTCTCTCACACCAGTGTGAATCTTCTGATGTTTTCTTAAACTTGCTTGATTTGCAAAACTCTTTCCACACACAGAACATGAAGGCTTCTCATTTGTATGAACTTTAAGGTGGTCATTCAGGCTTGAAGCCAATAGAAATGATTTGCCGCACTGATCACATGTGTGTGTTTTCTCTCCAGTGTGGATCAACATGTGTCTATTAAGGTTTGATGAGTCTCTGAAACTTTTCCCACACTGAGAACATGTGAATGGTTTCTCTCCAGTGTGGATCCGCATGTGGACCTTGAGACTGTCTTTGTGCGCCAGACTCTTTCCACACTGAGTGCAGGTGACACATTTTTTGTCTTTTCTCTTCAGTGATTTAGTTTTTCCTCTCATTTTAACATGGCGTGTCTCCTCAATCAGGCCTGAAATGAAAGTGAAAAGACAGCATTTTATTTAAGTGATATAAAAAATGATAGTAGACAACAACTATAAAATCCTGATCATTTTGGTCATCAACAAGGTACACTGATCTTCCAGTCACCTTCTTTATATAAATATTTAATACTTGGCCACACAAATTTCCTTCATTCATTCAGTTTCCATTGGATTAGTCCCTCATTTATCAGAGGTTGCCACAGCAGAATGAACTGACAACTATTCCAGCATATGTTTTATGCAGCGGATGCCCTTCCAGCCACAACCCAGTACTGGGAAACTCCCATACACACTCATTCACACACTCACTCATACACTACGGCCAATTATGTTTACCCAATTCCCCTATAGCGCATGTGTTTGGACTGTGGGGGAAACCGGAGTATCCGGAGGAAACCCACGCCAACACGGGGAGAACATGCAAACTCCACACAGAAATGCAAACTGGCACAGCCAGGACTCGAACCGACCTTCTTGCTCTGAGGCAACAGCGCTTACCACACAAGTTTCATTTTTTAATGCATTACTTCAATTTAAGTCACCTCAATAATCAAATAGGTTGAGCTTTCCCTTGTGCTCAGGAGATTTCTAGCTATTAAGGCCCAATCCCAATTCTAATTTTGTACCCCTTCCCCTTGGCCCTTAAAAACGAGTGTGAAGGTGAAGGGCTTCAAAATTTACCCCTAAGAATTGGGACAGCACTACAGCACCTGCACATGTCATCATACGTCATCACGATCTCTTGCTTCATGTAAGATCAGACGATCGCGACTGCTGTAGTTATTCCAGTTGTGTTATTTTTTGGTATTAATCTTCAGAAAAAGGCATATATTATGTTATCATAACGATACAATGTGGCAATAAGATCGTAAATATACTGCGCATTTACACAGTGGCCATATTCATCTATGTAAACACACCAAATACAACACTAACATTATAGCAGACACTGTAAACAGCTCATTCTCAGTCACTAGACTGTTCTGACAGAGTGTTCGAGGGTCACCGAGTGTCAGAATGTTGTGGGACTGCTGTACAGGAGTTATTATTAGGGATTATAGATCGCGAAATTTAACGGTTTTTATTTTAGCAGTTTTTTTTTTATAAAAGCATGACGGTAAAACATGAACGCAGTTATGAATAAAACATTAAAACGTGCTTGTTTGTTGTAAAAATTCGTAATAATGACAAAAAAAATACTAATTTGTGGATCTCCTTACTTCCGGGTGCAGCTATCCTGCCGCTGTAGCTGGTGCATTCTGGGAAATTTACTTACCCCTTAGTTTCGAGTGTGGTCCTGAAAAATCTTCATTCGAAGGGGTGTATACCCCTTCCCCTTAGCCCTATGCCTTCAAGCTAAAGAGAATTGGGACACCACTATCCCTTCGCGGGAATGCGCAAAACGAGGGGTAGGGGTAAGGGGAAGGGCTAAGGGGTAGAATTGGGATTGGGCCTAAATTATTTAAAAGGCCTTAAAATATTAAGTCCAGTTGAGTAATATATACAGACCTCCTACCCTGCAAAAACTATTATCAGCGAGGAACTATAATAGAATATTTCAGAGCTTCGGTCTCGGTATTTATTGCCCGTACACCATTGTCAATAACGATTAAAAAAAGTTTGGTATGAAGTTTCGATATGAAGGCTAAAGTTTTATTAAAATGCCAATAAGCTTGCATGCGCACGGCTTGCATGACGCATACATTGGAGCATTTCATTTAATCTAATTATTATATATTTTTTTTTTATTAGAGAGACTGAATACAGTTCAGGTGTACAATAATGTAGATTATATAATATAATATTGTATAGTATAATAATTCCTCCGTTGCGTACACTGACTACGTTTACATGGACACCAATAATTCGATTTTAATGCGATTAAGACAATACTCTGATTAAGAGTCCTCCATGTAAACAGCGATTTTTGATGAACTTAATCAGATTAAGGTCATAATCAAACTAAAGAGATCAAATTAAGACATGTGGAGTATGCCGATTTTAGTCGCATTATTGAAGTGCAGTACAGACATGTAAACACCTTAATCGAACTATTACCGTCATGTAGGACTTTAAGCCGCTTTTTGCGACAGGGTAGTCCACACACAAACACATCAAGACACACACACACACACGGCTGATTGACACTCTTTGCACCTACCGAGTCAGCGCAGACCACAGACACCTGCATCATGAAATGCTGAGTTTTTTTTTCTTCCATTTAGCATGCGGTATGAACTTCAATTAAAACAACTCTTCCAGCAGTTCATAGTTGCATCCAATATCTCGTTTGTCACGGGTGGCATGCATGACATGTTCCCGAATGAAAGTGAAAGTGGCAAACTACAGTTAAAGTCGACAAATTAAAAATGAAACACCCGAAATTACATGAAACTCCGGAGGAAATGCGGATAGCGCGGTGACGCAATGACGCTAATCGAATTATGTGCTGTAACATGTAAAACGGGATGAAAGTAACACTCAAAAAGCAACTCATGCAAACACCTTAATCTTATTATTCTCTTAATTAGATTAAAGCAAATAATTCGATTACTGATGTCCATGTAAACATAGTCACTGGGTTCAAGCTTGCCTGTACACAGACTAGGGCTGTGCAATTAATCGAAAATTCGGTTTTGATTTCGGCTTCTAACGATTATGAAAAAACATTAATCGAGGTGAAACGATTATTGCATCATATACCGGCCCCTTTCCAGTTGTACACATTTGTTGCTCTGCAAAGCTCAGTTTCATGTGAACATGACTAAAAGCATGTACTGTACTAGGGTTGGGCCGATAGACGATGCCATTGTCCATCGCCAATGGCTGATATACTTCACGATGCTGAGCCGGCATCACGATCCATCGCCCCGCCCCACATTTATATTGATATGTAACTTATTATTTGCATGTCATCTTAATAGCAATAACGGTCTTTTCATGAGCTGTGTTAAATTATACTTATAGCTGCCGTTTGCACAGCTGACAGCATCGTGAGGATTAAATGAAGGATTATACAGGACCTCTCACGCTTAAAATGTGTATATTCAGTGGCAAACGCTGTTACCTGTAAACCCCGCCCCACAGACTTTACAGTGAATGGCTTTACTTATTTTCATAGCGGACTTGAAGACACTGGAAGTCTTTTATCACTCTTGGAAAAGTGTAAATGGTGGATTAACATTCAGCACATGATCACTAATAAGACGTGCCATTATTAGTGACTAGGCATGGGCCGGTATAAGATTCTGACGGTATGATAACCTTGGATAAAAATATCACGGTATCACGGTATTGTGATTACTGCTCTAAAATATATTCTTTTTAAATGTCTGGGTAAAAAACTAAAAGTTTTTTCCCCTTTGAACACAATATATTTTATTTTGAGAAACATTTATAATATTTTGGAGCAGTAAATGTGCCAGGTTAAATAATGAAAATGAATCATTGACGTCTGCTGTCTTCATTTGTTTCAAAAACACAAATTTAAAATGGCATCTTTGGATATCTTTTCTGCTGGAGATGCTGTTGTTAAAAACAAATGTAAAACAAAAAATCTTACACATACCTTAGGAACGGTATTAGAGAAAATTTTGGCGGTATGATAACCTTGACTTTTCCAAACCACGGTATACCTTGAAAACGGTTATCGTCCCATGCCTATTAGTGACTTTAGGTGGTTTCTAAAACTAAATCTGTCAGTGTTATTTTCATTCTCTCATCTTCAGCGCTTCACATTTCCGCCGTTGTAGCTCCTGTCATCTGAAGGCGGAAGGCGTTGACTGAGTGATTGACAGCTGATATTAACCAATCCATTCGGGTTCAGTTCTAGCGCAGTGGACCAATAAGAAGAGCACAAAGGCAGGACAAGCATTGCAGGCTTTTTTTTTTTTTACTTCAGCAAGTTCACAATCGCATAACAACTGTTTTAATCTGTTCCTGAGCGCTGCGTTTGGCGTCTTTAGGTGCAAAGATGCATCCTGCATAAATGTCTCCTAAATCCGCGCACGCGGTGAGGATTTTGCAGTGAAAACAGGTCGCACGGCAACAATTTATTCACTTGCACAAATGCTTTCAAATATATATTTTAGGTTTTACGGTCGAGCCCTAGCATCATTACTTGTTATTATTTCCTCATAATAATACTAAAATAAGGAAGTTATCATTAATCACAATACAAATTACAGTGAACTCCAAACGAACTCTCGTCTCCTCCACCAGATGTAAGGAAAAGGCCATTATATAAGGACACAGATCACTCTGCCAGAATCCCGCGGAAAAAAAGTGATTGAAAGGTGGTAATTTGAGTGTAACTTTATTTATTTATGGTTTGGTTATGGGTAAAGCAAAGACCATGTGGGTCAGGTAGTGAAAACGATAGGCTACAATTATTAAATTCGTTATGAATTAATTGATATTTAACAACAGCCACCCCGCCTACGACGGCAATGCCATCGTCCATCGCCGATGTTCACATTAGACATCGTACGATGATCGTATGACATCGCCCAACCCTATACTGTACTGTAACTAGGGATGCACCGATACCATTTTTTTTGGAACCAATCCGATCCCGATTACAAAATTCTGAGTATCGAACGATACAGATCCGATCCCGATACTGTGCCGTTTTTTTTTTTAAACCTAATGCCTAACCCTAACTTTAAAGGGCCATGAAACCCCCTGTCTCAGCAGGGTGTTTTCACACCTCTAGTTTGGAAAAAGTCAGGAAAAGTGGGCGTGTCCTGCTCCGTTTAGGTGGGAGTGTCATGGGAGGGAAAGAGGGAAGGATATGCAAATATGGGAGTTTCTGTTTGGGCACACAGACGCAGGGGAGAAAGAGAGTCACTGTGTTTACATGGACTTTAGTAATGTAATTACTTGGCAAATTATTAATTTGTCGACTTTAACTGCAGTTTGGCATTTTCACTTTTTATTCAGGAACATTTCCTGCATGTTGCCTGTGACAAACGAGATATTGAAAGCAAGGAACTGCTGGAGAGTGGAGTTTTAATGCAATGTTTGATACCGCACGGTGAACGGGAGAAAAAAAAATCCTCCGCATTTCTCGGTAACTTATGTACTCGGTAGGTAGCGTCAGAAAGCCGTGTGTATATAGACTATCCTGTCACAAAATGCGGCGAAAATCCTGCACGACGGGAAAAGTTTGATCATGTTTACATTTGGAGAGCAGTTTGTATTGCTAAATTTGTTGCAACTACAATTACCACAAATTACCAGTAGGCTACTTTATGGTTTAAAAACAATATATTACTTACTATAAATTACTATAGTATTTAATGTGGGAAATCATTAATAAAAAAGTTATTAGAAAATTAAGCAAATAAATACTATTAAATCGCTTGAGTAAAATATAGTGTTCACATTTATAAAATGTAAAAAAAAAAATTATTACATGTAAAGATGTTATTGCCTATGCATATTAACTTGCTATTATTACCTTCATCCATTATATAAATTAAAACTGTCCAATTTAGATAGTTCAGCAAGGCCAGCAAACGAGTATCTGCTATATTGACTCTGTCAGATAATAATGACTGATCATCTATGATGACTGATAGAAAACTATTTAGTCTATTATATTGAATGGCAATCAGAAACAATGTTCATCATTTGCCTGCCTCGATCGCAATATTTGTGAAACAGTAAACACTCTTGTTTAATGTGTACAATATTTATCAACAATATATATAAAAATATATTGGTGACGATGTCCGAGAAGACGTTAATAACATTAACTTCCGTCGTAACCATATATGGCTTGCCTAGAACGTGTGTCCTGGATTGTGTGTGCCTGAAATGTGTGTGGTTCTGCGGGCCTGCAGCTGGATATATCTCGACTGATTGTTTGCCTTTATTTTCTCTATTGTATAAACTTATTGTGCGCTATACTTTTATAATGGCCGTTATTGATCATTAAAATGGATATTCAGTGAAAGAGAGGGTATGTTTCGTATTTTCAATGAAAATGAAAGGAGGCAGTGATGTTATAGGCTCCGTTTTGTTATAAATATGCTTGAAGATGACGCTCATATCATGCAGCTACACGACGCCTCAACATTTTTGATGTCTGTTGTTGCTTATCAAAGTGAAAATATACAGTTCCTCACATCATGTTTTCATTTTATTGTCAAGATAGTGAAACAGCGTAGCCAGGGTGATGTGAATGACTTTATAAAGTACACACTCGGGAGTTTGTTTTCCATATCAAACTTGCGAAGTCTGAACTTACACGGAGAGGTTGCAGGACTGAACTGTGTGAAGGCTACTTAATATTGAGGAAAAAGCCCCAATCAGAGAGGTGAATGTCTGCAGCCCCGTCTCCGTTTTCAGATGTCTCCGTTTTCCCTCATCCACACTGAGACGGAGCAGCAGCGTATTAGAATGAAAACGGACTCTTCAGCGTTTTCAAAATGCTCCGTTTTCGGGGCTCAAAAACTCCGACGTAGTGTGGACGGATGGCGTAACGGTAGCAAAACTTATGCGTTTTAAAACTAAAACGTATTAGTGTAAACGGGGCCTAAAGCATACAATAAATGCATCACAAATCAGTTCATTTTAGTTCAATTTGGGTTTATTATCAGTAATGAAGTAATCAAGATAATCAGTAAACACACACACGAACACACACATAAATGTTGCCTAATCACTGGCCAGTAGCACTACTTAAAAATTAATTGTGCTCTCCTTTCTTTCTGGCTTGCAAGTTTCTCAATGACCTTTTGGTTAAAGTCAGTCATCTCAGTCACCAGTCTCTTCTCTATTGACAGCATGGCCAATGCATTTAGCCTCTCTTGCGTCATGCTGTTTGAAACAGCAAACACGGAAAACAGTAAACGGCATGACTTACATCTCAACCTGCCAGCCAACTCTGTTTGTCATAACAAGTGCTGAAAAAGCCCCGAGTGTACGCGCGCCCGCGATCACTTGACTACTGGTGAATTTGCAAGGAAGGTCGATCTGGTCCAAGATCCTCGATTCTTTTTTTTTTTTTTTTTCCATCCAAACGCCTTGTGAACGGATATCTTTGCAAAGATACAACGGAATTTTCCTTCATCTCGAGAAATCCCAACAACACACAACAATGCCTCAACGTAGCTACCTTCCTACAACGTTGTACCAACCTTGCAAAAAGGTTGAGGATTCTACGTTGTTGCTGAAGGTTGTCACAACGATGTCATAACGTTGCCATTTAAACATCATGAGGGCCGCATGCTTTAGGTTGTGCTTAGGTGGCGTGGACGACCACTGTACAACATTTACTCGTCACAACTAATCAGTTTAAATATCAACAGACCTTTGTCTCATTCATCAACCACCGAGGAGACGTGAGTATTGCTTTATTTGTTCTTGCTATAAGATATGTAAATTGTGAATATTGAAACAAACCTACGATTTCGACAACAATCTGTTCCAACATTATACACCCACAAAAAAGCCATAAAGAAGTTATTACGAGCGAGTAACATTTCAGCACTCCGTTCAAAGAAAGCGACAACATTAAAATCATTATGTTAAATCTCTCGATAAAACATTTTCCTGAGAATTTACCTACCCCTTGTCTTTAGTCGAGTGGACAATAATGTTTTTGAGGTTCAGATTTTTCCATATCGATCGTGATCAGTCAGTTATGGTTACTTCTTCACACGATCCCAGCCGATCCACTTTTTACAAAACACACGAACTGACTTTTAAATGCAAAACACCTCTGTGCAGTTTGCATCCCGTTAAGGACTCACAGTTCACTCAAAAATGAACATTTACTGACGAATTATTTATCCTGTAATTAATAAGTGATTTCAAACTTTTAAATTTCTTTATTCTGTTGAACAATGTGGTGGAAATTCAATTTTTCATCTTATATTCATTTATTCATTCATTCATTCATTCATTTTCTGCCGCTTTTCCGGGGCCGGGTCACGGGGGTAGCAGTCTTAGGAGAGAACCCCAGACTTCCCTCTCTCCAGACACTTCCTCCAGCTCCTCCGGGGGGATCCCGAGACGTTCCCAGGCCAGCTGAGAGACATAGTCCCTCCAGCGCGTCCCGGGTCTTCCCCGAGGCCTCCTCCCAGTGGGACATGCCTGGAACACCTCCTTAGGTAGGTGTCCAGGAGGCATTCGAAATAGATGCCCGAGCCACCTCAACTGACTTCTCTCGATGTGGAGGAGCAGCGGCTCTACTCCGAGCTCCTCTCGAGTGACAGAGCTCCTCACCCTATCCATAAGGGTGCACCCTGCCACCCTTCGAAGGAAACTCATTTCGGTCGCTTGTATCTGAGATCTTGTCCTTTCGGTCATGACCCAAAGCTCATGACCATAGGTGAGAGTAGGAACGTAGATTGACCGGTAAATCGAAAGCTTTGCCTTTCGGCTCAGCTCCTTCTTCACCACGACGGACCGGTACATCGACCGCATTACTGCTGCCGCTGCACCAATCCGCCTGTCAATCTCACGTTCCATCCTTCCCTCACTCGTGAACAAAACCCCGAGATACTTGAACTCCTCCACCTGGGGTAAGGACCTTCCTCCAACCTGGAGATGGCAAACCACCTTTTTCCGGTGGAGCACCATGGCCTCGGATTTGGAGGTGCTGATTCTCATCCCAGCCGCATCACACTCGGCAGCAAACCATCCCAGTGCATGCTGAAGGTCCATGCTCGATGGAGCCAACAGAACAACATCGTCTGCGAATAACAGAGATGAAATCCTCTGGTCCCCAAACCGAACCCCCTCCAGCCCAAGGCTGCGCCTTGAAATTCTGTCCATAAAAATTATGAACAGAATTGGAGACAAGGGGCAGCCCTGCCGGAGTCCAACATGCACTGGAAACAAGTCTGACTTATTGCCGGCAATGCGAACCAGACTCCTACTCTGTTCATACAGGGACGAGACGGCCCTTAACAGAGCGCCTCTGACCCCATACTCCCCGAGCACCCTCCACAGAATGCCACGAGGGACACGGTCGAACGCCTTCTCCAAGTCCACAAAACACATGTGGACTGGATAGGTACATGGTGCTCTGTCTCACCTGGAAAACTAAAACACATATGTGAGAATGCTGTTTGTGGACTACAGCTCAGCATTCAACACCATAGTGCCTGCCAAGCTGGTGGTGAAGCTCCAGGCTCTGGGCCTACACAGCTCTCTGTGCAACTGGATCCTGGACTTCCTGTCAAGCAGACGCCAGGTGGTCAGAATGAACAACATCACCTCATCCACACTGATCCTCAACACTGGTGCCCCACAGGGCTGTGTTCTCAGCCCACTCCTGTACTCCCTGTACACACATGACTGTACATCCAAACACAGCTCCAATGTCATCGTTAAATTTGCTGATGACACAACGGTGGTGGGCCTAATCACCGATAATGATGAGACGGCCTACAGAGAGGAGGTGCACGCTCTGCCGCAGTGGTGTCAGGAAAACCACCTCTCACTCAACATCAGCAAAACCAAGGAGCTGGTGGTGGATTTCAGGAGAGAGAAGAAAGAACACACTCCCATCACCATCAACGGGACACCAGTGGAGAGAGTCAGCACTTTCAAGTTTCTTGGAGTACACATCTCTAATGTGGACACATCCTGTCCTGTATCTCTAAATTCATTTAATGTTATGTAATTTTGGTGTATGATATATTATTAAAGCATTATTATATTATTAATAAAGTAGGCTACATAATTACTCACTGGAGATTTAATATGTAAATAACATTAAATGTCTGAAGCTTCAATATAAACTTGCTAGTCAGTAGTCATATATATATATATATATATATATATATATATATATATATATATATATATATATATATATATATATATATATAATAAACTTTATTTTATACTGTTTGCTTATAATTAAATGTGTACTGTATGTATTAAATGTTGTGAAATATATAATAAAAAGTTTGAATAAATTCATTTGTGTGGCATTTTTATACTTCAAAGTTTACACATGCAGTTGTTAAATTAAAAAGGAAAAATTAATGAACAATACTTAATATTAAGCAATACTGGAAAAGTATTACTGCTTATCCTGTATTCTAGGCAGTACTGATATACTGCCTGGAAAAACATTAATACATGTAGTAAGAACGTCGTCTCATGGTTGCTGAATGTCACATGACAACGTTGCTACAGCCTTCTCGCGTCTTACATTTCTACGTTGTAACCAGGGCTTGACATTAACTTTTTTGATCACCAGCCACTTTGGCTAGTAGTTTTCCAACATTACTAGCCACTCGCCATTTTCACTAGCCACAATTTTATTGTTGGGAAAATATATTTTATACACATAAATATGACTTTGACATGCTAAAATTACTTAATTTAGATGTTGCGTTTTCTCCAAATGCCTCATTCATTTCACTTTTTGTGTGTCGTGTATGAGCTTGCTAAATGTTCATGAGCAAATGGGTCATGGTTTCATAGTATTGCAATTAGTTTTTATTTCACATCATTTTCAGAGCTCAAAATGAAGGATTTACCGAATTTATCTCTGACCACACCAAACATAAACAATTAATTGTTTTTAGGCATAAATTTTAATTGTGTCAAAACAAGCATAATATAGCTGTTTACTATACTTTTTATTTAACAAAACATATGCAGTCATCTGTCCTGCCTAAAGGTCCCAAATCACCAGTTAACTACACATAAATGGGGAGTAATCTCCCATTAAAGCAATGGTATTGTAAAAAATGATAATTAAACCACATTAAGCAAAATAAAGCAGGTAAAAAACATACTGTGTGATAATGAAAGGATTATAACGCACACGGTTAACGTTAGACACATAAATAATCTGTTCAAATAATGGTGAAAGTGAAAGCAAATCTGGAGCTCTTGAAAGCAGCAAGACTGTGGGTGCATGTTCATCACTTTTTGTCTAGTCTATTTGAAAGAGAACTGATCACATCAGCTGTGTTTCTAGACACAGTTGCTTCACGCAAGGAAACGAGAGTGCGCACGCGTTTTAAACAGTCGCGCGCATCAACTCAGCTGCGAGAGATCATCCTCTCATTCGGTATTCATCTGCTTTTTTATTGCTCACGCGAACGTAATTATGTTTCTCAGTCGTGTTGCTTCTTAATTCTAAGATCGCCTTTGCATGCATATTGGACCATCCTTATTGTCGAACCCTGCTTTCATGAATTATTATCCGGGAAAATTATTTTCAACCAGCCAACGTGGCTAGTGGGAGTGTCTGTCTTACCCGCCACCACTGAAATCTACCCGCATTTGGCGGGTTGACGGGTGTTAATGTTAAGCCCTGGTTGTAACAATGTAGCGAGCACGTAAACGGCGACGTTGCCTTTGAAAAAATACAACGTTGTACAGACATCGCCACAACGTAGATGTGTTTGTTGGGATTGCACTTGCTTTCACTATGATTAAAGGTCAGCACAGACGAGCTGCTGCTGAACGGTCTAAGTGAGAATGGTCCAATCACATAAGGCCAATCATATAAAAACAAATATGATTCGTTCTAACAACAAAAATGGAAGGGTTCAGGACGCAGAGCGCTGCGCCCCAAGGACAATTTAAAACCGGCCATTTAGAGCTTATTGTCATATCACGTGCATTGCAAAAGTTCGTGTACCTACATAGACACTCATTAGTCCGGCGCCCCGCACACATATGAACAAATATTGTTCATACATTTTTTTTTCAATAAATGTTAGTATGACTACAATAAATGTTAGAATGTTATAATTAAATCAATTTATTTTGTTAATATTTGTGATAATAAATATTGACATATTAAAGGGGTCTAACTTGAAGGGGGCGGCGCCCCAGCGCCCTCTATTGACCAGCCGCCACTGATATTAACATACTGTAAACTTAGTAACTAAATCATTTTGACTAAAGGTATGTCTTTAAAAACTTAAAGAGCACTGCTGACGATACAAACTAACTTTGCCATCAGAATGAACAAAGGGCACTGTACTCACACACATTTAACAAATCCGTAGACACAGCAAAATCAAACTGGAGCTGCGTCTTTTTTAAAAGGAGACGATCGGCAAATCCGGATTTCATCATTTGCAGATGCGAAAAGCTCTCGGGTAAAAAATGTTCCTTACAAACTCATTTCTGTTGTGTGTACTGTAATCCACACGTGAGGCCAGCAGCGCTTTCATAGCGGGGAAATGAAAACAAAACCTGCGTTGCAGCACACTAATAAACACAGCACAATAAAATGCAACACTGACGACCCGTGTCTCCAAATTCTCGCTCTTTCACTTGTTTTGGCAACACAACGTGGCGTCTCTCTGTCGTCTGAACATTGGTAAAACAGTCTTCGTGGCTATCATGCATATTAATGAAGTTGCACACAATAGAGCGTGCTGATTGGTTTGAACCAAGTCTTTCTCGTGAATTAATGCTGCACCCTCAGAGACGTCACGATGTACTCGCAGGTACAGACATCCACTCTCCACGCTGGATTCACACGCAAGTATCTCATGGCCGTGACGCAGCTTCAAAAATTTGTTTCAAACCGGAAGAACGAATTTGCTCAAAATAATGCAAAAACAACCAATTTTCACTTTTTAGTGCAATATATGTGTCCTAATAGTGTTTATAGCAGCGCGGGACACATATAGGACTGTCAACTAGGGATGCACCGATACCATTTTTTCCCCAACCGATCCGATCTCGATACCAAAATTCTGAATATCGATCGATACCGATCCGATCCCGATACTGTGCCGTTTTTTTGTTGTCCCCAACACTATTTGCGTTAAGACTGATAGGTGCATCTTTTGCATGGTTTACTAATGTTTTGCCGTTGCGCGCTATGTGCTCTCGAGCGGAAAAAGCGTGTTACGTCAGTCTCGTCTTTTTCATTCTTCAATCAAATGAAAGCAGAGGCGGGGTTGGGTTTTCTTTGAGGTGACAGCAGTGTTTGTGTTGTCAAGACGACTTCGGCGAGCTTTTAATAATGGAGGAGAGACTTGAGGTCGCTGTTTCAAGTCATTCAAAGCTGTATGACTTTACAAATCTTGAATATCATAATGCAATTAAAAATTGCAATTACTGACAGGAACACTCGCGCACAATACGGCTCAGCTGATTCAGTCGTTTCCTAGTGACATAAAAAGAGCACCGCGCTCCTTTTTCTCTTGTCATCAATAAAGGCAGTGCAGTGCGCCTCGCGTTTTTGGAATGGAAAAGCGCGTGCAGTCACAGTAACGTGCAACCACACGTGCCTACATATTTTGTCAAAGAAGCAAAATGAAAGAAGGATATTTCTGCTCACAGTTTGACACAGAATTGTTGACAAACCAGCCAGCGCTGATGTGGATCGCCTCTGTGCTGCCAGAGCCGTGTCATAAACTCAATAAATAGGCTATTGGTGATTTAGTGTTCAACCAACAAACCAACCTTTTTTCCATTTGGAAAATTACAGTTATTAATAGTTCTTATATAATATAAATGTTTAAATAGCCTAATCTACCAATCAAACAAATCCAAATTTTTGTTTTTTTGCATAGGCTAATGGACCTCGCACCAAACTGAGGCTTTCATTTTACAGCTTAAAAAACATGTATGCAAATAATGCAATATCATATGTAAACAACAAAATTGTTATATGCTATGTAGTAGCCAATACTTTACAAAAAGTCAACATAGAGCCTTTAGGTTCATTGTCTTTCATTACACGCAGTGTGCGCACATGAACCGCGAATGAGACAGAGGAAATAAGTCATAATCGTAATTAAAGACAATCTTTAAACTAATGAATTCTATTTAGGGATGCACCGATCCCGATACTTGGATCGGATATCGGTTCGATATCGCATATTTTTGCTGGATCGGGTATCGGCCTGCTGGTACCGATCCAAATCCGATCTTGCGCGTGCGCTGTATTCTGTGTAATTTATAAGCCAACAAAAGCCACGAAGGAAGCCTATTATAAAGCACTAGAAAGTTGACAAGCAGACCTACTATATCATAAATGTTTTGAAGCCATTCTATAGTTTAATGTGAAGTACAGATGAATATTGACGTGGTTAAATTCATGTTCACTTCAGCGCTTCCCGCCGCTGCGCCTGTCAATCATTCTCCATTCATTCACAATTCAAACTGCGTGTCGCGTTCATGACAGCACGAAAAACTGTCTCCAAGACTATTTGTTCTTGTTAGTTTAAATAATCAGTGTGGAAATGCATTTAGTTTTGCATTAAATGGGTTCATTTTGACCTGAAACATAGAGATCATTGCTGTTTCTAAATCACGCGCTGTGTCTGTTAGATCAGCAGATCGCATTCACAACACTGGAGTAGGGTTAGCCAGCCTATTATCTCCACTTCACACACAAAGTAGGCCTACCTGAAACTTTAAATTAGAAAAGGCTTAATAATCATTGGACATCCTCAACGCACTGATTTCTCCCCTTTGTGCTGCTGTTTTGGAAGTGTCCGTATACCGGAGGGCTGCGCGCTGTGTCTCAGTGATGCAAGCGCTTCATTCAGGCACCGGCTGCGCAGACGCAACATATTATAGATTATTCTTATAATAGGCTGGGTTTATGTTATTATGTTCCTTCCGCGAATGTTTGTTCCTTCTTATGTTTGTGCCGCGAAAAGTTTGTAAAGCCTGGCTCATTGTGGTTTAGTTGATTAAATTATTAAAAGTGAAAATGACGGCCCGGGGGGCATATGAATTGTCATTAACAGAAAAGTATTTAGCCTAATATAGGCTACTCTGAAACTGAATATTTCGCTGTAATTATATATATATATATATATATATATATATATATATATATATATATATATATATATATATATATATATATATATATATATATATATATATATATATATTTACATTTTATTTAACAGACCAGTTTGTCAGATTGTGCACTAAAGCATATAAGCGGACCTTGTTTTGAACTTCACATCAAATATTCTTGTTTATTTTGTAGATAACTGACCAACAAAAATACATTAAACAAAACCAACAAAGTAAAACTGGCCTCAGACGGTTTAGTTTAGTCTGCTTCAAACCTGCAGGAAAATATCAGGCTTTGCTAAAAGGCCGATTGTTTTACCAATGATTAGGGTCAATAGTGGTAGCCTATTACAGATTTCAAAGAAAAATCTGAATATTAAAAAGGAAACATAAGCTGGACCACATCAGATCAATGTCATAATGAATGCTCAAATAATGTAGTCCATAGTTTATAGCAAGCATCATATTTAGTTAGATTGTGCCATCTGTCATCTACAGTAGCCCTATAGGTCTGTTATTTTTACTGAAGAAGATATATTATTTGAGTTAATCAGCAGAACTATAGAAACCATATTATGTTAATAAAAAAATAATAATAAAAAACAGCACAATATCGGGATCAGATCGGTATCGGTCGATACTCAGAATTTTAGTATCGAGATCGGATCGGTATAAAAAAAATGGTATCGGTGCATCCCTAATTCTATTAAACATGTTGACAGAGGATTTGTAATATTTAACATTAATTAATTAACATTAATTAAATGCATATTTTGGAGCGATCTATTTGAGGTAGCCTGATATTTTTATTTGATGAAAGAAAAAAAACATGATTGGACAAACAGCCTCCCGGTTCTTAAAAAGTCAGTGTTTTCGTTTTGTAATTTACATTTGTCATTTAGGGGAAAGATCTAGAGCAGGATTTATTTTATTCTTTTAGTTTATTCTGTTTTTCTATATGCTGCTGAAAACACAGCAGGTGAAGATGCTGTATTATGTTCTGTATGCAGGTCGACGCACACACATAGAGTGCTATAGTAAAGTATGCTAAACGTCATATGTGCATCGATTAAAATATTGTTATATGCAAAATAAATGATAAACGATTTTGGCCCACCTGGAATGTCACTTAGTCCATCTTTCATATTTAGTTACCTACAATATTGGTGATTCAGCTGTGTTTATCTGTTATTCACAAGTCTTTCATGCAGAGAATCTCCTCAGGTCTTTGGATAATAATAATAATGCATTCAGAAGTTAATGATGATTCGTGTAGCGGTAGTAATGGAGCAAATGAATGCTGGAAAATAGCAAAATACTCAAAGAAAAGGAAGAAAACGAACAGTCCAGCTTACAGAACTAAAATGCCTATCAGTGCTTCACACCCCAGTCCAGCAGGTGACAGTAGAGCACCTTTAATGTTGGTTCGCCAGCCGCCATAAAACATCTAAAGAAGAAGAAGAGTCCTGTGGAGGAGCTCCAGATGGATACTTTAGTTTTGTGTTTACTTCATGATTAAAGTTCTTGCTTCTGAATGGGCGAGTTTGAGCTACGAGTACAGTAATAAAGACAAAGAAAACAGTCTTCAGTAACTTAATATAGCTTAGCTTAATTTTAACTTGCTTATAAGGGACTCTGGTTTAAAATTCAGTCAAGATAGCGTGAATTTTGCATTTAATCCCTTTATCTTGCTTTTGTGCGATACCCTCTGACAATATGAACTGATAAATAAGGTAAGAAACATAAATAAGGAAAGAAACATACCTGTTTGCGTCTGAATTAGCAGCTGAAATAACAAAGTCCAAAGGCAAGCAGCTGAAGTGTCCGTCAGATAAACAGTCTGGCTGCTGGCAGCAGAAGCTTAAATATAAAAGCTGGAGTGTGTTGAGATTTCTTCAGCTCTAAACCTCCACACGAGTTTTCCTTGCTCTGAGCTTTTACTCGGATAATGCCTCTGCTAACTGTGTGCGCAGCACTACTGCCATCTAGAGGACAACAACAACAGCAACATCCACTAATCGCCACATCCCCTTTCATTAGAGAGAAAACATCATCTGCAGAGCACAAACAACCGATATATAACATAAAACTCTCCAATTGTGACTAAAAGACAAAGTCACCTTCACACATTATAAATAGAAATACCCACATAAATAAAAACTATATAGTGTTTTTACTGTAGTAAAGTACATGAATGAGTCTGTTACTGACACAAGCAGGGCTTAATTTGAGCCAGATCCTGTTCCGCAATCTTTCCCAGCAGTGCTTTGCTTTGTTTATGGGCGATTGTAAGTTCACGCTGGTGACGCCATCATGTGGTTTGTATTTGAATGGCGGAAGGCGGGAACGCGTGTTCGAAAATAGAATTCGTGTTCCAAACCGCAGAATGTTGATAAGAGGATGTCAAAGGTTCTGGGGCCTGTTTCAGAAAGGAGGTTAAGTGAAAACTCAGAGTATTTTAACCCTGAAATGAGAGAAACTCTGGGTTTTCCGTTTCAAAATGGCAGGTTTGTCAAACTCAAGAAAGCAGGGTAAGTCAAGCCTGTTTCTGAAAGAGTGGTAACTTTAACTCAGAGTCAGTTACCGTGGTAACTTACTCTATGAACCTAACCTGGTCAGGAGCAGGTTTTAATCTCTAAACTCTGAGTTTCTGTCGGTCTGCTCCACTTTTTTAAAGACAAAGCTGTATTTCTCACCTTAGACTTACGTTTCCACACACCTATTTTAATGTGCATTTTGGATATGCGCATAAAAAATTGGTTGATGGAAACACCAAGATGCTAATAACTTTTGAAAATAGGCATAATAAACATATGCACATAACTGAGTAAGAGAAACTTTTTATTTGATAAGAAAAGATGCGCATAAACTACGATGGAAACAGTTTTACTAAACAAATTCCAGTATACGCATTAAAAAGGTTTGTTATAAGAGATCATACGATGATGAAAATGTGTGTGAATGGACAAACCAGCATGTTGAGCACACTGTAAATAATCTGAAATGTTGTTTTGGTCATTCTAAAACGCCTTAACCGTTTCAGTATTATTATATTATTAATTACCTTCAAAGAGTCTGCAGCGTGTCAAGAGCGTCTGTTCTCCGCGTCTCAAACACCACCACGCGTTCATTGTGTGTCGGCATTGTCTTGAGGCACAAGTCATTTATTAAATAAAGAACATGTTCACGCAGCTTCTTCTACCGCAGTAAATTCAGTTTTTACTGTTTATATTTAGCGCCAGTTAATCAGGAAGTGACAATTTTGTTCTCTTTGACTGGTTGGATGGAAACGCTGCTTTACTCGCACATCTTTTATGCGATATTCCAGTTTTGCACATAATTTTAATTCACGTTTTTGGATGGAAACATAGCTAATACATTTCAGTCACACAAGGAACAAAGTCACGTACGAGAATAGTTTGTCCTTTCTTAATAATTAATTAGCTTAAATTCACTGACCTACTAACTAGATTAATGGTATTATTACTCCTTCTAAAAACTATTTTTTTTAGTTCTGCTTACATTATAAATAATATTATCATCCTCTACCACTCGAACTATAAAAAAGGCAGACACACAAGTGCACTTAAATCTATTAAAACTGATCAATGTGTGCAAAAGTGGGAACCTTAAATTAAACATTTCCACTGAACATTAAGCTAAGATTATCTGCATTCTTGTTTTGTCAAATTTGTTGTAGAAATGCACTAGCCTATTTTATGTAATTTAATGCAATTACATCTGAAATAACTTTAAAATTATGGCCAATAAACGTCACACATTACATTACTTTTTTATTATACTTAATTATTTAAATACTTTAAATGTAAACTTGTGCATTAACTTGAGCATCTATGTTTTCCCACGCTAACTGTCTCTGTTTCACTGATGCAATGGTGTTGCTTTTTTAAATATATGCTCATATTTGCTATAACTTTGCATGAACACATCAAGTTCAGCTGGAGAACTCGTAGTATCTGCGCTCCATTGATGATGCCTTTTTATAGTTGCGGTGTGCGGGCTTAACTCTGAGTTGGTCTACTCAAAGTTGATTAACCCAACCCAGATCAGCTATTCTGAAACCGAAAACTCTGAGTTTTTAATCTCTCGGTAAATCAACTCAGAGTTCAAGTTTAAACACCGAGTTGATTGAACCTCCTTACTGAAACAGGCCCATGGTGTATTTCTGGCTATTTCCGTAAGACATCTGAAGTACTTTAATCGCTAATATTGCCCACAATATTATTATTTGTTGGATGCGAATCGATCAGAACTACATACTCGGGGGAAAAGTGTAAACAAACTACAAACATGGCGGACGCGCGAGGTCAACCGTCAAAAGCAGAGGCTTCGGTAACATTGTTTGAATGATTATTAATCAACATCTAGCCGACTGGAAACTATTTAAATCACGTTTTCTGCGTTATATTTCATCTGCAACAACAATGTGAACTAATATAAAGGCGTGTTTGGACATTACCTTCTGAATGTAGTTATCTAAATAACTGAGGAGATTTCTCAGCATGAAAGACTCGTGAATGGCAGATTAACCTGCTGCTGCTTCTCCAATATGGTAGGCAATTAAATATGAAAGAAATGTGGATGATGTGTCGAGATGACTAGAACATAGTATAAGTATAAGAATTGGGACACAGCAAATTAGTTTAGTTTGGAGAATATTGGACTCATTTAAAATTTAATTTCAAAAAGAGTAGACTGGCATTTTCACTTCTCTTCTTTCCTCCCTGTATTTATTTGAGTTCTTCTCTTTACTGAGGTGTTCCTACCTTGTTTTGTGGATCTGTATCAATTCAATTCAATTCATCTTTATTTGTATAAGGCTTATACAATGTAGATTGTGTCAAAGCAGCTTCACATGGAAGATTATAGTGAATTGAACAGTGTCAGTTCAGTTTTCAGAGATTAAGTTCAGTTCAGTTTAGCTCAGTTCAGTGTGGGTTAATAATCACTACTGAGAGTCCAAACACTGAAGAGCAAATCCATCGATGCGCAGCTCTACAGATCCTGAACCATGCAAGCCAGTGGCGACAGCGGCGAGGAAAAAACTTCACCAATTGGCGAAAGCGAAGATTTAAAAAACCTCGAGAGAAACCAGGCTCAGTTGGGCACGACCATTTCTCCTATGGCCAAACGTCTTGTGCAGAGCTGCAGTCTAGGCGCAGCAAGGTGGACCTCATCGAAGACTCGTCTGTCCTTGGAGCATCACAGGAGTCAGTCTCATGCTCTCAGACCATGATGACCACCACAGCAGCTGCTCAGGATACGGCCTGGTCCAGGAAACTTTTTGATCATCTCGTCGCTGGTCTTGGATCGCATCAGTGGCACTGCATAGTAGGCATGGGCCGGTATAAGATTCTGACGGTATGATAACCTTGGATAAAAATGTCACGGTTTCACGGTATTGTGATTACTGCTCTAAAATATATTCTTTTCAAATGTCTGGGTAAAAAACTAAAAGTTTTTTCCTCTTTGAACACAAAATATTTTATTTTGAGAAACATTTGTAATATTTTGGAGCAGTAAACGTGTCAGGCTAAATAATGAAAATGAATCATTGACTTCTGCTGTCTTCATTAGTTTCAAAAACACAGATTTATTTACAATTTAAAATGGCATCTTTGGAGATCTTTTCTGCTGGAGATGCTGTTGTTAAAAAAAAATGTAAAAAAAAAATCTTACTCATACCTTAGAAACGGTATTAGAGAAAATTTTGACGGTATGATAACCTTGACTTTTCCAAACCGCGGTATACCTTGAAAACGGTTATCGTCCCATGCCTACTGCATAGTCTGAGGGCCTCGAGATGAGTACCCCCAGGTGGAAATACAGAATAAGGAGAATAATTAGCGTAGCTGCTGTTCATAGTGTATATTAACAGGAAGCAAAATCCTGTGTGGGGCACATCATGCGTCATACCGCTATGTGCTGCACTGAGTGTACGCTTTGCTAAGATAGGTCTTTAATCTAGTTTTGAAGAGTGAGAGTGTGTCTGAGCCTCGGACATTATCAGGAACGCTATTCCAGAGTTTAGGGGCCATAAATGAGAAGGCTCGACCTCCTTTACTTGATTTTGCTATTCTAGGTACTACTAGAAGCCCTGAGTTTTGAGATCTTAAAGAGCGGGTTGGATTGTAGCGAGACAGGAGGTTGGTTAGATAAACAGGAGCTAGCCCAGATAGCAAAATACACTCGGGCCAGTTCCGGCTAGATTCTCGCCTGCCGGAGACTTACCCCTCGGCCCGACTCCGGCTGCCGTACTCGGGCCGGATGCCTATGGACTCACTGCCCGATTCCGGCCCGAATCAATCGGGCCAGATGCGGCGGCCGTAGGCGAGCCGACGCTGCCGCATCCGAGCCGGAATCGGCCCGTGAGTAATGTGCACTGCGGGCCGGAGCTGGCGCGACTAAGTCTTCATATACCTTGATATAAAACCTTTTGGTATTACATTAGTACTTGATACATAATACATGGTATTACAACCATTTGAGTTGATATAACAGCAAACACAGGCTATGTAAACACAAAGTGTAGGCACTGCGTTTAACCTTTAAATAAAATGCAAACAGCATACATATCCTATAACGCAAATAACCAAAGGACAAAATAAATAAATGATAAACGTTTATTGATTGCAAGAAACAAATAATACTCAAATTTAATAAATAGTTTTGTAGTGCACAAGAAAAACAACAATAAAACTGCACAATACACAGGAAGATTTATAGAAAAAAAAAATTATCTGAAATTGCACACATACACAAAAGTTTTCAAAACAAACCTTTTTTCCCAACAGATTTGAATTAAAAAAAAAAATGTACAAGACATCTTAAAACAGGTAATTTTTATATAAACTTGAATATAGAAACCAATTTAAGATATAACAAGAAACATCTTACAAATACCCATGACAATACGTAAAATATACAAGTCAAAGTTGTAAAAAGAACTGCCGAATTCTGAAGAAACGTCTCGAAACATTATTAAACATTGAAATAATAACAATAAAACAAAAAAATATATGAATATAAAACTGCAGATGTATAAAGACCTAAACTTAATTTTTAAATAAACTTGAAAGAATAATTTGAATAAATTGCACAAACAGCAAAACATGAGGTGTGTGTGTGTGTGTGTGTATATATATATATCTTGTGCAATTTTATATTTAAAATTTTTTCTTTATTATTATTACAGTTATTGAAAATGTTTCAAGATGTTTCTTCAGAATTTGGCATATTGTCATTTATTTATATATATATTTATATATATATATATATATATATATATATATATATATATATATATATATATATATATATAAAATAGTGATTTAGATATTTGACACATTAGCTTTCTCTCTTTCCTTCCTTCCTCCGTGCCTGTCAGGAGCAAGTTGTAGCCACCTTGTAATGCATTTTTCCACCTCTTCATCAGTGGCATGGTATGGACATTTGTCCTCACTGCATCTGTGATCAAAAGATATACAGATAATTAGTAGTGAACAAGTACAAATGTTAAAGAAAAAAATAAACATGCTTGCTCTCACATAAGTACAACCTATATGGGACCATATATAGATTTCTTTTTGATCCTCTGGTTAATAATTCAAAGAAATACACAGATGGATCAGCCCCTAATTGTATTGAAATGTATATTTAAAACCAACTTACTGACTACGACAGTCCCAAGGGGGAGTGCACGAAAGGCCACTTTTTGTTTTGCCCTGCTCCAGTTAATTTGTTTGGCCAAGGAGTTAGCCAAAAGCTTTCCCAGGATACGCCAAACTGCTTCCTTGGTGGAAAACACCAATAATTCCTAAGTAGGCTACCTACGAAGCAAAAAATCAAATAAATAAATAAACTTAAAACACTTTGAAATACACAAGAGCTTGAACTTACCATTTTCTTCATTTGTTCGGGCTGGTCCTTTAGTTGATTTTCAAGCTTTTCCAAATCAAACTGGACAAAGGAAGGTCAAATGTGCTTACATCTGGAATTTCATCATGTCTGTTTTGGTTTTGCAGATTTTTGAGAATCAGGACCAGTTGCTGCTTTATGTCGTCTTGTGATTTTAACACTTCAGACAGTGGTGCTAAAAAAAGAAAAATAACAAATTAGTATAAATCAACCTATAGCTTATACAACTTGTGTAAATACAACAGAGGGTTAGATACTGCTGATATTCTCTAGTTGATCTTTACTTTCTAGCTGCATAAAGCCTTTACAAATGTAGTGATGTCTTTAATTCTTACAAAGACATGAGTACCAATAAGTTCTGTCTTGATCTCCAACTGCACTGGAACAAGGACTGTAAATGTTCATAGGCGCACTGGAATGTACAGTATCTGTGCATCTTGATGGTGTCCTTAAGGATTTTTCCATAGTCATTGGTGGTGATGGTAGTTGCGGTGCTGCATCGAATTCTGAAATATTCATATCTGCTTTTTTCCAGCCTCTTTGTTCCAAATATCTTTTTTTCATCACTGTCACTATAGTTCTGTCTTTTATGTCCCATGATCAGATACATTTACAAAACAAAACATTATTTTAGTATAGTGCCAGGACAAAAATTGCAGGTTGTAATAGATCAATGAAATAATGTTGACAGTATGTGTTTAAAATAATTGCAAACAAACCTGTTCTTTCTTTGGTGTATGACGGGCGATCATCGTCCTCATCTGTTTGCAAGTCAGACATCACAGTTGCCTGTGGAAGGGAGTCGAGCTTCCTCATATGTGTCTATAATAAAACATCACATTGTTGTTAACCTCCCCCCAAAAAAAGTTCAAATCCTGAAATACTATCAAAGTTAATTAATGGCTATAATACCTGGAGTGTAAATGAAGGTTGCACAAGATTTATTCGGGGATTCATGCAGTGTGACAGCCTTATGATTCTTAGACACAGATTTGTAAGATGGTTAAGCACATCTATCATTCTGTACCCATGAAGATGGCACAAATTCCATTTCAGATGACTCGAACCCCACAATATGGAACTCATTAACTGAGCCTTCAGATGTCACCATATCATAATCATCTTGGCTATCAAAGTCTTTATCTTTAGGGGCCTCATTTTTACTATGTGAGAAGTGTCATCACTACAATGAGTTTGCAAAGGCTTCAAAATCTGAGCAACACTGGCCCTTGCCCTGTTCAAATACTATAATTCACAGAGTAAAACTCATAATTTTCAGCCATGACTTACATATACTGGCCTCTTCTGTGCCGAGCTTGTTTGATCATGCTCAAGGATCTTGTTGTGGACTGTTAAACAAACAAACATACAAAAGTGTATAAAAAATGTTTATCTTCACTAGAATCATTATAAACATTAATAATGACTATTCAGAAAAAGCCTGAAACAAACATTATACCCCTTGAGCATAAGCCCAAAATTGTTATTTAAAGTAGAATAAGTCACAATCAGTCGAATTTCTTTAAAATAAGAAACCTTTTGGATCAGATAGTTGTAAGTTACTAAAAACACTGTTAGCCTACCATTGTGGAAAATGTTTGATGATGATAGCCAATAACAAAACCCATTTCAGCTGTTTGTGAAGCTATTAGTATCGAGCTTAGATCACTTTCGAGATCCACTGCATTAACAAGTTAAACAATAATATTTTATAGATCCAAAACGATTAATTTTTATTTACACATAATCACTCAGAATTATTTCTGTTGGGTAAGTACACAACTGTAAAATCATTTTTTCAACACCCATGGTAAAAGCACGTTTTGCCATGGTAGTGTTAACGGATTCGTCTACAGAAACTTTCTTTAACGTAACGTTAAGATACACACCAATTCGTTTCAGTCATGTTTCTTTAAAATAATTAAAATAGTTTTCAGTTACTAAACACTGTTACAATCTAACATTGTGTAAAAGGAACAGGAACTTGCAGACGTGTTTGTAACGTTAGCATACACATCAATTAGCTTCAGTCGTGTTTCTTTAAAACTAGTTGCATTTTGTATCAAATTGTTTTAAATTACTAAACACTGTTACAACCTAACACTGTGAAAAAAATGTTTTGAACACTAAATTCGCATAGTATACAGTATAAAAGCAGTAAAAACCTTACCTTTCTGACCGGAAAAAACGAGTTCCAAAACTTCTTCTTGTAATCTTTAAGGCGGTTGCCAACCAGCTTTTTGGAGCATTACCGCCACCATCAGGACAAAAGTTAAACAAGCCGAGTCCTTGCCAGAAGCGGCCCGGACTCTACAGACAGACTCGGGCCAGATATGGTTAACAGGAATCGGGCCAGGGCTTTACAGCCGCATCACAAACACATGTGCGAGAGCGAGCTGCGGGCCATACTCGGCCCAGATAACACTCGCCGATGCCGAGTCGGAGCCGGAGGCGCCGAAGGGTAGCCGAGCTCGGGCCGATTACTACCTGCTATCTGGGAGATTATTTAAAGCTTTATAGGTAAGGAGTAATATTTTAAATTCAATACGAAACTTAACAGGCAGCCAGTGTAAGGAGGATAAAATTGGGGTGATATGATCATATTTTCTAGACCTGGTAAGAACTCTGGCAGCTGCATTTTGTACTAGCTAAAGTTTGTTAATAGAGGATGCTGGGCAGCCAGCAAACAGAGCATTACAGTAGTCCAGCCTAGAAGTCATGAAAGCATGGACTAGCTTTTCTGCATCTGATATAGATAGCACACTTCGCAATTTAGCGATATTTCTTAGATGAAAGAAGGCAGTTTTTGTGACATAGGATATATGATTTTCAAAAGTTAAATTGCTGTCTAATATGACACCCAGATCTTTAATAGTAGAGCTAATGCTTACTTTGTATCCCTCTAATTGCAGGTTGAGTTGCGAGAACTGCTGTGTACAGGATTTAGGCCCAATAAGTAATAATTCTGTTTTGTCTGAGTTTAAGAGAAGAAAATTGTTGGTCATCCAGTCTTTAACATCTTTAATACACTCAGTTAGCTTAGACAGTTCAGACATCTCATCAGGTTTAGTTGAAATGTATAATTGAGTATCGTCTGCATAGCAGTGAAAGTTGATCCCGTGTTTTCTAATATTGTCTCCCAGGGGTAGCATGTATATTGTAAACAGCAAAGGGCCTAAAACTGATCCTTGAGGGACCCCGTACTTTACTGGCCTGACTTGTGAAAGCTGTCCATTAATATTCACAAACTGGTAACGATCAGCTAAGTACGACCTAAACCATTGAAGGGCCTGACCTTGGACACCTGTAGAATTTAAGCGGTCTATGAGAATATTGTGGTCAATGGTGTCAAATGCGGCGCTAAGATCAAGTAACTAATAGTGAGATGCACCCTTGGTCAGCAGCTAAGAGTAAATCGTTGGTTATTTTTACTAATACAGTTTCTGTACTGTGATGAGGCCTGAAGCCGACTGAAACACTTCAAAAATATTGTTTGTCTGCAGAAAGGAGCATAATTGGGTAGAAACAACTTTTCCTAGTATTTTAGACATAAACGGAAGATTTGAAATAGGCCTATAATTAGCTAAGTTGCTCGGGTCCAGTTGTGGTTTCTTAATAATAGGTTTAATAACAGCTAGCTTGTAAGGATTTGGAACATGGCCTAAAGATAAAGAAGAGTTGATAACATTAAGAAGAGGTTCTCCTATAACAGGTAGCAAGTCTTTCAGTAATTTTGTTGGAATTGGGTCTAACATACATGTAGCTGATTTAGAACTATTTATAACTTTATCTAGCTCTTCTTGTTCTATGATTTTGAAGCATTGTAGGTTATTTTGATTCAGTGGAAAATTTACTGGATCTGGAGTATGAGGCGGTGCAGAAAGTTTTAACATCTTCTATTTTCTGTCTAAAGCCTTCTATTTTATTACTGAAAAAATTCATGAAGTCATCACTACTGATTTGCGGTGGGACATTTTGTTCCAAAGATGATCGATTATTTGTTAGTTTAGCAATGGTGCTAAATAAAAAATATTGGATTGTTCTGATTATTTTCAATCAGTTTGGGTAGGTGCTCGGCCCTGGCAGATTTAAGAGCCCTCCTATAGCTGGACATACTGTCTTTGTTCGCAATTCTAATAACCTCTAAATTAGTTTTTTTCCATTTACGTTCCAGAGCACGGGTTGCTGTTTTGAGAGCGCGAGTATGACTATTGTACCATGGTGCAGTTTTATTCTCTCTAGCCTTTTTTAATTTGATGGGTGCCACAGTATTTAGTGTGCTAGTAAAGATGGCATCCATACTGCTGGTTACTACATCAAGGTCATTTGCGTTTGCGGGTGTATTTCGAAATAAAGAAAGATCAGGTAAGTTATTTATGAATTCATCCTTGGTGGACGGAACGATAGTCCTACCAGGGCGGTATATTGGTGCAGATCTGCTAATTTCAGGTAAACGCAGCTTCTATAGTAAGAGGCAGTGGTCCGTAACATCATCACTTTGTGGTATAATGTCTACATCAAAGACCTCAATTCCGTAAGACAATATTAGATCTAATGTATGCTTTAAGCGATGGGTTGGACCGACAGCATTTTGTTTTATCCCAACAAGCCAAGTATTTTCTCTGCAGTAGACATCATGTGTCACAAGTAAACATCTTAAGTGTGGGCATGCAACAAAGAAATCGTTAATATATTGTTAATATATTTTACTTATATGAAATAATAAAGCTGCAGAAATCCTTTAACATTATAAGAAAATGACTTTTATAATATTATAGACTAATACAAATATTTTACAATAAAGTTTTAATAATACAAGTCAACATAAATGCAATACCATAAATACTGACTAAGAATACTTTTTTGATAAAACCAAGCAATTATGGATGGAAAACCACCATTCAGAGAGATATCCACCATTTAATGATCTCTTACACCAGTATTTTTCCAATGTTCAGATATATACACCCTTTCCACAAAAGTTGTGTTTTCATGGTGTTTTTAGTTTATTTTACTGACTGAATCTCTCTTCACATTATCGATGGGAAGTTCAGATCATTTTATAAACTATGATATTTAGTCTTGATCTCTGAGGTCTCAATTTACCCTTCGTCTTTCAAGTCCTTGGGTAGTTAATTGAATATTTTTGTCACGTCACATCTCCATAATCTAAATTTATGCAGTGGTTTCGTTCAGCAAGTAATAGATCCATAAGCATAACATATACAGTTTGAGCTGGAAAAGGTATTGATTTGTTCATGTCTCGAGTCCTTAATCTGTTTTTTGAGTCATTTATTCACTATATGACAGAACCATAAAAGCTTAACATATGCAGTCTCTCTGAGCTGTCACTGATTCTTTCATTTCTTGAGTAATTATGGATCAGGTTTTACTATATTCAGCATTATAAAAAAGAATCATTGAGACACAAGTTCACACATTCATAATGAAGCTACAGTTTGAGATGCAGCACAGAAATGCACAATAATAATAGTATTGATAATCAGAACAATAATAATTAATATAGCTGCAAGCAGCAATTAAGGGGCCAATCAGTAAAGAATGAGCAGATTGGCGGAGAGCATCAGAACAAGTGGAACAATGAGAATCTGAAGACATTTGAATTAATGAAAGAATAATAGATGTTTAATAAATGTCTAAACATAGTCGTCTTGGCTAAAACAAGGCTAAATTTGAGTTGTCAGTGAAAATCTAATAGACGTCTAAGAATAGGCCAAAACTAGACTAGTCATCAAATAAACAGAAATGAATGACTACACATATAAAGTCTGTCTAATCTGTCTATTTGATGACTAGTCTAGTTTTGGGCTATTCTTAGACGTCTATTAGATTTTCACTGACAGCCCAAGTTTAGCCTTGTTTTAGCCAAGCTGTCTGCGTTTAGATGTCTATTAGACGTCTATTAAACACAAAACTGTTTGCTGCATAATAATCAAAAACTAAGAAGTCAGTCTAAGTCGGCAACAGAGAAACACAGTAACACAGAAATATATAGCTGCAAGCAGCAATTATCGGGGCCAAGCATTCCAGTGGCCACATCATAAACAAGCACGGCAACAAGCTGCAAAGCAACTGGAAAATTCTATAACTTTTTGGTAGCATGTTCTGAGCCAAATTTGGTGGAAATTGGGCTAACGATCTATGGAGAGTTCAAAACAACAGATTTTCAAACTAATTCAAGATAGTGGACAGAAAATTGTGTCAATGAATTAAGGATTAAATTATATCAATGTTCTCTGTGTGATCCAAGGATTCTGCAAGACCAATCTCATGACAATAGACAAAACTATTCAAAAGTCATTTGATAAATTTTGTTTGATTTCTATTGATATAGTTTAATTGTTGGTCAATTTTACCCAGAAGGTGACTCAAACTGACTTAGTTTGGTCAATGTCAGGTCTAGATCACACACATTAACTTTGGCTTCAATACTTCAAACATTGCAGTGATTCAGCCTGTAATGTCATCTGGCTGCATTACATCAAGTTTGCGCATATGCTAAATGACAACCGTTTTGTCCATCAACATGAATGCCATAACTTTAGGTCTACATGGTCTGAAGATGATCTGAGTCAAATTTGGTGAAGATTGGACTAATGGTCTAGGAGGAGTTAAAAACAGAATGGTTTGAACAAAATCAAAATGGCAGACAGGAAGATTGGCAGGTTATAGCATAATTGGTATCTGTGTTGTCGGCATGACCCAAGGAATAATTTGAGACCAATTTAATCAAAATAAGCATATGCAGTCAAATGTTATTGCCAAATTTGTAAGTTTCAGTAATAATGGCTGATGAATGTCTTATAACTCTTGACCCATAGGTGGCGCTGTCACCAATTTTTTTATGGTGTGGTCAGTATGAGGCAACAATAACAGATCTAAAATTTGGTATTATAATCTTTAACTATCGCAGAGTCAATTTTCTCAAGCTCTACATTAAATTTGTTAAATCGGATAAACGGCCTAGGACAAGTTCATTCAAATAGGTTTTACAAAAAATTTGAAATAGCAAAAAAAAAATTCATGGCGGAAGTTTGATAGTAGCTCATTCAGTTCAAAAGTTATAAACATAAATAAAAGTGAAAATTTGGACAAGAGGTGGCACTAGAGAGTTTGAGCTAGAGGGTCCAAATTTGCTGTGGTTAATAAGAAGGTTGTCCTCGCTTGACCGAGGGAGCGTCTGAAGTTGGGGTTGACGCGATCGTCATAGTAGCGTCAGCCAATGAAATTAGTCCACAATCAGCTACTGTCTGAACTGGGGTATTTGCATGAAGCAATCTAATTGGCCGATGCTTCCGTTGGTGCTTGAAAAGTTGAGAAAGTCCCAACTTCTGCAGCGAGCAACGTCACTGAAGCGGCGCCGACGGATTCACAATGTAATTCGGCAATACCTGACACTAAATATTCTTCAAAATAGCAGCATTGTAAGTAAAATATGTGGTCATTGTTTCGATTATTATAACATTTAAATTCATTTAATAATTCTTTCATGAATGTTTTAAAAATATAAATGTTCTAAAGTTCCATATCACAAGTCTGCAACACTGTTATAATAATAAACTGTTATTTGAGCATCAATTCAGCATTTATTGAACAGTATCTGAATGATTTTGTCACTGAAGACTAAAAACTTCACTTTGACCACAAACAAAATATCTAAAACTACATTCAAACGAAAAACAATTACTTTAAAGCTTATTTTATTCATGTTTTTGTTCTAATAATCACAACATCAGTGATGTAATTAATAAATGTGTCTACTTTTTTATTTGCAAATATTTTGACTAGTTAAACTATGGGAAAATATATACATATAATATCTGACCTGAAACACGTGTGCTTCTCTGAATAAAGCTGCATCTGCTGGTCCTCTAAGGTAATAATTTCCAACTTGTTTCTGACAGTGATTTTTGTAAATGAAACTGAATCTTTCCCAGCAGTACTTTGCTTTGTTTATCGGCGATTGTTCATGCTGGTGACGCCATCATGTGGTTTGTATTTGAATGGCGGAAGGCGGGAACGCGTGTTTGAAAATAGAATTAGTGTTCCAAACCGCAGAATGTTGATAAGAGGATGTCAAAGGTTCTGGTGTATTTCCAACTATTTCTGTAAGAAATCTGAAGTACTTTAACCGCTAATTTTGCCCACAATAATATTATTCACTGGACGCGAATCGATCAGAACTACAGACTCGGGAGAAAAGTGTAAACAAACTACAAACATGGCGGACGCGCAAGGCCAACCGTCAAAAGTAGAGAGGCTTCTGTAACATTGTGAATGACTATTAATTAACATCTAGCCGACTGGAAAATATTTAAATCACATTTTCCGTGTTATATTTCATCTGCAACAACAATGTGAACTAATATAAAGACGTGTTTGGACATTACCTTTTGAATGGATAATTATTCAATTGCCTGAGATTTCTCAGCATGAAAGACTCCTGAACCTGCTGCTGCTTCTCCAATATGGTAGGCAATTAAATATGAAAGAAATGTGGATGATGTGTCGAGATGACTAGAACGTAGTATAAGAATTGCGACACAGCAAATGAGTTCAGTATGAAGAAATATTGGACTCATTTAAAACTGCTTACTAAATCAGTGAAAATTTGTTTTCAAAAAGAGTAGACTGACACTCATTTCTCTTCTTTTTTCCCTGTCTTTCTTTGAGTTCTTCTCTTTACTGAGGTGTTCCTACCTTGTTTTGTGGATCTGTATCACAACAAGCCAAGGATCTCTGCTTTTCTGCAGTAGACATCATGTATCAAGTAAACATCTTAAGTGTGGACATGCAACACAGAAAACACTTTAAATGTTAATATATTTTACTTATATGATGTAATAAAGCAGCAGAAATCATTTAACATTATAAGAAAATGAGTTTTATAATAATATAGACTAATACAAATAGTTTTCACAATAAAGTTTGAATAAAAAGTTTTTTTTTTTTGATAAAGCAAAGCAATTATGGATGGAAAACCACCATTCAGAGAGATATCCACCATTCAATGATCTCTTACACCAGTATTTTTCCAATGTTCAGATATATACACCCTTTCCACAAAAGTAAATGTTTTGCTAAAAGTGTTATCTGGGCAGTTTCTCTCAGTTTGAATTCTTTCATGGTGTTTTTAGTTTTTAATAACTCACTGAATCTCTCTTCACATTATCGATGAGAAGTTCAGATCATTTTACAGATTCTGATCTCTGAGGACTCATTTAGCAAACTTAAATGTCAAGAAAAAGGTTTTTCTCAGATGTGACCCTCTCTTGTGTTTTTCAAGGTTTCTGACGGACTGATTCTTACTTGTAAGGTTTCTCTCCAGTGTGACATATATGCCATAAAGCACACTGCACCGTTCCACTTGTAGATTTTTACATGTGCATGTCTAGTATTCTACTAGTCAAAATAAATGCAAAATAACGTGTGAGAGAAAACTTTATTGAAAAAATCATATGACAGCATGTGAAGAGATGACTCAAACTGCAGATTAAAAAAATGAACGGGTCAAATCTTTTTCCGCCTCTGATTGCATATCTTCTGTCTTTCACGTGATGAACAATTAACTCAAACCCCATAGAAGACTCAAAAAAAACAACTAATCTTCTCCTCCATCTGCACAAATGAACGAATCACTTGTCGAAAGGACTCATCAAATGAACGAATTAGGGATGCTCCGATCGATCGGCCGATAATCACATTTTATGACTCGATCCGTACTCTCCAATCTGGCCGATCTCATGAACCGATCGCAGGTGCTGTTTACGGGTTTACACGTGGAGGAAGGGACGCCCGCAAATTAGATAAATTACCCCAGAAATCATGGAGACGAGAGTGAATAAGCAAGAGAACAGATTGCGAGAGGCTTGTGATGTTATGTGTTTTTGACATTATTGCAAGTTCACTAAAACCTGGCTGAAAAATAAAAAAAAAAACGTTAAAATATATATTTTTTACTTAAATATTTAATAATATGCCTTTTTGTAATATACTTATCCCAATAAACAAATATGCATTCATAGGTGTGCATTTTAACTTATGTATGAAATATGCGCTAAAGAAATTTCTTCATTAAGACATAATGGATTATTTTTCCCTCATTTGCAATGTTTCTAAATGCTTAGTCATTTCTCTTACTAATTGTTTTATCTATTATTGTCTGTAAAGCTGCTTCTGACCATGACATGTCCACACTAAATGGTTATAAGAGACATGTATAAGGGATTATATGCAACATCCTTCATTTATTCTCTTAGGGAAGGAAAGATATCCACTGAAGTATCATACATAGAGAAAAAATTTGCTTTATGCATTATGAAGCTTGAAGCATCAGAATCGGTACTCAGTATCGGCCGATCACCATGACAAGGAATTGGTACTTGGTATCGGCTGCAAAAATCCTGATCGGAGCATCCCTAGAACGAATCATTCAAGAATGACGCATCACTATGAGTTACTGCAGTAGTAGTGGACTTTCATGCAGGGCTTGACGCTTACTTTTTCAAAAAACTGCCATGTTTTGCCATGTTGAGCTGATGATACAATTATACATTATTTTTTTCAGCAAACGTGAACAAACTGCTATGTTTAACTGTTATTATCACCTTTTGGACTATTATGAACTTGGAATGATGGAATTATTTTCTAACAAGAGGCTACACGTGCTGCTGAAGATTACAGACACATTTAATCATAGGAGGTTTGCACTGACTGTGGGCTGTATTTCATGTTGTTTTGAACCTACATAAGGATTAAATGTCTGCTGTGTGTGATTTTTCTGTAAGTGGTAACATATCGGAGACTGTAAGGGTCTGTATGTGTTTATATATGTTCATTTATTTATTTATTTTATATAATTGCAGACGTTACAGTAGGCTAATTCACACTATCATTGATCAGCAGTTATAATGAAATCATGTTCATAGAAAACTTAGTAATGAACATTTATACACAAGTATTTATGTGTATAAAGCATCTGTGTTGTGAGACGTGCTGCTCATATGATATGCGAGCGACCCGTACAGCTTTACTGTAGACATTTTCTCGAGTGAAAATGACGACGACTGAAACCTTCTCTTACACCACGCCCACCAAAAGAGTACCTTTGGTACCCTTTTAGCAGTGGAAACACAAGCCTGATAAAGGTGACCCGTACCGACCCGTACTGTACTGTGGAAACGAGCCATATGAGGCTTGCACGATGCGTGACACGCCGCCATTCAGTGCCTTGCGTTGCTTAGCAGCGTAACTTATATAAAACAATGTAAAGACCAACTGACGTGAAGTAAATAAACCAGTAGAGATGTGCTGTTGCTGAGAGCGTCCGCGTGTGCTACAGTCACAATAGATTTCCAAGGTAATACACCATAACTTCGTGTGAAGAGCATGTTGTTTTACCATGGCCGAGTGAATTAAGTCATCAGGCTTATAAAAAAAAAATTGCGCATGAATAAATTTCCCAGTTCACACACACGTCTATTTTTGGTCACAAATGAGAGCGAAATGGTGGCACTGTCGAGCCCTGCTTTCATGTGTTTCCGAAGATGCAACAATTGTGTGAAACTCTTGACACTGATCTCATATGTAAGGTTTCTCTCCAGTGTGAATCCTCTCGTGTCTCTTTAGTTGTCCTAAAAGACTGAACCTCATGTCGCAGTGTGAACACGTGTACGGTTTCTCTCCAGTGTGAATCCTCTCATGTGTTTTCTGGTTTCCTAAATGACTGAATCTCCTGTCGCAGTGTGAACACTTGTAAGGTTTCTCTCCAGTGTGAATCCTCTCGTGCATTTTTAGATTTGATGACTGACTGAATCGCTTGTCGCAGTGTGAACACCTGTAAGGTTTCTCTCCAGTGTGAATCATCTGGTGTATGTTTAATCCTCCAGCTGTAATAAAAGTCTTTTCACACTCAAAGCACACGTACTCTCTCACACCGGTGTGGATCTTCTCATGTCTTTTTAAATTATCTTGATGTCTGAAACTCTTTCTGCACACAGAGCATGAATAAGGCTTCTCCTTTGTATGAACTCTAAGATGAAACTTCAGCTTTAAAGCTCTCAAAAATGATTTTCCGCACTGATCACATTTGTGTGGTTTCACTCCAGTGTGGATCAACATGTGATTATTAAAGTTTGATAAGTCTCTGAAACTCTTCCCACACTGAGAGCATGTGAATGGTTTCTCTCCGGTGTGGATCCTCATGTGACTCTTGAGACTGGCTTTGTTTGCCAGACTCTTTCCACACTGAGTGCAGGTGACACATTTTCTGTCTTTTCTCTTCAGCGAGTGAGTTTCTCTCGTTTTTACATGATGCTGTGTCTCCTCCATCAATCCTGAAATAAAAATAAAAAAACTGCATTTTAATTAAATGCCAAAAAACTGAAGGTGCACAAAAACTACATGATATCATGATCACTTTGGTGCACTTTTTAAAAACCTAGTTCCTGGAGCAATGGACCTTTGCTCCCAGACAGGAGAAGGACCAACTGTAAACATAGTTTGCTACCTGGCCATTAGAGTATACGGACTGTGTTTGTTAGTCTAGGGCCCAGTTTCACAAACAGGGCTTAGCTTAAGCCAGGACTAGACCTTAGTTAAATTAGGCTATTTAAGCCACATTTATTAAAACAGCCTTAGAAGAATACATTACTGGTGTGCACCTGTAGACAAAAAATGACACTGACATATTTTAAGACATCTCACTGCAAGTTATTTTGAGTTGAGACAGCTCAAACATGCAATTTAATCCATGACTAGCCTTAAACCTTGTTTGTGAAACCGGGGGTAGAAGTTCAAGTATATGAAGAAGTCAGGTGGACTGTGGTGAAGGTGTTTCGATGGTCAGCTGGCAACAACAGACTTATGTTGTGTCCCAATCATAGACTGTAAAAGATATGGATGTAGTATCCGTGACGTCACCCATAGGTTTCTGAAGAGCGCAAATGAAGCTGCAAGTAGGCGTGGCCAAACATGTCGATGGTTATGCGCTGACCAAGAGTAACCAAAAAAGGGCAAAGAGGCGGAGCGTGAGCGGAGCTACAGATGCCTGCTAGCATTTGGGCTCATTTGAGTTCTGACCACATGTGCTCGGTTGTTTACTATCAGAGGTGTGGACTCGAGTCATGAATTTGATGACTTTAGACTCGACTTGACAAAATATAAAAAGACTCGCAACTCGACTTGGACTTTAAAATAAATAACTTGTGACTTTCACTTGGACTTGCGCCTATTGACTTGGTACTTCCCATAAAAAGCCCAAAGATAAAAAGTATGTAGACACGGACCACTCTATCTCTGATTTAAAGAAAGCACCTAAGTAGTTTTGCGATTTGTTTTTTTTTTCCCAGCTGAATAAAAGACTATTTTCCATTAATATATTTCAACATTGGGGATTTCTTAAAAATAGTGTAAAAATCTCGTCTCGTTCTCGTGAACCCAATCTCGTGTCTCGTCTCGTGGAGTAGGCATCTCGTCACACCCCTAATATATATATATATAAAGGGTGTGACAAGATCTCGGGCTACGAGATCTCGCGAGACTAAATCGTCGAGGTAAAAAGTTGTCTCGTGATGTTATGATGGAGAGTGAGGGTGAATTTAGCCTTGAATATTGAACACCAGATTGGATTTGAACCGCACATCAAGTGCTTTGCACACACCTGGCAATGCACGCTGGCTTCAGCGTTGCGCGTCACTCGTTTGCTTGGGCGGGTAAGTGTGACGTAACCGCTCAGAGTTCAAGGGTTGGCGTGTCCAAAAGCAGAGGCTGCTACAGCCACACACATTAACCACGGCTCATAACACGCGATGGAATAGCACTTTAGATATGCTTAAAGCCATAATCGACATAAACACAAATAGAGTTGGACATGTGGAGTATTCCTATTTCAGTCGTATTATTGAAGTGCAGAACAGACACGTAAACGCGGTAATCAAACTATTATCGTTGTGTAGGACTTTTAGCTGCATTTTGCGACAGGATAAGCCATACACATACACACACACGGCTGTTTGACACTATTTTCTGCACCCATCGATTCAGTAAAGGACCACAAGACACACACACATCTCCTCCGAAGGCGCGCGCCTCACACACACAATGAACTCCTGGAGACACACACACACCCGTCGTCATAATCATCATCACCAAACACACGTTTATGCTGTCCAGAAAAAACACGGAAGCTGACGCCAAATGAAAGTAAAACTGCGGAAAAATTATAAACCAAAAATGACATGATTACATAAAAAAAAGTTCAATTTGTGGAAAAGAGTTCGATTCTCATGTGAAACTGTACAGGGGAGAAGCCAGTGGAGTTTATAGCTAAATATTTAGCAGTGTTTCCATGTCATTTATGGCAGAATTCATTAAAATAAATGTAAAATAACATTCATTACAAGTTGATTTTAAAAAACACCGAAAATGTTTTGCATTTTGTGATTTTTTTTTTCTTCATTTTTCAGTTGAATAAATATCTATCTTCCATTCATATATTAGCAGATATTCAGCAGTGTTTGCATGTCCGTTACTGCATAGAATTCATTAAAATAAATGTAAAATAACTTTCATTACAAGTTGATTTAAAAAAGCATGTTTTCAGTTGAATAAAATATTTTCCATTCATGTATTTTATCATTGAAGATTTATTAAAAATAGTGTAAAAATCTCGTCTCGTTCTCGTGAACCCAATCTCATGTCTCGTCTCGTGGGGTTAGCGTCTCGTCACACCCCTAATATATATATATATATATATATATATATATATATAGTAGTGATGCCACAATTCTCAATATAATATTGAACCGTTCGGTACGACATCCATGGTTCAAATACACGCTTGTGAATTGCAGTTTTCTCGGTTTTACGTTTAAATAATTTATGTGCGTTTTATTTCGCCAAATTGACTGTTTGTGTGTGCCTGTAAGTCCACGAGCTGAGTTGAGGAAACTCCTCCCCGCGAGTATATATTCAATAACTATGCTCTAAAGTTAGGGGGCGCTTAACCATTGTTACACGGCCAAGTTGAGTGGCGGTGAAGAGGCAACACTACGAGGAAGCACCGGTGTGTTTCAAATCTCCGGTGTGGGGACATTTCGGTTTTGCCGTTGAGTATACTGCCGAGGAAGAAAAAAAAAAAAAGAGTACGCTAAAAAATGACTGTGTGCACTGCAAGCATTGTTTTACATGTATAGCCGGGGCTTAATTTGTGCCTGAACACACCGGATCCGGCGCCTGATTTTACCGATCCCTCTCCTCAACCGCCTTCCTCCCCGTCCGCTGTTCACTTTCATTTTCTTCCGCGATTCTCCAACCCTCTTCTCGTTCGTCCGCAACACCCCCCACGCTCTTCACTTTCGTCCTTTAGTCCGCGACACCCCTCCGCCATCCAACGCCCTCTCCCGCTCTCCACTTTCGTGCGCGACACCTCTCCATCCGCGGGTAACATGCCGGATCGGTTACCCCGATCTGTTCCGGGACCTCGCAATTCACTTATTAAGCCCAAACGGAAACACTTCCAACATGACTGCACATCTGCGGTGCCATCACCCAGCAATATCACTCTCTGAAGGCAGGATAGCAGAGAAGGTAATAAAGTCCTTCAATCCCTCGCTGAATCTTCCCAGCAAACATACCCAACTGTTTCCGAGAGACACATACAAATGTTTATTTGAAACGGTCAATTTATGTTCATTAACTTCACATGCATGTTTATTTTCAAAATGCAAGAGTTTATGTGTTGCCCAGTTTGTACATGGGCTACCAGCAGCTGTGAGATTTCAGTGTTCATTTTTTTCTTATACAATACACCAGGAAGTAGTGTACAATTCTTGGCTTTTAAGTAAAATAAAGGAGTATTGCAATAAATCGTTTTTATGTTTTTCTCCTATTGTCTATTGCATTAAGCATAAAATAACAAAAAAAAAAAAAACACTTATGTGTCAAGCCATCAGAACCGAACCGAACTGAAAACCGTGTTAAAAAAAACCGAGGTATGTATTGAACTGTAGGCTAACTGTATTGCTGTATCCCTAATATATAGTGTTGGTAGCATAATTTGATGGGTAGTATAACCCACCGGAACTTGACATTACTCCGCGGTTACAGCGAAAAAAGCATGAAACATCACCATTCAATTTGCTGACATTCATTTCACTTCACTATTATGTGCCAAGCAAAAATGACTCTCTGGCTAAACTTCAAGATAAGCCCACAGTTACCTCTACCTTTTTCTGGCTGACTTAAGATCGCTGCTGCGGTCTCAAAATATCCAGATCCAGGGCGCAGTTTCATCTTTTGTTGATCAGGCTCATCCGATTTACTAGTGGTTTAAAAAAAAAATGTATATATGCTTGACTTCCTCGGGCATTTTGAAAATACAGATGTTATTTAGTAGGCCACTATGCTATTATTTATTTTCGCTGCTCACTGCGCGCGAAACAATAATCACCAAACAATAAGAGTGATTGTAAACGTAAGAGAGCTGATTGGTCAAAAGTGACTACCTTTATGTGTGCACGCGTACACAATCCACACAGCCAGTGTTGCCAGATTGGGCGGTTTTGAATTTGATTGGGTGGTTGTTTTTGCATTTCGGCGGGTTTTGGATCGTTTTTGGGCTTGAATCAGTAAGCAACATCTGGCAACTAGTGATGGGAAGTTCGGCTCTTTTCAAAGATTCGGCTCTTTTGGCTCGGCTCCCTTAAAAGAGCCGGCTCTTACGGCTCCCAAATGGCTCTTTATTTAGTATCACTCAGAGCCTTATATTTTAGCCCAATTTATCAATTGTGAATGTTTTGTGTATTGGTAAGCAACTTTTTAATTCCTTATTTTTTATAAAAATACACACTTACTATTATTTAACATTTTAATAAAACTTTAATTGAACAATTGAACACAACCAGGGCTTGACATTAACTTTTTTGATCACCAGCCACTGTGGCTAGTAGTTTTCCAACGTTACTAGCCACTCGCCATTTTCACTAGCCATAATTTTGTTGTTGGGAAAATAGATTTTATATGCATAAATTTGACTTTGACATGCTGAAATACTTGATTTAAATTTTGTTATGTCCCCATGCCTCGTCATTAATTTCACTTTTTGTGTGTCGTGTATGAGCTTGCTCATTGAGCATGAGCAAATGGGTCATGGTTTCATAGTGTTATATTGCAATTAGTTTTTATTTCACATCACTTTTAAGGGTTTACCAAATTTATCTCTGACCACACCAAACAATAATTATTTCTTCGTCACAAATTTTAAATGTGTCAAAACAAGCAAAATATAGCGGTATACTATAATTTTTACTTAACAAAATATTACTTGAAAAACAAAGTAAAGCAATTGACTTATAAAAATAATTATTGTCATGTATCTAAAACTATGCACAGTAATCTGTCCTGGCTAAAGGACTCTCGGATCACCAGTTAACTACACATATGTAAATGGAGAGTTAATCTCCCATTAAAGCAATATTGTAAAAAAAAAAAATAATTAAATCATATTAACAAAAATAAAAGCAAATAAAACCGTAAGCAAATGAAAGCAGGTGAAAAACATACCATGTGTCATAATGAAAGGATCTGTTGAAAGTGAAAGCAACCGGTGCTGCTTACAAAAAGACAAATTTTGAGCTCTTGAAAGCAGCAGGACTGTGGGTGCATGTTCATCACTTTTTTGTCTAGTCTATTTGAAAGAGAACCGATCACAGTTGCGTTTCCAGACACGGTTGCTTCACGAAAGGAAACAAGAGCGTGCACGCGTTTTAAACAGTCGCGCGCATCACATCAGCTGTTAGCGCGAGTGATCATCATGGTACGATCCTAGTGGGTCCTCTCATGTGATTAGCCGCATGGTTTTTCCCAAATGAAGCCCCGCCCCTACTTACGGCAGAAGATTCGGCTCTCCCCGACGGGAGTCGGCTCTTCTCGTTCGCTACAAAGAATTGCTTTGCTCGCTGTTTTTCACTCAGACTCATTCACAACACTTTATCTCTCTCTCTCTCTCACACACACACCAGTGTTTCCCCTATCATAATATGGGGGGGGGCACCCCGCCCTCCCAACGGCCTTCTCTGCCCCCCTGGAGCCAAGTTAATTGTATTTTATATATAGCACCAGATCACAACTTCTTTTAATAAACAAGCTAAATAGCCGTATGTAATCTATTATTGACACAACAGCATGTCATTTCTTTCTCTACATCGTCGCGCGATTACAAATTTCTGCTTTCTAAATCGCGCATGGTGGAGTTTCACACAGCCTCTCTCTGCTGTACGGGAATGAGAGTGCGCGCGCCACACCTGGCAGGATCGGAGACGCACGAGCGCTCCCGTATATTATGCATAGCCTACAGCAGCCACAACACAGGTAAATGATGGGGCGTCACACATCAATCGATGCGCTAGCGCAGGGCTGGGCAAACTCGGTCCTGGAGGGCCGGTGTCCTGCACAGTTTAGCTCCAACTCTAATCAAACACACCTGCTTATAGATAATTAGTGATCTTGGAGACACCGATTAGCATGTTCAGGTGTGTTTGATTAGAGTTGGAGCTAAACTATGCAGGACACCGGCCCTCCAGGATCAAGTTTGCCCACCCCTGCGCTAGCGCCATAGCAGCTAAAATATAAGGAGGGGGCGCCCCGCCCTCCCAACGGCTTTCCCCGCCCCCCTGGAGCCAAGTTAATTGTATTTTATATATAGCACCAGTTCAGTGGTCAAAATATACAGATGCGGTGAGACCTCTGTTTACAGTTTATTCGCATAACTAGCGCGAGTGATGCTCTCTATATTGCAAGCGCAGCCATAGCCGGCCCTCCCTATAAGCGAACTAAGCGGCTGCTTAGGGCCCCTGCCGCCACTAGGGGGCCCCCCTCAACCCGCTAGTGGTGCGAGCTGCTTCCTTGCTGAAATCCTTTTGATTTGCATTTTACAAATTATCTTCATTAACAGTGCTTTAGGACTGAAATATTTATACATTTTCACTGAAAAGAAAAAAAAATCATAGCTTTATTAAAGTTGAAATTGTTTTCGTGTAAAAGTTATGTGATCAACAGGAAGCTCGCAGCATCTCATTTCTCATATGCGTTCTGTGTTCTCGCGTTTCGAGTTTGTTCTTCCAAGGTAACCTGCAAGACCGACCAGTCGCCACAAGAACGCGAGCCTGTGCACGGACACAGCCATGGCTTTTGCTTCATTGCCTGCCTTTATATATCCGATTTATTTTAGAAATTGGACCGCGAAAATGAAACGAAACTAACGTTATTCTTCAGACGTAGAAAAACTGAGGGGGAAAATGACGCAGAGAAGATACAAGCACAAAATCATTTTAGCATCGCTTTTAAGTGCTATTGATGATGTTAAAGACATAATCTAGTAGCACATTTATTGAAAATAGGCAATTACAGATTAGTAAATGTCATCTACTTAATGAAATATTTGATTTTTTCCTGGTTTTACAGACCCATTTTCAGTCTAAAACGCATTTTACTGAAATCTAATACTGAAGTGCCTTTCACTGACATATTTTGCACACAGGTTATATTTTTTTCCTGAGACATAATTATAAAAGTTATGTACCAATTGAATTAATCATAGTTTAATATAAGCTCAAATGTAAGGAACAGGGAAGGAGACTGAAGAAATAATATAGTTTGTGTTTGGGTATCAACATTAACCCAGTATTTGTTGCTTCCCTTTTTCTTATGTATTTTTATATTAATATTTTTCATATTTACTTTATATTATTTGTTTATTGATTTTCTTATTTATGAATCAATAATTGCATTAATGTTAATTTGAGTTTTCAATAGAGTTCAGAATGTATATTTTTTTACTAAGTAACGCATTTTTACTTTTGGCTAATTATTGTTCAGTGTCGTTTCATTGCAGGGTTTTTACTTTTGGAATTTATAAAAAAAAAAAAAAAAACTCAATGTGGAATCTTTTATAAAATCTTCATTTTATGTTTGCAAAATTAATAAAATATGTTTTAAACACTCTAGAAGGATGCAAAGTAGGAATCACTGGTCCCTTTATTAAAGATGGTTTAATTCTTCATTTTTGAAGCTGCTAGTTAACAAAAACAGTGTCATTTTAAAATGTCCAAACCATTCAGAGAGTTATTAAGTGGAAGAAATCAGGCTTTACTTTTCTGTTTCATTGATTGTATTTAATAAGCAAAATTATTGTGGGCCGGTTTGCAATGGCAATACTCCACTATTTAGAGCAAGGTAGGGCCCCAAAATTATTCTGCTTAGGGCCCCCAAATGTACAGGGCCGGCCCTGAGTGCAGCCATTGCATTTTCAGTGTTTTGAGCTGCTGTGACACGAGCGAAGCAGAGCTGAGAGTCTCATCCAACCATGACCTCTCCTGGAAGCTCCGCGAGTGTCCCGCAAATTTATACCGGCTCCGTGATCCCCAAAAATGTGTTAAATAGCCGGAAATCATGGTGACGAGTGAATGAGCAGAGATCAGATCGCGAGAGGCACAGTGATGGTCTAAGCATTACATTTCTTAGGTTAAATGAATAGAGCTGTAAAGATATCGCGAGTGCACATCTCCCCCTCTCATTGAGAGATCTGCTGTCAATAGTTAGAGACGAGCAAAACATTTGAATGGTCCTGCATGTATTTAGGCCTTTCTACATATAACAGCTGAAAGTTCTGTGTTTTTGACAATATTGCAAGTTCACTAAAAGCTGACTGGAATTAGCAGATAAATAATACTTTATTTATTTTTTAACATGAATATTTATTTTAACAAACTATGAGTTATCACTTGTTGTAATATACTTATTTCAATAAACAGTGTATACAGTGTTGCCAGTGTATTTGTACGATAATTACGACCTCTGTACGATGTACGATCAATAATAAAAAAAATCCTATAATGTACGATAATTTCAGAAATTTATAGCATTTAAAATGAGTTTCATTGTAATCTTAGGGCTTCTATACTTATTGATAGCTGCATCTTGTGTCTGCTGTCTGTGACAGGAGAAGGTGGAGTTAGACACGTTTTCTATCTCATCTTACGTTACATCTTCTCAGCCAATCAACGTGGAGAATGGCTCTCTCACATGAGTTAACGTTCCTGCTGGGCGCACTGTTGCCAGATTTTTTGCATTTCGGCGGGTTTTGGATAGTTTTTGGGCTGGAATCAGTCAGCTACATCTGGCAACACTGGCTGCGCGCGGCCGTGCTTCAGTTGTTTGTAAAGTTTTAAAAAGTAGTGCTGAAAAGGAAGGTAAAAAGGACAGGGGAGTTTGCCCTTGATGTTCTCGTTTTTCCCCATTCAAATGCATCATGTGAACGTGTTTTTCCAAAGTTAATCTCATCAAAACAAAGTCACGATATCGGCTCATTACAGATCCTCTGGATGGGCTCGTGGTGCGCACCTCAGACTAGTGTGTTAAAAATTCGGGAGGGTGCTCTGCTTTCAAGCCAACCAGCACTATGTTGCGCTCCATGTAGGCATCCAATTTGTACCGCAAAATGAATCCCTCAACATCTGACAACACACGCAGTTATTCGATAACAGAGATTCGGAGGTGAAGTTTGAACCTTCCCACTAAGGTACGCCTTTTTTTTTACGTATTGTGGTGATTTGCACGTTGTGTCAAAACGCTATTTGTCTAGATAATATCTGTATACTCTCCGTTTGACTAGTGTACGATAACTTTCCTCCAAATACGATAATTTTGAGGTTCTGGTACGGTACTTTCACATTTCCAACCTGGCAACACTAAGTGTATAGGCCTATTTCCTTTTAGTAAAGAAGTATTAGATGTATAGGTGTGCATTTTAACTTCTTATGCATCAAATGTGAGCTCCAAACTTTTTCTTGATTGAGACATGTTGAATTCTTCTTTCATCATTTGCAATGTTTCCAAATTGCATTGTCATTTTTCTTAATAATTTTTATATCTGTGTTATATTACGGTGGTTCATTCCACTGTGGCGACCCCTGATAATTAAGGGACTAAGCCAGAATCAAATGAATGGATGAATTATTTTCTGTATTGCTGCTCCTGGCCATGACACGTTCACAATAATTTGTTATAAGAGATGTGTTTAAGGGATTATATGCAGCATCCTTCATTTATTATCTTAGGTAAGGCAAGATCTTCTCTTAAGGTTCATACTTAGGCCCTGTTTACACTAGTACGTTTTAGTTTTAAAACGGCGTTTTAGAATAAAAAACGATCCGCGTCCACACTAGCGTTTCACCGAGCGTTTTTGAACAGCTCTCCGTCTACACTAAAACGGTGAAAACGCACATCACGTGACCACACACACACTCTCTGGCATGCGCTGCAGCGTGCTTTGAGCGCACACACACCCACATGAGAGCTGCGCAAGTCGGACTGTTCATCACGGATCTACCGCTGGATCTAATCTCACTATATTTGTTAAACATGATATTATATTCATCTTGTTGTCTATATCTGACGACATATTCCCCGACTTTGGTCTTTTGAAGCTATTACTTGTTCTCAGGTAACGTGTTTTGGCTGAGCGCAAAGATAAGTTAGGTTAAATATTAATTAATATAACCGCAGACACCGATTCTGCATATCTGACTGATTGCTTGCCTTTATTTCCTATATTGTATAATCTTATTGTGTGTTATACTTTTATAATGGCCATTATTGATCATTAAAACTGATATTCAGTAAAAGAGAGGGTATGTTTCGTATTTTCAATGAAAATGAAAGGAGGCAGTAGCCTAATGTTATAGGCTCCGTTTTGTTATGCATGAAGATGACGCTCATATCATGCAGCTACACGACGCCTCAACATTTTTAATGTCTGTTGTTGCTAATATTAAAATGAAAATAGGCAATTCCTCACATCATGTTTTCTTTTTTTTGTCAAGATAGTGAAACAGCATAGCCAGGGTGATGTGAATGACTTTATAAAGTACACACTCAGGAGTTTGTTTTCCATATCAAACTTGTGAAGTCTGAACTTACACGGAGAGGATGTAAGACTGAACTGTGTGAAGGCTACTTAATATTAAGGGAAAAGCCCCATTCAGATAGGTGAATGTCTGCAGCCACGCCTCCGTTTTCAGATGTCTCCGTTTTCCCTCATCCACACTGAGACGGAGCAGCAGCGTTTCAGAATAAAAACGGACTCTCCAGCGTTTCCAAAACGCTCCGTTTTCAGGGCTCGAAAACTCCGGCGTAGTGTGGACGGATGGCGTAACCGTAGCAAAACGTATGCGTTTTAAAACGAAAACGCATTAGTGTAAACGGGGCCTTAGAGGGAAAATGTGCTTAATGCACTATAAAGCTTCAAGCATCGGTACTCTGTATCAGCCGATCACCATGGCAGGGAATAGGTACTCTGTATCGGCTGCAAAAACCCTGATCGGAGCATCCCTAGCTTTGACCCAACTTGGCTGTCAGAGCAGCAATACTCCCCCTGGCTGTACAAGACTGATCTTAGTAAGTCAGTAAATACAACCTTAGGAAAAAGAAGTATACTTAAGTAAAGTATAAAAGTATTAAGTAAGTACACTAATATCAGTGTACTTGAAATGTTCTTCCAGAAGCCCATAAAGATACACTGCAGTGACAAAAGCTCCACACTTTGTGGATAAAAAGATATCAAATAAATGTTTTATTTTTGCTTTTTAGCTGTCATTAAAAGAAACAAATTATCACCATGAGTCCGTGTGTCTGTGTCAGTCTAAACAGCCACGCTGCGCCGCACCGCACCCCCAATCCCCCCTCAGTACTCAGTGTTGTCGGATCAATTAAAATGAATACCGGAACGCAAAACGCGCATATCTGACATTTCCCGGAGCAAGATCCGGCTCAGATTAAGCACTGCCGCGAACAGTTCATTTGCCCTACTTAGCATACACGACTTAATCACCATTTGTGAAAGGTTTCAGTTTATGCTGGAGCTCCTCACACGCCTTCTTTCGGCTTTCACTCAGCTTGTACTTTGCTGCAAAAGCTGCATGGTGGGTTTCGAAATGTCTCTGAAGAGTTGATTTTTTTACAAGTAGAAATGCGTTTGGTGCAAGTCAGACAGAGCAGAGCAGCAGAGCTGTCAATAAAAGCAAATGTTCCTGCCCACTCATTTAGAAACTTTCAATGTTTCTCAGAATTTTTCTTTGCCATCATCACCACTCGTGAATGTTGTTTGAATTTACATGCGCGCGCGGTTACCATAGAAACGTACGTTTATTCACACCGCCGCACAGACGCATTGTTTGAAACGTCGAGTTTTTATTCTTTTTCCTGCATGAAATTACAACAACGAGGGAACTGTAAATGTATTTTCAATAGGAAATTTGTGACGATTATCATTTTTTAAACTGTAGAATATTATTGAAGGGAGACAGCTGGAGAGCCACGTATTTTAGTCAAAGAGCCACATGTGGTTCCCAACCACTGATTTAGAATATGTGCTACCATTTTACATTGCTGCTAGATGGATTTGCATCTCAATCCCGTCAGCACACACACACACACGATTCAATTGACAAAATACTAATTTCACTCAATTTTACTTTGCAGCATACAGGAGTTGTTGGTCCACGGCTGCCTCATCGAGGTCATTTATGTAGTTTTGGTTAATCACAAACCGAAGACATAACATAGCACAACTAAACTTAATGAATTATGCTGCGTTCACACCAGACGCGGAAGAAGCGTCAAGCGCGAGTGATTTACATGTTAAGTCAATGCAAACGCGCGAATAGGCATCCTGCGGCGCGATACGCGCGAATCGCGCGGCGCGAATGACGCGAATTGCGCGAATGGCGCGGCGCGATACGCGCAAATGGCGCGTTTTCCGCGTTTGACGCGCAAATCGCTCGAGTTGGAAAATCTGAACTTCTGCGGACATTCGCGTCGCGTTAACCAATCAGGAGCTTGCTCTTGTGGGGGCATGATTGTGACGTAGCACCTGTTGTTGGTGTCCAGGGGAAATCCTCCAGCCGACACCGACAACAGTTCATCAAACTGGGCTTGGCTCAGTCAGAAGCACCGCTGAAAGCCCCAGTCATCCAGGTTAAGTTTCTGGAGGAGTTTATCAGCCCACAGCGCTGGGTGCACCTCTGAAAGTATCTAGTGGACTCAGACACTGCTTCAAACGTATCGACGCTGTTTTACAGCCTTCATAAAGCACATAAACACAGTTATTTTATCAATAAAATCCATGTTAGCATTTAGCAACGAAGCTACAGTCACCGGGCAGACAGAAGCCCTGCCCATGACGCGAATCCGTGTCTGTTCTGAAGTGAATTTGACGCGTGAATGAAGCGGAGTTTGACGCGCGAATGAATCGGAGTCTGACGCGCGAACGAAGCGAGTAAACTCAAATGTTCACGCGTCTATTTACTCGCGAATAGCGCGATTTTGCCGCGCGTTCCGCGTCTGGTGTGAACGCAGCATTAGACAGCAGTAGACCTGCAATTTCTGTGTGATGCGAGGCAAAATGGACTCTATTGTGGTGGAACTCCTTGTGCAATAGGCTGTGGAGACGAGACGCAGCACTGTTCAGCACTTTTTCAGAACATTACATTTGTATTTTATGTATCTGAGCAATGTTCTTTCATAAAAAAAGGTTTGTTTAATAAATACAGATCTTACAACCATACATAATCTGTATACGTTTTATTTTTCTGTTAAAAAGACTCAAAAGTCAAACCGTAGGACTTTGGACTGACTTGAGACTTGTTGGCCTTTGACTTGGGACTTGCCTGTCTTGACTCGGGACTTGAGGGCAATGAATTGAGACTTGCTTGTGACTTGCCAAACAATGACTTTGTCCCACCTCTGTTTACTATATCAATAAAGTGTTTAGTCTTTTTAAAAACACTGTTGTAACACATTGAGCCACTGAGCATTGTTTTTTTATGAGGTTTTTCTACAGGAGAAAAACGTGAATTACTTCCAAACACTTCAGATATAGTCTGTGCCAGTAAATGCAAGACTGTTCATGAAATCCAGGCATAAAACTGTACGACAACATTTCAGATGACTGATCTAGAGTCTACAGCTAATCAATCTGTCAGATTCTGGAGTGCATTACAGCTCTAAAGAACATTATAAATGAAGAATGATCTTAAGTAAAACTAATACATTTATAGAGATGGTATACAAGTAGGGATGCTCCGATCGATCGGCCAGAGATCGGTATCGGCCGATAATCATATTTTATGACTCGATCGGTACTCGCCAATCTGGCCGATCTCATGAACCGATCACAGGTGTCTGTTTACGAGTTTACACGCAGAGTAGAGATGCGCGGATCAGCTGAAATGTCACCCGAATCCGCTCCTTCATTCTAATCATCCACCCGCCCGCACATATTATTTTATCTGATATATATATCCACACCCGATCGACACTTTAATAATTCTAATTCTTTGTTTTAAGCATGATGATAGGTCTTACTTTCTCCGCAATGTCCGGCGGCAGAGTAACAGCTCGTTAATTCATGCTCGAGCAAATGATGAGATGGACAAAAGTACTCGATGCATGCCCTTCTTTTACTTATTTCAGTGTTTTCAGGTTCACAGTGCAAAACAGCTCCCGGGTGGAATAACTGGAGTAAACATAAAACAAAACCGGATAAAACTTTCTCCCTCTAATTCACCGCACGCACAGCACACAGCGAGAGCTCACATCACACAGCATGCGTGTCGAACTACACTACCCACTATGCCCCTCGCTATGGACTACAACTCTCGTAAAAGCAGTCTTAGAGCGGCCACACTATTTCCCCTCTCCTGCAACATAGGTCACTGTGGATCCTCCAAAACACGGCTTGCTGCACCAAATGAGCGTTCGCCCGCACCGCTTGTTGCAGGAATGCACACGCTTCTCCTTGCTAGGCGCTGCAGTCGTGTAAATAAGCGATCTTGTTTCTCCCAGAACGATAGCAGATTTTCCTCTGACTCCTCTAACTGAAGTTTGCACTGTACTCTTGCACTTCATCCATTATTTTGGGCGTCTCTCATCTTCACATTCTGCGAAGTCCACTCTGCTTTTTTGCTGGTCAACTGCTGTGACCAATGGCTGTGACCCGCTACATCCACCCGCGACCCACCCGCAATTAATCATAATGAATTTTTTTATAACACGACCCGCCCGAACCGCGGATTATCCGCAGCGCCCGCGGATATAACCGCCATCCGCGCATCTCTAGATGCAGAGGAACCAGACATGCTAGTTGGAGAGCAAAATAATGGAATGTTCTTGCATGTGTTTAGACCTTTTTACATATATAAGAACTGAGAGTTCTGTGTTTTTGACAATATTGCAAGTTCACTAAAATCTGGCTGAAATACAATTAAAAACGTAAAAAAAATGTTTTAATTGAATATTTCATAATATACCTTTTTGTAATATACTTACTGCAATAAACAAATATATATTTATAGATGTGCATTTTAACATCTTATGCATCAAATATGTACTTTTTCTTGATTGAGACATGTCGAATTCTTCTTCCATCATTTGCAATGTTTCCAAATTGCTTTGTTAGTTGTTTTTCTTACCATTTTTTTGTATCTGTTTAATCTATTATTTTCTGTAAAGTTGCTTCTGACCATGACATGTCCACACTAAATGGTTATAAGAGACATGTTTGAGGGATTATATGCAACATTCTTCATTTATTCTCTGAAGTGTAAGGCAAGATCTCCACTTAATTATCATACTTAGGGGAAAATGTGCTTCATGTATTATAAAGCTTGAAGCATCAGAATCGGTACTCAGTATCGGCCGATCACCATCACAAAGAATCGGTACTTGGTATCGGCTGCAAAAATCCTGATCAAGGCATCCCTATATATAAGTATATAATTTCACTCACCTGGGAAATGGAGGCAACTTGAATGGTTTGTGAGCACAATTAAGTCCACACAGCATGCTATAGTATCTGATATTTGCAGGAAATAATTCCAAAAGGCAATTGACTGTGTAAAGCCACATAAAACAAAAGGAAAATACGATGTATATGCCGAGTTAGGGCTGCTCGATTATGGGAAAAATCACGTTTATTTTGGTCATAATTGTAATCACGATTATTCAAAACGATTACTGTTGAAGTCAAAATTATGGACCCTTCTGTGAATTTTTCAAATAAATATTTCTCAAAGTATGTTTAACAGAGCTAGGAATTTTTTGCAGTATTTCCTATAATATTTTTTCTTCTGGAGAAAGGCTTATTTGTTTTATTTTGGCTAGAATAAAAGCAGGTTCAAATATTTTAAACCTATTTTAAGGTCAATATTATTAGCAATATATATTTTTGATTGTCTGCAGAAGAAACCATCATTATACACAGGGGCGGACTTAACCAATAAGCGAGGTAAGCAGCCGCTTAGGGCCCCGGAGATTTAGGGGCCCCCGACCAATGCCAAGAAGTATTAATCATATAGCTCTGTTATACATTTTCTATTATATGTTGTAAAATCTGTCTATAACTGTTAAGATTTTAACGGTATTACTTCTTTTCAAAACCGAGGGCCCCCCATGAATAATGGAACATTCCGTCCGTACTGCACATTAGGCTTGCCACGATAGACGGTGTTACCGGTTTTAAGTCGCAACACCGGTGACATCACTTTTCCACCGTGACACCGTGCCCACATTTTTTCAAGTATTCCTTTTTTTTAAATTCAATATTTATTTGAATTAAATGGAAAATATAATTCCAAATAATTTACTTAAGACGATAGCATAGGCTGTAGTTAAAATCTGAACATAGCTTCAATGCTTCATATTTCCTTTGACTTCACTTCCTGCTTTGCTACTGTTCGGACGTTTCTGCCTACTGCTCTGCGCCTTGCACTCTTGCTTTTATATTTTATACTCTAATTTTAACTTGAGCCTATCAGCACAGTGCTCAAACAACACAGCTTGAAGATCAACATCGAATCTACAAACTTTCTGGAATACAACTTTACCAACAAGAGAGGAATTATCGTCTAAACAATCCTCCCGCTACCAGCCGCTTACATTCCTGAGACGGGAAAACACGGCTGTGAAAATGGCTCTGGAGCGTATTGATTTAGAATCTCCCTGCTGCACAAACTGCCACAAACTTCTACAAAAGATTGCAGTCCTTGAAACAAAATTACTTGCGATCCGACCAGAACTGCCAGATCACGCAGCACCGCTTTATTGTGGACCCTCACAGCAGACATTCGGTGAGTGCCATAAATCTACTCCAGCTACTGTTTTGAGAAAAACTGTTGAAAATGAGCGTGATAACAAATGGCAAAAACAAGGTGCGAGACCAAAGGGTCCTCGCGGGGTCAGATCACAAAGATCATACGCTACTGCATTAGCGTGCTCTACCCCAAATACAGCTCGGACTCAAATACAGCTTCAGAACAGATATGAAGTTCTCAGTAATATAGGTGAAGTATCCCCAAATGCAGTCAGACAGAGATCGCATGACTCAGCAGCTAATTCTACACGGAACAGAGGCTCAAGGCCGACTAGACAGCGCCATTCTGCTCCGATCGCTGCAGAGATAAGAACATTGATTGTTGGAGATTCAATAATCAAACATTTTAGGAGCAGAGCAACAATGACATACTGCTTCCCTCATGCAACAGTTTCTGATATAAACAAAGAGCTTGAGAACATATTAAGGAAACATGGGAATGCAAAACGGATTATCATTCATGTGGGGAAGAATGATATTCGGAAGGAGCAGTCAGAACTGCTCAAGAAAGATTTCTGTGAGCTCTTGGAAACAGTTGAAAGTTTGAAGATTCAGTCATTCATCAGTGGACCACTCCCTGCAAGAGGGACAAATATGTTTTCACGGCTTCTTGGCCTAAATGTGTGGCTGCAGAAAACATGTAACAGGAAAGGACTGAATTTTATTGACAACTTCAATCTCTTCTGGAACCAAAGACAACTGTTTACATCAGACGGCCTTCATCCAAACAAACTTGGTGGAAAAGTGCTAAAGGACAACATCTTTTTCTCCCTCCATCATCCATTAGCTGTGTGTGCCACTGAACTCAACCCAAATGGCACACACACACCTAGCAAGTGTCCGGATGATCACAGGACCTTCCTGAGTGGACTTGTGGCTGACGCATCCCACAAGGACAGCGATAACACCACGCAGACACAACAACCACTGATAACGGACAAACTGCTGTCTGAGCCCTGCACACAGAGAGACTGTGACGTACCAGAACAGCACCAACTATCAGCACTCATGGATGATCTCCAGGAAAACAGCCAGGTCAACATATCTCAACAGCCAGAAACCCCAGACCCACAGCCTCTGTCACCAGACACATTCTCACTGTCACCCTGCTCGCCTCTCTTGAATTTTTCAAAAAAGATGGAGGAACTGGTGTTTGCTGGAACTAAACTCTCACACTCCATTGCCGCAAGCCCCCAGTTAGCAACCAAAAGTCAGCCAGCCTCACACCCATCTCTGAGCCCACCTCGCCCTACACCTAGGAGAGGCCTCAGGTCTTTGCGACAGCGGCAGGTCCCAAAAAACACCTCATCTTCAGCTGGTGAACCTAAAAGCTGCCATTGATGTGTCCCGGGTGCCTGCTTAGATAACAGTGTCTTTATCAGATGTTTACAGAACAAGCAGGAACCCACTGTGCCTCTAGCTTTAGCTTTCTCTTCACAGATAGGTGTTATATTATGTGACAGAAAACCGAAGACTTCTTCAGGCCGTACAGTAAATCATTCAAATCTGCTGTCTATTAAATGTAATTCTGAGACTACGGTAGGGAAAACAGCTAAAACTGTTAAGTTAGCACTTTTAAACATCCGATCACTTAACAATAAGTCACTTTTAGTCAATGATTTTATCAACACAAATTGCCTTGATTTTATGCTGTTAAATGAAACTTGGCTAGATGACAGTTGTAGCGCAGCAGTTCTGAATGAAACAGCTCCTTTAAACTTTGATTATTTGAGTGTTTGCAGAGTTAATAGGAGAGGTGGAGGCATCGCTGCCCTATTTAAAGATGTCTATGAGTGTAAACAAGTGTCATTTGGTGACTATTTGTCCTTTGAATATCTGAGTATAGCACTAAAGGGTGCTCCACGCATTTTACTGATCATTATCTACAGACCTCCAAAATATTCTCCAACTTTTATTGATGATTTTACAGAGCTGTTATCAATAGTAACCTCTGAGTTTGACTATTTTACTATTGCTGGGGATTTTAATATTCACATTGATAATCCAGAAATCAATGCTGTAAAAGAACTCATGAATGTCTTTAACACTTTTGATCTGACTCAGCATGTTCAAGGACCCACACATAATCGTGGACACACTCTTGATCTACTTATAACTAAAGGTCTACGAATTTCATCGACTGCTGTTAGGGATGTTGCACTATCTGATCATTTCTGTATTTTCTTTGATATATTGATCACTCCAGCCATTAAAGACAGCTCTGTCTCTGTCAGAAAGAGATACATAAATGAGAACACTAGTGAGGAGTTTATGAAAGCCATATCGCTAGCACCAAGCATATCTGCAGACTCTGTTGACTCTCTCCTTGATTTGTTTAACTCTAAAGTTAAGAATGTCATAGATGACATTGCTCCTGTTAAAGTCAGAAAGAAAACAGGGATGAAAAACGGGCCTTGGAGAAAAACAACAGCAGTTAAAATGATGAAAAGACAGTGCAGAAAAGCTGAGCGTATGTGGAGGAAGACAAAACTAGTAGTCCACTATAATATCTATAAAGACAGTCTTCATGCTTTTAATGTGGAACTAAAAACCGCTAGGCAGACTTTCTTTTCAACCCTTATAAACAACAATTTAAATAATGCGCGTACACTCTTTGCAACGGTAGAGAGACTCACAAACCCCCCCAGTAGGATTCCCAGTGAACTAATCTCGGAAAGTAAATGTAATGAGTTCGCTCATTTCTTTACCGATAAGATCAATAATATCAGAAAGGCAATCAGCTCATCCAATCAGCCAAGTTGTGCCGACGTCAGACAAACTCAACCACAACTTAAGAAATCAGACATTATGTCTGATTTCATGGCACTTAATAGTAAAATCTTAGAGGAGATCGTGCAAATTATGAAAACATCAACCTGCAGTCTTGACACACTCCCCACATCATTCTTCAAAACGGTGTTTAACTGTTTAGAAATGGATCTCCTAAAAGTGGTAAATGCTTCACTTCTCTCAGGGACCTTTCCAAACTCACTTAAAACTGCAGTTGTTAAACCCCTCTTGAAAAAGAGCAACCTGGATAACACCCTATTGAGCAGTTACAGACCGATCTCAAATCTCCCTTTCATTGGCAAAATCATTGAAAAAGTTGTTTTCAACCAGGTTAACACGTTCTTAAACTCCAAGGGGTGTTTAGACAATTTTCAATCTGGTTTCAGAGCACATCACAGTACAGAGAGCGCTCTTATAAAGATAATCAATGATATACGCCTAAATACAGATTCAGGTAAACTAACAGTGCTGGTTTTGCTCGATCTCAGCGCTGCATTTGACACTGTCGATCACAGCATACTTCTGGATAGGCTGGAAAACTGGGTTGGGCTGTCTGGGACGGTCCTCAAATGGTTCAGATCTTATCTTGAAGGGAGAGGTTACTATGTCAGTATAGGTGACCATAGGTCAAGGTGGACACCCATGACATGTGGAGTCCCACAAGGCTCGATTCTGGCACCTCTCCTGTTCAACCTTTATATGCTTCCTCTGAGCCAAATAATGAGACAGAACCAAATTTCCTACCACAGCTATGCTGATGACACTCAGATCTACTTAGCCTTATTGCCTAATGACTACAGCCCTATTGACACCCTCTGCCAATGCATTGATGAAATGAACAGTTGGATGTGCCAAAACTTTCTTCAGTTAAACAAAGAGAAAACTGAAGTCATTGCGTTTGGGAACAGAGATGAGGTTCTCAAGGTGAATGCGTACCTTGGCTCTAAAGGTCAAACAACAAAAAATAAGGTCAAGAATCTTGGTGTGACTCTGGAGTCAGATCTGAGTTTCAATAGTCATGTCAAAGCAGTTAGTAAATCAGCATACTATCATCTCAAAAACATTGCAAGAATCAGATGCTTTGTTTCCAGGGAAGACTTAGAGAAACTTGTTCATGCTTTTATCAGCAGCAGGGTGGATTACTGTAACGGCCTCCTCACGGGCCTTCCCAAAAAGACAGTCAGACAGTTGCAGCTCATCCAGAATGCTGCGGCCAGGATTCTGACCAGAACCAGGAAATCAGAGCACATCACACCTGTCCTCAGGTCTCTACACTGGCTCCCAGTTACATTCAGAATAGATTTTAAAGTATTACTACTTGTCTATAAATCACTAAATGGCCTAGGACCTCAATACATTACAGATATGCTCACTGAATACAAACCTAACAGATCACTCAGATCTCTAGGATCATATAAACTAGAAATTCCAAGAGTTCAGTCAAAGCAGGGTGAATCGGCATTCAGCCACTACGCCCCTCGCTGCTGGAATCAGCTTCCAGAAATGATCAGATGTGCTCCAACATTAGGCACATTCAAATCCAGACTGAAAACACATCTGTTTAGCTGTGCCTTTACTGAATGAGCACTGTGCTACGTCCGACAGATCACACTATTATGTTTTCTTCTTCTTTTTAAATCTTTTACAACCTGTTTTAACATATTTTTATCTGTTTTTATCTGTTTTTTATTATCTGTTTTTATTTTATTTATTTTTCTCACACTTGTCTTTTTTTATTCCTGTTTATGTAAAGCACTTTGAATTGCCACTGTGTATGAAATGTGCTATATAAATAAACTTGCCTTGCCTTGCCTTATCATGTGAGAAGAACGAGATGAGTCGAATTTACAGAAAGAGAATGGCGGACGATTTAGTGCCAAAACCCAAACCAAAAGCGCCTCATTTAAAAAATCCCGCGACCATCATCTCACAGTGTTTAGTAATAAATAATCTTATTTTTATTAAACTGAAAGTGAATGCCGCGCCACTGACAAGCCAACTGCAGAGAAACAAAGAAACCTCGCGGCAACCGCAATGAATACTTTTTCCGAAGTTCATCTGTTCTTTTGTGCACTTGATTATTATGAGTTTAATGTTAAAAGAATCAATAATGAAAAGGCCGACAAGAGTGTATCTGTGTGTGTGTGCGTCTTCACTGAAGTCTCCCTCCAAAACCGAAAGTTGCGTTTGTCTGTCTGGCAATATTTCGGCTTTTAATCGAATGAAAAGTTAATTTAGATGAGCCAATATTAAAAACTTGCAGTAAAGTAAATGTGACGTGCGGCCACACATCGAAACTGAGGTCTGATCTCATCTCTCTCTCTCTCTCTGTCATCCATGATAGACGCCACACAAGTCAAGTCGCCGCCTAATAATTATATGAATTATAATAAAATGAAAACCAAAATCAACAATTCATTGCATTTTTCGTTTGATAAAAAATATACGAAAACGAAAAAAATCAAAGGGTGGCTAGTTTGTATTCATGTGTTTTAATATTAATGAAAATATGCTTAGCCTATTTATGCTCAACGGTTATAGGCTACCACATTTCTTTCATATTTAATTACCGACATTATTGCTGATTCAGCTGTGTGTTAATCTGTTATTCACAAGTCTTTCATGCAGAGAATCTCCTCAGGTCTTTGGATACTAATAATGCATTCAGAAGTTAATGATGAATCATGTTGCGGTAGTAATGGAGCAAATGAATGCTGGAAAATAGTAAAATACTTCACTAAATGAAAGGAAAGGAAAGGAAAGGAAAGGAAAGGAAAGGAAGAAAAATGCCTATCGGTGCTTCACACCCCAGTCCGGCAGGTGACGGTAGTGCATTTTTAATGTTGGTTCGTCAGTCACCACAAAACATATAAAGAAGAAGTAAGAAGAGTCCCTAAACCATAGATATATACATTAGATGTCGCCTACCCTGCTGTTGTCTATTAAAACGAATGCGTCAATAGAGCCGCCATTTTAGTACAGGGTAGCGCTCCTTTGAAATGAATGCAGGACCAAGGTGAAGTGGAGGACTGTGGCCATCCAGAGCCAGAGAAATACACATATACACATATATCTATGATCGGGAGTTTTCCCCGGTGGTCAGTATGCAAATATTTTTTTTAATTACGAAATATTATAATTTTACATCACTTTTTTACATAGATGGATCAGTGACTGCACGGGGATTGCCGACAAAGAGTGTGTTTGTGTTCATGGAAATGCATTACCCTCCTTCCCTGTTTAATTTGATATAATCCGTGTCCTGAAACACACCCCCTCACTTGCTTTCACTTCTCATTCTGACGGAGGGAGCGATTCGTTTGTGAATGAATCTCTGTTATGAACGACTCGTTCACTTAGCCGACAATAACACAAGTTTCTGGCAGCGCAGCGTCTTGTTGTCATATTTCATAACATTGTTTGCTTATTTTATTCAACAAAACTAGCATAAGCTTACAATTTAGTGCGAGTTGATGCTACTTTGCCTTATGGTCACTGCAGTAAGAGACTGTATTATCATCAATAACGTTACTTGTTGAGCACAAAAGTTCATAACATACAAAAACATAAAAAACGAAATCTTACCTATGAAATGTGATGACTTTGTACTTTGTTTTCTTTGTTTGCTCGTTACTACACCCGTACACAGTGCTAAAAGTCCAGCATCTTCACATTGTCACACTGTCTTGACTAGTGCGGTTGAATGACGTTTGTCCTAGGAGCACTGTACCAATGTGGCGGCGCTATTGACGCATGCTCAGGGTCCCTATGCGATATCTAGTGTATATATCTATGTCCCTAAACAAGTAGTTGCATGTGATAGGTAAACACATATCTGGAAGGTGTGAATATTGTAATATCATTGAATCTGCGGACCATGTGGTGCTTGAGCGTAAAAAATATGACAATGAAAGGATAAAGTTAAAAGAAAAATTAAGGGAAATGGGGGTTCAAGAGTGCTCTCTAAAGGATATATTAGGAAAATCATGAAGAGAAATGTATTCACTTTTATAATATTTCTTAAAGGTCACTGGTATAGCAAATAGGATACAGAGTAAAATACGTATAGTTATGGTATGGGGGGGGGGGGGGGGGGAGAGAGAGAGAGAGAGAGAGAGAGAGAGAAGAAATGGGTGGTGAGGAGAATGCAAAGTAATAGGGTACAGTAATTATCTCTGTCCAAATCCGGTCCACACTCCAGTACAGAAGGGGGCGGTAATACACCATTAAAGTTGGAGGCCAACCGCCGTTAAACATCAAAGAAGAAGAAGAGTCCTGTGAAGGAGCTTCAGACTTTTGTTTAGTGTTTACTTTATGATTAAAGTTCTTGCAGTTCCCGGGTCTAAATGGTAAGGTTTGAGCTACGAGTACAGTAATAAAGACAAGAAAAAAGTCTTCAGTAACTTAATAAAGCTTAATTATTACTTGTTTTCTTGTAACGAAGTCAGAGCTAACGTTATAATTCAGTCAAGATAGCGTGAATTTGCATCTTAATCCTTTATCTTGCTTTTGTGCGATACCCTCTGAAAATATGAACTGATAAATAAAGAAAGAAACATAAATAAGGAAAGAAACATAAATAAGGAAAGAAACATAAATAAGGAAAGAAACATACCTGTTTGCGTCTGAAATATCAGCTGAAATAACAAAGTCCAGCGTTCCTGATTGCTTCTGTAGAGGAATTTACAGTTGAGACTCAATATATACTGAATAAAGGCAAGCAGCTGAAGTGTCCGTCAGATAAACAGTCTGGCAGCAGAAGGTTAAATATAAAAGCTGGAGTGTGTTGAGATTTCTTCAGCTCTAAACCTCCACACGAGTTTTCCTTGCTCTGAGCTTTTACTCGGATAATGCCTCTGCTAACTGTGTGCTCAGCACTACTGCCATCTAGAGGACAATAACAGCAACATCCACTAATCGCCACATCCACTTTCATCATAGATATATACACTAGATGTCGCCTACCCTACTGTTGTCTATTAGAAGGAACGCGTCAATAGAGCCGCCATTTTAGTACAGGGTAGCGCTCCTTTGAAATGAATGCAGGACCAAGGTGAAGTGGAGGACTGTGGCCATCCAAAGCCAGAGAAATGCACATATACACATATATCTATGATCGGGAGTTTTCCCCGGTGGTCAGTATGCAAATATTTTTTTAAATTACGAAATATTATAATTTTACATCACTTTTTTACATAGATGGATCAGTGACTGCACGGGGATTGCCGACAAAGAGTGTGTTTGTGTTCATGGAAATGCATTACCCTCCTTCCCTGTTTAATTTGATATAATCCGTGTCCTGAAACACACCCCCTCACTTGCTTTCACTTCTCATTCTGACGGAGGGAGCGATTCGTTTGTGAATGAATCTCTGTTATGAACGACTCGTTCACTTAGCCGACAATAACACAAGTTTCTGGCACCGCAGCGTCTTGTCATATTTCATAACATTGTTTGCTTATTTTATTCAACAAAACTAGCATAAGCTTAGAATTTAGTGCGAGTTGATGCTACTTTGCCTTATGGTCACTGCAGTAAGAGACTGTATTATCATCAATAACGTTACTTGTTGAGCACAAAAGTTCATAACATACAAAAACATAAAAAACGAAATCTTACCTATGAAATGTGATGACTTTGTGCTTTGTTTTCTTTGTTTGCTCATTACTACACCCCTACACAGCGCTAAAGTCCAGCATCTTCACATTGGCACACTGTTTTGACTAGTGCGGTTGAATGACGTTTGTCCTAGGAGCACTGTACCAATGTGGCGGCGCTATTGACGCATGCTCAGGGTCCCTATGCGATATTTAGTGTATATATCTATGCCCTTTCATTAGAGAAAACATCATCTGCAGAGCACAAACAACCGATATAGAACATAAAACTCTCTAATTGTGACTAAAAGACAAAGTCACCTTCACACATTTTAAATAGAAGTACCCACATAAAAATAGGTACAAATACTATAGTATTTTTGCTGTAGTAAAGTACATGAATGAGTCTGTTACTGATACAAGCAGGGCTTAATTTGAGCCGGATCTTGCCCCGCAATCTTTGCTTTGTTTATGGGCGATTGCAAGTTCACGCTGGTGACGCCATCATGTGGTTTGTATTTGAATGGCGGAAGGCGGGAACGCGTGTTCGAAAATAGAATTAGTGTTCCAAACCGCAGAATGTTGATAAGAGGATGTCAAAGGTTCTGGTGTATTTCCGGCTATTTCCATAAGAAATCTGAAGTACTTTAACCGGGTAAAGTCTAGATCGGATACGCGGCCGGCCGGAAGTGCGATATTTACATTATTATAGCGGCATTTTTTAATGACACTGTATAACAATAATTAATATTTTTACATAACTGTGACGGTTGGGTGAGGGTAGGGGTTAAAACATACAATTTATTGGGTAATTTAATAGAGAAGATAAATAATACTCGGTACAACTTCTGTTTTTACACTTCTGTGGCGGTTGGGCTTAGGGTTGGGGTGGGGGTAGACGATAATAAAATACAATAAATTGGAAATTTCATAAATAACATAAATAATTCTCGTTAACCTCCAGCCGCAAACGTATCCGATCTAGCAACAACCCTTTAACCGCTAATATTGCCCACAATATTATTTGTTGGACGCGAATCGACCAGAACTACATACTCGGGGGGAAAAGTGTAAACAAACTACAAACATGGCGGATGCGCGAGGCCAACCGTCAAAAGTAGAGATGCTTTGGTAACATTGTTTGAATAATTATTGATTAACATCTAGCCGACTGGAAAATATATCAATCACGTTTTCCACGTTATATTTTATCTGCAACAACAATGTGAACTAATATAAATGCGTGTTTGGAGTATAAGAATAGGGACACAGCAAATTAGTTCAGTATGGAGAAGATTGGATTAATTGTTTAAAATTTGTTTTCATAAAGAGTAGACTGACACTTTTATTTCTCTTCTTTCCTCCCTGTATTTCTTTGAGTTCTTCTCTTTACTGAGGTGTTCCTACCTTGTTTTGTGGATCTGTATCATGAGTCAAGTATTATCTCTGCATTTCTGCAGTAGACATCATGTGTCATAAGTAAACATCTTCAGTGTGGACATGCAACAAAGAAAACACTTTAAATGTTAATATATTTTACTGATATGATGTAATAAAGCAGCAGAAATCATTTAACATTATAAGAAAATGAGTTTTATAATAATATAGACTAATACAAATAGTTTTTACAATAAAGTTTTATTAATACAAGTCAACATAAATGCAATACATGAAATACTGACTAAGAATACTTTTCTGATAAAACCAAGCAATTATGGATGGAAAACCACCATTCAGAGAGATATCCACCATTCAATGATCTCTTACACCAGTATTTTTCCAATGTTCAGATATATACACCCTTTCCACAAAAGTAAATGTTTTGCTAAATGTGTTATCCGGGCAGTTTCAGTTTGAATTCAAGTGTTTTTAGTTTTACTGACTGAATCTCTCTTCACATTATCGATGGGAAGTTCAGATCATTTATAAACTATGATCATTTAGTCTTGATCTCTGAGGTCTCAATTTACCCTTCGTCTTTCAAGTGCTTGGGTAGTTAATTGAATATTTTGTCACGTCACATCTACATAATCTAAACTTATGCAGTGGTTTCGTTCTGCATGTGGTAGATCCATAAGCATAACATATACAGTTTGAGCTGGAAAAGGTATTGATTTGTTCATGTCTTGAGTCCTTAATCTGTTTTTTGAGTCATTTATTCACTATATGATAGCACCATAAAAGCTTAACATATGCAGTCTCTCTGAGCTGTCACTGATTCTTCCATTTCTTGAGTAATTATGGATCAGGTTTTACTATATTCAGCATTATAAAAAAGAATCATTGAGACACAAGTTTACACATTCATAATGAAGCTACAGTTTGCGATGCAGCACAGAAATGCACAATAATAATAATATTGATAATCAGAACAATAATAATTAATATAGCTGCAAGCAGCAATTAAGAGGCCAAACAGTCCAGAATGAGCAGCTTAGCAGAGAGCATCAGAACAAGTGGAACAATGAGAATCTGAAGACATTTGAAGCTTATTTTACTCAAAATATCAGAGAATCATGAAAGCACTATATGAATGAATTATTTATTAGTTTAGGTTACGCCGTTAATAAATTTATGTGGTGAGAGGACAGTTGTTGTTTTGTTATTTGACAAAAGGATGATTCAGCTGTATCATGGTCATGTTCATTCTATATAATCTGTATATTACAGAGAAATTTATGACTGAATTAACCATTGGTCCTCCATTTACCTTTTACTTATATTTTCATTTTTTGTTTAAAGGCAGTTTATTAATATGGAAATCAGTTTTCATTATTATTACATACATTTGCTACAGCTTAATAAAAATTTATTCAGATGCAAAAGTGCCACCTGAAATTCTTCTAAAATTTCTTCAGTCTCCTACATTTTGTTCAGATATTTAAGCTTAAAAGCAATTAAAAGAACTCATTTAGCACCATAAAAATGTAATACTGAACCCACACACAGAAGAAAAGTATTTTAGGAAAAAAAAAAAAGATCAATAATGTGCGAAATAGCCTACTGTAACGTCTGCAATTATATAAAATAAATAAATGCAGCACACATACAGACCCTTACAGTCTCCGATATGTTACCAATTACAGAAAAACTACACACAGCAGACATTTAGTCCTTATTTGGGTTCAAAAACAACACGCAACATACAGCCCAGTCAGTGCAAACCTCTCATCTGCGTCTTTAATCTTCACCAGCACATGTAACCTCTTGTTAGAGAGTAATTCCATCACTCCCGAGTTCATAATAGTCCAAAAGGTGATGATAATGGTTAAACAGGGCAGTTTGTTCATGTTTTAGGTTGCTGAAAGAATCATTTGCTCCTTTGCTTTTCCAGCTTCTCCGTTGTTTTTCGCGCTTCACTCTCGCATTTGTTCATTTCTGAAAGGATCAGAGGTCAGAAGCACTTCAATAATCAAGAGTACATTATTATCCTCAGCTCAAGAAGTTCGTTATTTTAAATATAGACAAGCGGCGCGATCACGAACTCTGGAGAAAGTGAAACCGCTCACGCTTCAGACGGGCTCATAAAACAACAACAGGACACAGCAGATTTTGTTCTTCTTGGCTTTGTGGCTGTTCATCAAGAGGATGACAAGGTTGGTTTGAGCTTGAGTCGACCATGGCTTTTTATTATATGTATATATTATAACAGTGTCTCGACTGTGTTTTTAAAAATGGCGGTTCCTTTGTTTTCATTCTTCTGCTTGTGTATGCGCTGGTGACGTGTCTCTGTAAACCAATAGCGTTCAGCTGTGTGTCGAGCTCCACCTTTTGGTACCCTTTTGTCTTGCTTGGTACCCTTTCAAAGAGATACGGTTCGGTTTTTAGTACCCTTTAACAGTGGAAACGGCCATAAAAGCATACCGAACCGTACCACTCAGTGGAATTACAACTACAGTGACAACTACAGTAAATCAATGGTAAATTTCTGCTGTGTTTTCAGCACCATTTCATTTGGAAATTTCATACTTTTTCCATGAAGGATTCGGATTTATACCTTCCAATCCGTTTCAGCATTGATCAACTTTTATCCTTTCCTCATCATCCTGTTTCTCATTATTTTTATTAAATATAATTAATTGATTATTTGAATGAGTTTTTATCTTTGAATTGATTTTAACTAATGAATAAGTTAACACACTGCTTTATGTAAGAATGTTCAGTGTCCTTGCTCCTCTCTTTGTCCGTCTATTTTAACTTTCCAGGAGACACACAAACCAGGTCATAGGTCATGGAGACCTCTCTCTCCCTCTCTCTCTCTTTTGAGCGGAATTACTGATGCAGAGGGGGGAAACAACTGTTCTATTGCCATGATATTGTCTACAGTAATTTAACTATTTTCATTGTTAATTCTTCATAAAGTAATTCCTTTCTATGCTAGATAGACTTTGTGTGTAGTGAATGTGAATGTTGATTAAACCAGTTTTGAACTAGTTTGATAAGTCAGCTTAAAGTACAAGAAACAACCTTGTGTTTCCATAACAGATTGTCTCTTGCGTCTGTGTATGGCTCCATGGTTCAGCTTTTTACAGGTCGGAGATCAGCTCTTAATAGTTTAGAGTCGGCCTGACCCCCAAGAACCATGCCGCCATCCATATCTGGAGTTAGATACAATCCCTCCTCGAAGCACACATTTAGAATTGTCTATTTCTGCTGTAACCAATGAGAACTGTTTACCTGGATCCCACCTTTTCTGGACTTGTGTAAAGAGTATAATTGCTGCATTGTTGTACTGTAAGTCAGAGCGGCCTAGGAACTCATTGCGAGTGTTGAAGCTGGCTTCTGCTGATGAAACCGCAAACTATCTTCAGTACACTTTAATTATTTATTTGAATCTCTTACTCCGGCTCTTCTTCATCTGACAGACTGCTCATTCTTTGGGTTAAAACTGTAAATTACCCCTACACCCACAAATGGTTCTATGGTCTGCCATTGTAGAATATTTTAATCGCTCTATATTAATGAATTATCCTCAGTTTAAAGAACAACACATTCTCCAATATCTTTTAAATGTGTATTGACAGGGTTTAACACATTTTGGGTGCTATGAATACTGTAAGAGTTGAGCTCTTTCAGATGAAAATATTGATTTAACTATTGCCTACATCCAATCCTGCCATCAAGTTACATGTAAAGACAAACAACTCAAAACCAGAGGACTTGAAAAGATGAAGAAATACATTTTTGCAGCTCAAAGTGCATAGAGGATGGATCTACAGATATTTCATGTGATTAATGAATGACTCAAACCAGAGAGAATATAAAATAATTAATCATTTCCCCTATCTGCACATAGAGCAATGAAAGAGTCAACAAAGGACTCGTTATTGCAGAGTCACATTAAAGATTTGTTCTGGAACGACCCATTAACATTGCAAGTTTGCATATTTGTACATTAAGATTACTCTCAGATGTGTTTTTCAATGTTTCTGACTGGCTGAATCTCATTTGTAAGGGTTTTCTCCAGTGTGAATCCTCTCATGTGTTTTCTGGTTTCCTAAGTGACTGAATCTCTTTTCGCAGTGTGAACACGTGTAAGGTTTCTCTCCAGTGTGAATCATCTCATGTGTTTTTAGGCTTCCTAACTGATTGAATCTCTTGTCACAGTGTGAACACATGTACGGTTTCTCTCCAGTGTGAATCCTCTCATGTCTTTTCTGGGTTCCTAAATGCCTGAATCTCTTGTCGCAGTGTGAACACTTATAAGGTTTCTCTCCAGTGTGAATCCTCTTGTGTGGTTTCAGATGTGATAACTGACTGAATCTCATGTCGCAGTGTGAACACTTGTAAGGTTTCTCTCCCGTGTGAATCCTCTGGTGTTGTTGTAAGACTGCAGCTGTAATAAAAGTCTTCTCACACTCAAAGCACACATACTCTCTCACACCAGTGTGAATCTTCTGATGTTTTCTTAAATTTGCTTGATTTGCAAAACTCTTTCCACACACAGAGCACGAATAAGGATTCTCCTTTGCATGAACTCTAAGGTGATCATTCAGCCTTGAAGCCAACAGAAATGATTTTCCGCACTGATCACATTTGTGTGTTTTCTCTCCAGTGTGGATAAACGTGTGTCTATTAAGGTTTGATGAGGTACTGAAACTCTTCCCACACTGAGAACATGTGAATGGTTTCTCTCCAGTGTGGATCCTCATGTGGACGTTGAGATTCCCTTTGTTTGACAGACTCTTTCCACACTGAGTGCAGGTGACACATTTTTTGTCTTTTCTCTTCAGTGATTTAGTTTTTCCTCTCATTTTAACATGGCGTGTCTCCTCAATCAGGCCTGAAATAAAGTGAAAAGACAGTATTTTATATAAGTGATATAAAAAAGTGATAGTAGACAACAACTATAAAATCCTGATCATTTCGGTCTTCAGTGAGGTACACTGATCTTCCAGTCACCTTCTTTATATAAATATTTAATACTTGCCTACACAATTTTCCTTCATTCATTCAATTTCAACAACTGTTGTAATACATTGAGCCACTGAGCATTGTTCTTATGACGTTTCTCTACAGGGAAAACGGGAATTACTTCCAAATACATCAAATATAGTCTGCGTTAGTAAATGCAAGGCTAATTATGAAATCCAGGCATAACACTGTTGGACAACATTTCAGATGACTGTTCTAGAGCCTACAGCTGATCAATCTGTCAGATTCTGGACTGGAGTGCATTCAGTGTTGGGTGTAACGCGTTACTGTAATTAAAATACTTTTCCATTAAAAAAGTAGAGTAACTGATTACTGTTCATTTTTAGGTATTTTAATTACAGTTACTTATAATGTACTTGCGTTACACTGTAAAATAATTAAACTCGCTGAATATCATTATACAATTTTATTAATTTATAGTAAATAGTTTATATGTAAACTCTGCCGCTTTAAAATCATCGTAGTGCAGGTGCACGTGATTGCGCCGCGCGCCAGTTTGCTGATAGTCATATTCGAAAGCAGAAGATGTCGGACTCGGCTGAAGCGAGTGGCTGTTTTACGAAATGGAAATATTCCCATTACTTCATTTTTCTGAAACAAGCAGACAAGAACATTACAGTAATATGTAAGCTATGTCCTGGGGAGAAAAAACTATCGGCCGCTGTCAACAGCACGAGTAATCTACTGAAGCACCTGACACGGCAGCATAGACGAACACTTCGGAGTGATCCTTGTTCATCATCGACGAATAACACCGCGGCAACTCCTGCTAAGCAGGCAAAACTTGATTTTACTTCGCCAGCGCAGAAAGTGTCTGAAGGTGAGCTTAAAAAAATGATTGCAGGCTACATTGTGGAACAGATGCTACCGCTGCGTACTGTAGAATCTCCGTCTTTTAGGTGCATTTTAAACAAAATACCTGTGTCTGGCAAAAAAGCAGCACTGCCTGATCGAAAAACTTTTTCGACTTACTTAGATAAGTGTTATTCTGACATGGAAATGGAGCTTAAAGGGACATTAGAGAGTTTGGAATTTATTTCCACGACTGCTGACATTTGGACCAGCCATAACAAAAGTTTTCTCGGAATGACGGCACATTGGATTGATCCTTCTACTTTTGTACGAGGACATGCAGCACTAGCATGTAAAGGCCGATTTATACTTCTGCGTCAAGCGCACGCGTATGCTACGGCGCAGCCTACGCTTGGACGCATATCCCCTCGCCGTGGCTGTCGGCGTCGTTGACGTGCACCTCTCAAAAAATGTAACGCGTACGCGTAGCGCAAGCTCTGTGATTGGTCGGCTTGGTAGCGCTGACGAGTGTGGGCGGAGGTGAGAGCCCGATGCAGCGAGTGTTTACAAGTGTGGAGTCCCGTGAAGGAGCTCCGAATGGAGACTGTTGTTTTGTGTTTACCTCATGATTAAAGTTGTTCCACGTCCGACGGTTCCCGCCTCAAAATGAGCGAGTTTGAGCCACTTGTACATTAAGGAAGTGTTCAGGAAAAACAAAAAAACCAGCGAAGAAACTCGACACAGAGGAACATAAACACCTACTGCCAGCTAGTGTTTCGGAAGTGTATTGCAGAGAAACAGAAACAGCGCGCAGAAGTATAAATGCACGGCTACGCACGAGGCTTGTGTAACGGACCTGCTTTCACTCATAAAGACCAAGATGACACCAAGAGCTGTTTTCCTCCACTTTATTATTTCCTGCAGAGGACAATCAAACAAAAACATTGTCTTCTGTCTGTAGCGCACATCAGACCCCCTCATCAATAAGCAACAGCATTGTCTGGTCAGATTAAGTTTTTTCTTAATAATATTATGTAATGAGATTTGATAATTATTTTTTTTTTACAATTTATCCACAATTACACACAATCTCTTATAATTTGACACTTCCAGAAAGAATATACATTGAAATTGACAGGAAAACACTTTTTTTTCTTTACAATTACAACAAAATGAATCTTTTTCATTATCATTAGAAATTACTCTTATCTACATACAAAAATGTATGTATAAAAATAACGCACAACAGAGCCACCTTGTGGACAACCAAAAAAAAACGTGCGCTGAGTCAAACAAAATGCAAACAAAACAAAGACTGTAAAACGTACCTGCAGAGGACAATCAAACAAAAACATTGTCTTCTGTCTGTAGCGCACATCAGACCCCTATGTACACAAAAATAACAGAGTTTTCACACTAAGAAACAGAGTAAAATGAAAACAAAATGGTGATATGCCCATGTGCGTTTAACACTTATCAAAAACTCTGGAAAACTGCCACAAACTTATTTCAACGATAAAACCAAACAAAAATAACATAATATGTATTATAGTTTTTATAAAAAGATAAACATTTGCTTTTCAACGTTATAAATATAGAATACTCTCAAGGAGCAACTCTCTGCACAACTTACCCTCATCAATAAGCAACAGCATTGTGAGGGGGGAGGGGAAAAGACGAACTACGGCAACTCAAAAGGTACAAAAAGGGGCGATGTGCAGGTTTATCATTTCCATAGAAAATAAATAAAACGGACTGCAAAATGTGTTTTCAAGATGATAAAATTCACAAATATGAAATAAAATCTTTAAATAAATAAAAATCGCAATATAATTTGAAAATGTTATCATTTTAACAGAGTGCATTTGTAACTCTGTTACATTCACCTCCACTGAATTTTATCAAATTTGAGCTACATCTACAATGTACATATCTGACACAACTTTAACAATTACATTCACAATGAAAGGGTCATTAAAACAGAACTCCAACATTTACAGTATTCTATAAGAATGAAGTGGTATGAGAGCAGCGCTATCTCCCAATCCAGCTACTGGAAACCAGGGTGCCTTGTACACCCCACAAGACCCAAATTGTCAGCGTAGACCAAGCTCACGAAATTAATTAAAACATTTCAATTACTTGTATTAAGCAGTCATGCACCATTTAAAAAAACAATCTTAATCTTAATTGATCTGTAATTTACTCAACTAGAGACTGAAAAATAGACTTGCAAACAGATTTAACACTGAAATTATCCTGAACAACATCCTGTCTGGACATAGACTGTATCAGTCTATTAACAGGTTTGACTAATCGACCAAATCTGGATCTGACTTGTGTGTGTCTGTTGGAAAAGTTACTGCACTGAAGTGAAGTCCGGTCAGCAGTGTGTAGAGCGTGTGGTGCATTGCGCGTTTGTGTTGTATTCTCTGGTGCTGCTTCTGAACGTCTTATGTCAACAGCAATGTCAGTTATAGGTACAGAGTCACAGGTCACAGACTGTTCAGTCGAGATGTTGCCAGGTGAGGTAGAAGCTTCTTGTGGTCTAAAGGTATCACTTGTCACATCAGTAACATCCATTTGTGACAAACTTGGTTCAGAAAACTGTGTAATCCATTCTATGGTTCTCCTTTCAGAATCCACAGGCTCTACATCAGACAGGAGGCTCACTCCATCTCTCGAGCAGGCAGGTAAGTTGTCTAGACTGTCAACATCATAGTTTTCATCAGATCCACGACCATTCTCACTTTCTCTCTCAAACAGAGTCTCAGATACGTCGTCAACATCAGCAGTACCTGGAGGTGAAGATTCAACGGCAGACACGGATGGAGGTAAGTCGGACACATTAATTTCATTTTCCACAGGAAGGAAGTTTACAAGCATGAGTAGGTTCCTATGAACCACCTTCTCCCGGCCAGTGACTGTGTCACAGATTCTAAACGTGTGTGTTTCAGGGTTCATGTCCATAACTGTGTAGATGGTCGATTCCCACTTATCGGCGAGTTTCTTTTTACCTCTCTCTGTTTTGTTGGCCAAAAGCACTCTATCCCCAACCTCGATACTGGATCCCTTTACTTTCCTGTTGTACAGATGAGCATGTCTTTTCTGCTCCTTCACAGCATGGTCCTGAGCTATTAACAATGCTTCTTTTAGATCACTGGTGAGAGAAGCCACATACTTGTCATAACTAGTCACATTGGAATCATGCAGGACAGTATGAAACAGAACGTCAACAGGTAGGCGGGGGACACGGCCAAACATGAGGTAAAAGGGCGGGTAGCCTGTTGTTTCATGGGATGTGCAGTTGTACATGAATGTTAATGTTTGTAAACGTCTTGGCCAGTCAGCCTTAGCTTCAGGAGACAGTGCGCGGATCATACAGCCCAAAGTTCTATTGAATCTTTCCACACTACCATTTCCCATTGGATGGTAGGGGGTAGTGTGAGATTTTCTGATACCCGAGATCTTGAGGAGCTCACTTATCAACCGACTCTCAAAATTAGTTCCTTGATCACTGTGGATCCTTTCTGGGAATCCAAAGACACAGAAATATTTGTCCCAGAGTACTTTTGCTACCTGCTTGGCTGTCTGGTCTTTACAGGGAAACGCCCTGAGCCATCCTTGTAAAATGGTCCGTGATTACTAGGACATCTATGGACTATTACAGGAGTTTTCAGCAGACCAAAAATCAATACAGACGAGCTCCAGTGGTCTTGTTGTTGTTATACTCTCCAGAGGGGCTCTGCCTTCAGGTTCAGCTGTCTTACTGACAATGCATCGTTGGCAATGGCGAACATAGTCTCTCACATCTCTGTCAATGCTCGTCCAAAAGAACCTCTCTCTTACTAAACTAAGGGTTCTGGACTGGGCCTGATGACCCGCCTCATCATGAACTCCTTTCAGGACTTCATCTTTGAGAGAGACAGGAACAACATACTGAGATCGTTTCGCTCTAGTTTTAGGGTCCTTTGAAATTCTGTATAGGACTCCATTGCTCACTGTAAGTTTGTCCCAGTGTTTCAGGTATCTTGTGACAGAGACAGACTCTTTAGCTCTTGCTCTCCTAGAAGGCCTCCATCGCCTCTCAACAAAATACAGGACACGAGAGAGAGTACTATCATCCAACTGCTTGTCACGAAGGTCTTTTTCGGTGTATGCAGGTAAGGTGTTAAGTCCAGGTGGTATCAACTGAGGAAGGAACTGCAGTGTTTGCACTGCACGGGCTCTGGGACCAGTTTCCCATACTATATGTGATTGCAGTACTGCTGACACATCTTCCATTCCAATGGACTGAGTCCATCCATAAGGTGAGTTACATGCTGCCTGGACATTACTACTCACTGTAACAGGTTTCACTTGACCACTGGATGACATGAAGGCATTTTTCACAGAATTACATGACACATCTGTAACATCACTCAGAAGGTTTGCATATGGCTCAGTGAGAAGTCTTTGGCCAACACTCTCCTTGACAAAAGGCACACGGCTCAAAGCGTCAGCTACGATGTTCTGCCGACCTGGGACATACTTGATGTTGAAGTCATAACTTGCCAACTTGGCTACCCAGCGTTGCTCACAACAGTCCAGCTTCGGCTTTGTAAGTATATGAGTCAACGGGTTGTTGTCAGTCCAGACCGTGAAATTGTGACCTTTGAGCCAGTGACTGAACTTGTCACAAATCGACCATTTCAAAGCCAGAAACTCCAAGCGGTGGGCTGGGTAGTTCTTCTGGGCTTGAGTCAGTGACTTGCTGGCAAACGCAATCGGTCTGGCTCGCGTGTCTCCAACCTGCACTTGGGACAGGACAGCCCCTATGCCTTCCAAGGATGCGTCCGTTGACAACATAAAGGGACGGGTGAAGTCTGGATGGGCAAGGATCATAGAGTTAACCAGGGAAGCCTTAAGGTGGTCAAAGGCCTGTTCTTGTTGAGTTGTCCAGTCTGCTGCACACAACTTTCTGCCTGTTGTCCTGTCTTTCTGACCTTTCCTCTTTTTCTTCTCACCCTTCAACAGGTCAAAGAGTGGCTTGGCCATGGCAGAGTATCCAGGCACAAAGTGCTGATAATAATTTATCATCCCTAGAAAGGACCTTATCCTCTTCTGTGATGGGGTCACACCATCAGGATCCATGAGGTCAGTACTAGTCATGTTTGTAATGTTCTCGACTTTACTGTGGTCTGTTGAAACTCCTTTTTCATCAACTATGTGGCCCAGAAATCTCACAGACCTCCTGAGAAAGAAACATTTTTTTGGAGCCAACTTTAGATTATGGCTACGCAGTCTCTCAAACACCATCTTCAGGCGTAACAAGGCACTCTGCTCATCTGGGGCAAACACCAACAGGTCGTCTAAATAGCACAGCAAACTCAGATAGTTCTGGTCTCCAAAAATGCTCATCATCATTCGCATGAAACTGCCTGGACTATTACATAGGCCCTGAGGGAGACGGTTGTACTCATAAAGGCCCATGGGAGTTGTAAAAGCTGAGTACTTCCTGTCTTCCTCATGAAGTGGCATATTGTAGAACCCAGACGTTAAGTCCATTGTGCTGAATAGACTGTTGCCTCCTAACGCAGCTAGGCAGTCTGCCTGATGGGGAAGAGGGTGAGCATCCTTTAGCGTCCTTTTATTTAGCCAGCGAAAATCCGTACATATGCGAAGATCCCCATTCTTCTTCCACACAAGAACGAGTGGTGATGCATATTCGCTGGTTGATTTCCTAATGATTTCTTTGTCCTCCATTTCACTTATTGCCTGACGCAGTTTTTGATATTGTCCAGGGGGCACTCTCCTATAAGGTAGCCTGAACGGTCTTTTATCTGAAAGATGAATGCGGTGTACGAAACCTTTTGCCTCTCCACAGTCGAGATGATGGCGTGAAAATATATCTTCGTACTGCAAAACAAGGTCAGTCATCTTCGTCTTATACATCTCAGACACCTCACATGAATCAATGTCAATGTTACTGAGACCAACTGACATGAGCTTTTCCTTGGTGGACTGCATACCAGCAAGAGGTTGAGGCATCAGCGAATGTGACAAACTATCCCACTGATTCTCTGGAAGCTCAGTTATGTCCATGTCCTCAATTGCCATGCAGGAGTAAACATCTGCCAACTTTGCATTGCGTCTTAACAACACAGGCCTGTCAGAAGCATTGATGAGTTTTAGTGGGACCCACCTGTCTCCCCACAATGGAGTCACAACTCTTGACACCAGAACACCTCTGGGAGCTGAGCGGGATGATGTCGGCTCTGTCATCACAGTGCTGCCTGGTGATATAGCAGTATTTTTAGGTAGTTTTCCCCAGATAATATATTCACAGCCAGACTCAAGGCAGAGAGCAGAGTTGCACTTGACAGTACCAACCTTCTGAGGAGCTTCATCACCTCTCCAGGGCTTGAGACCTGAGAGCATAGACAAGAACTGTTCCATCTCATGATCTCTACTTGGGCAAGGACTCGACACTGTTTTCCAGTAAGACTCACACTTCTTAGACTGATGCAGGATATGTTTTATAACATTGGTTCCCAATATTAGTTCATCCCGCTGGCCCTGAACAACAAGTGTTGGAACCACAATTTTACAGCCATACACCTCCATCTCCACATCAAATGCACACTTGGGTTTTACATGAAGCCCACCACATCCAACGAGGACCACATTCACATCTACCTTGTGTAGGTCATTTATCACTCCAGCCTCTTTCATTTTCATCTCGGCCTCTTCACTCATACTGCAGGCCATAGAGCCAGTGTCCAACATACCACCAATTTTTACTATCCCACCCAGTAACACAGGTGTGTAGAAAAGGCTCTCACTACTGCAGACTCTGTGAATATTCTGATAAACAACAATTTCTGAATCATGGGATAAGTCTCTTGCTGATATGTAAACTGTTTCAGCATCAGAAGTGTCATCAGTGTGGGAGTAGTTGCTGAGACCTGTACTGCCCCCCTCCAAATACAGGTCAGCTAGTTTCCCCCAGACTGGGACTGAGTGGAGCTACTGACTGGGCAATTCAGTCTGGTGTGACCAGATCCAAAACAGGCAAAACACAATCTTTCAGACATGCAGTGTGAAATGGTGGTGTGGCTTGAGTCATTACAGACCTTACAAACTGTCTGATTAGGGCGACTTTCGCGAGGGGTGCGTCGAAATCTGCCACCCCTGGATGGAAGGTGGGTGTTACGCTGCTGCATTTTATCCATCATATCCTGAAAGATATCAACCATACGGGCTAGAAGTCTCTCATCTGACTGTGACTGGAGGTTTTGTGCTACAGCTGGCGTAGAAGAGTGGCTCAGACTGTGAATAGATTCGCCCTGAGCAGGAACAGAGGTAGGAAGAGGGCCAATAGAAGGGCAAACTGAGTGCTGGGCTTGGAAAGGGAAATTAGGAGTGTGGCATTGGGATTGCGTTGCCGCATTAACTGGAGAAATACTGGGCTGCTCAGGAGTCACTGCACTGACATGGTTCTTAAGCTGTGAGGTCCCAATGGCTCTGCCACTAGCTCTTAACTCTCTCTGATAATCATCAATCCTCAGTTGGACATCACGTGAGGTCCATTCATGAATGGGCTTACACTTTAGGGTGAAGGAGAGCTCAGGATCAGGGCAATGTTTGACAAACATGAGTGCGACTTCATTATTTATGTTCTCTGTTTTCTTTCCCTGTCTGCGTAAGCCATCAAGAGCCAAGTCAGCTGCCTTATTCAGTCTTATCCAGTAATCAACTGGATTTTCTTTGTGTTTGGGCAGCGTAGCATAAAAGTCAGCGAGTGGGAGACATGAAGAAGCTTCACTGAAATAATGAAGGAGAACATCATAGATTTTCTCAGGTGTCTGTTTAAGATCAATCGCTGGATCACTACGCAAGGCAATCTTGACGACATCTCTGGCTTTGCCCATTAAATGGCTCATAATTTCCTCACCTTGGTCATACACAGCAATCTCATGTTTTCTAAGGTAAGTTTTGGTCAAGTCAATCCAGTCCTGGACTGAATGTTTGTCAGTGATGTCACCTTTAAATGTTGTGAATTCTCTGTCTGATCTAACATGGACCGTCACATATGGGGAGTCATGCCTGGTAGGTTCACTGTGGGTAGTTTGGGTAGTTGGAGTAGACTGACGGTCACCGGCTATGTTTACTACACCAGCTGACATTAACTTTTCAACAATAGATTCACCAATTTGAGCTCCTAACTGCCCTACCATGTCTGTGAGATGGTGAATAGCGTCAACATCAGTGGCTGGTGTGGAGGTGCGAAGATTTTCCCTCTTAAACCCACTGACAGGTGTACAACCTGGGCTATGACCCATTCCTGTATCTGTGTAATCATCAGCTATGGGCTTAGAATGTCTCACATCCCTACTGTCAGCAGTGTAATCTAACCACATTCCCCTTCCCTTTGGTAATTTATGATTTGCATAGCTATCCATTGCCCTTTAATAAATTGTTTCTTTTTATCTGTGAATATGTACTTGCGTTGTGTATGCTAATGCTAAAAACTTAAACAATAAAACAAAACAATAAATCACTTTGAAAAACAAAAGAATATTACCAACTGTAATCAAAAGTTTTCAACTAAACGTCATAAGATTTACAACGATATACACCAAATAACTCTTTTTTTTTTCTCTCTGACCCCACTTTGATCTTGAAGTATAGACTCGAACAGCAACACAGCATCCACGGCGACCGGCATCAAGCTGATCTGAAGATCCAAGGAGTCACGGCACCAGTGTAACGGACCTGCTTTCACTCATAAAGACCAAGATGACACCAAGAGCTGTTTTCCTCCACTTTATTATTTCCTGCAGAGGACAATCAAACAAAAACATTGTCTTCTGTCTGTAGCGCACATCAGACCCCCTCATCAATAAGCAACAGCATTGTCTGGTCAGATTAAGTTTTTTCTTAATAATATTATGTAATGAGATTTGATAATTATTTTTTTTTTTACAATTTATCCACAATTACACACAATCTCTTATAATTTGACACTTCCAGAAAGAATATACATTGAAATTGACAGGAAAACACTTTTTTTTTCTTTACAATTACAACAAAATGAATCTTTTTCATTATCATTAGAAATTACTCTTATCTACATACAAAAATGTATGTATAAAAATAACGCACAACAGAGCCACCTTGTGGACAACCAAAAAAAAACGTGCGCTGAGTCAAACAAAATGCAAACAAAACAAAGACTGTAAAACGTACCTGCAGAGGACAATCAAACAAAAACATTGTCTTCTGTCTGTAGCGCACATCAGACCCCTATGTACACAAAAATAACAGAGTTTTCACACTAAGAAACAGAGTAAAATGAAAACAAAATGGTGATATGCCCATGTGCGTTTAACACTTATCAAAAACTCTGGAAAACTGCCACAAACTTATTTCAACGATAAAACCAAACAAAAATAACATAATATGTATTATAGTTTTTATAAAAAGATAAACATTTGCTTTTCAACGTTATAAATATAGAATACTCTCAAGGAGCAACTCTCTGCACAACTTACCCTCATCAATAAGCAACAGCATTGTGAGGGGGGAGGGGAAAAGACGAACTACGGCAACTCAAAAGGTACAAAAAGGGGCGATGTGCAGGTTTATCATTTCCATAGAAAATAAATAAAACGGACTGCAAAATGTGTTTTCAAGATGATAAAATTCACAAATATGAAATAAAATCTTTAAATAAATAAAAATCGCAATATAATTTGAAAATGTTATCATTTTAACAGAGTGCATTTGTAACTCTGTTACACTTGCACCGTGGGTTACGGCGATCACTTGACGCAGAAGTATAAACCAGGCTTAAAAGAGTTTGAGGGAGACACACATATGATGTCATCGGCATTGAAATCGAGCAAGTACATTCGGCTTATGGACTGAACTCTAAAGTGACAGCAACCGTGACTGACAACGGGTCCAATTTTATCAAAGCTTTTAGAATGTTCCAAAAATCAGACTCTGATGAGGAATCCGAAGAAGATGAAGAGGTGACATTTACTGATGTTGAGCTGACCCTCTCCACTGAATCTGAAGGACAGTTTTCTCTCCCTACACACTTAAGGTGTGCATCACACACACTGAACTTAATTTTTCATGATGTCGAGAAATGGCTTCAAGCAAACGAGTCAAAATTCATCTACAGAAGTGCAACTTCAAAGTGTTCTGCAATGTGGACAAAAGCAAACCGTTCTTCTGTTGCTTCAGAGTTAGTAGATAATTGTTTTAAGAAAAAACTCATAGTGCCTGTTTCAACACGATGGAATTCATTTCATGACGCCCTGTCCAGGATCACTGACATTCCCCTTGCTGAATTAAATACTGTCTGCACTCAGTTTGGAATCAAATGCTTCACTGATCGGGAGTATCTGTTCCTAAAGGAGTATTGTATCGTGTTGAAGCCACTCACTGTTGCACTAGACATATTGCAAGGAGAAGAGAACTGCTATTTTGGAACCCTTCTTCCAACTCTGGAGATTCTAATGTCCAAGACGCTGGCACTGCAAGACGAGCTTAAGCTGACAGCATCTCTCCCTGATGTCATTGGTAAGGTAATCTAATCTAATCTAATATATATATATATATATTAGGGATACAACAATACAGTTAGTCAACGGTTCAATACAAACCTCGGTTTTTTAACACGGTTTTCGGTTCGGTTCTGATGGCTTGACACATGTATATATATATTTTTTATTCTATGCTTAGGCAATAGGAACAGTAAGAGTAAGGACAATAAAATAAAAACGATTTTATTACAATACTCCTTTATTTTACTTAAAAGCCAAGAAACGTACACTAGTTCCTGGTGTATTGTATAATAATAAAAAATGCATGCATGTGAAGTTAGTAAACATAAATTGACCGTATCAAATAAACACGTGTGTATGTGTGTGTGTGTGTGAGAGAGAGAGATTCAATATGTTGAACAATAATGTGATATATTGAATAATACTATGATATATTCAATAATGATATATTGTTGATATTTTTTTTATTATTATATATAAATTTCTTTCTTTTTTTTATTTTTTTTACTACTATTTACTGTGTTTACTGTTTTGTTTTTATTATATATGCATGTTACATTTTATGTAAACTTTAGAACTGCTTTGGCAATACAATTGTAACATTTGTCATGCCAATAAAGCAACTACTGAATTGAATTGAAAGAGAGAGAGAGAGAGAGAGAGAGAGAGAGAGAGAGAGAGAGAAGCCATGACCGCGTTCATCAAATTTGCTTAAACTAAGCGTTCTTCTGTATTTCTCAAGCAAGTATTCTGACACAGCAACGTTAGGCAGACGCTTTACAAAAGTTGCGTGTAAGGGGAAAACACGTCAAACTTAATGAAACATTTGAGGGCGCTTGGAGTCAACTTAGAGAGGAATGGGCTGTCTTTGACAGCTTGCGACATCATCTGCCACTTTCACTGGGTACATTTACATGGATCCATATTATCCTTTATCCATATTTCTTTGCACATTAAACACACGCAGGGCCGGAGCAAGCTGAACTCACGCTGCCCTCAACCCGAAAGTGAAATAGAAAGTTACCGGTTTGCGGATGAACGTGGACCGGGAGGGAGGGGGTTCGCTCACTATTCTGCCGCCCAAGGCCCTGGCTATACGTGTAAAACAATGCTTGCAGTGCACACTGTCTTTTTTTTTGCTCACCGTTTGTTCTTCCTCTACATTACCGAAATGTCTCCACACCGCGGATTTGAAAGACACCCGTGCTTCCTCGTACTGTAAGTTACTGTTGACTCTTCACCGCCACTCACCATGGCCGTGGAATGGTGGTTAAACGCCCCCTAACTTTGGAATATAGTTATTGGATATATACACGCAGGGAGGAGTTTCCTCAACTCAGCTTGTAGAGTTACAGGCACACACAGTCAATTCGGTGAGAAATAAAAGCACATAAATTATTTAAACATAAAACCGAGAAAACCGCAATTCACAAGCGCGTATTGAACCGTGGATGTCGTACCGAACGGTTCAATATTATATTGAAAATTGTGGCATCTCTAATATATATATATATATATATATATATATATATATACATATACACACACACACACACAATTGAAGTCAGAATTATTAGCCCCCCTGTTTATTTCCCCCCCATTTTCTGTTTAACAGAGAGAATGTTTTTTTTAACACATTTCTAATCATAATAGTTTTAATAACTCATTTCTAATAACTGATTTATTTTATCTTTTCAACATCATTTTATCTGTTAAACATAATTTGGGAAATATTTAAAAAAGAAAAAAAATTCAAAGGGGGGCTAATAATTCTGACTTCAACTGTGTATATTTATAAATATATATATATTACAAATTGCTAAAGTTTGGCCTTAGCCTAAAAACATTTTTGTTTTATTTATCATGCTCTTATGTGAAGTGTCTGATGTATTTTTGTCTCATAGGCAATCAGGGAGCGCTTTTCCTCAATGATGGACAAGAAAGAAGCTCTCTTGGCTGCAGTCACTTTGCCTAAAATTAAGTTATGCTGGATCAGAAAAGAAGCGAAAAAAGACATGGTTAGGTCAATGCTTACTACAGAGTGCCGTGGGTTGTCTCTTGAAGACCAACAACATGATTGAGATCACAAGAACCCTGCTGACTCCACTGATGACTTTTTTTCATTTGAGGTGGATGACTATACCTACTCCGCTAAAACAGAGGCGATGGAATATTTGAAATCTGCTGGGTCTGAGCTGGGTGTTCTTCATACCTGTCAACCCTCCCGTTTTTCCCGGGATTCGCCCGTATTTTACAGTTCTATCCCGCTATCATCCCGTAAAGGTATTTTCCCGTATTTCTCCCGTATTTTTTAGTCTTTCTCTGAAGGGTGGCAAATAAACATTAAAGAGCCGAGCCTCCCTAAACGCAACCCATACCGCCGAACCACCAGGGGCCGCCCTTTGCTCTTAAATGCGAGTCTGTTCTGTGCTTTCGCTTTGTTTATACTTGAAAACACTTTGAAATAAATATAAAAACGGCGGGATTCCCCTTCCTTTTCATTACAGATGCCGTCTCCCCTTCATATGCAATCCTCAAAACAGTCCTATAGCGGTGCGTGACTGTCAGCTGACGCGCTCCATAGTGATAAATAGACACTGTTTCCCAAACGGATTCTGTACACGCGATTTGAAACTGAGCGAAAGTCTGGGTTTTGGGTGCGACTCTTTTAAATTCACCAGTGAAAGGGTTAATAACAGAAGTGAAGCAGCGGTGGGTAGAGTTACTTTGCATTGAAGACTAAAGACACGCATGTAATCACTCGCATTTTTTGGATCATTCATTTTTCCATCTGTTGTCATGTATAGCTGCACTGCAAAAAGCTTTTCTTACTTGGTCATTTCGTCTCGTTTCCAGTCCAAATATGTAAAAAATCTTAAATCAAGACTAGACAAGAAAAATGGCGTGAGAAAATTAAGTGATGCTTATTAAGATTATTTCTCTTACCCCATTAGCAAATCATTTTGCTTGTTTTAAGCAAACAATCACTTAATCTTGAGTTGTTTTTTTCAGAAAACAAGACATCATTTCTTATGCTATTTCAAGTGTCTAGTACAGGGGTCTCAAACTGCTGTATTTGCACCCACCCCTCCCTCCATCCCACAACTGACGTCAAAAATATAACGAGATTCGCCCGACCAAAACATATTTTTGAATCACTATCATTGTTGTGCAGTCGCATATACACTTGTGGTTTTGACCCCCCCACCTACTGGACATTTAAAGTACTGTATTATATATTCGGGTTACTTTCGGTTTCTCTCAGTGTGCGGCTGAGAGTAACGCACATGCAGATTATTTCTGGGGCTGATTTAAACGTTGAAATAAATGTCCGCAAGTGCTCTATTTTTACTAAAGCTCTATTTTTGAAAAGATTCAAGGGTCATTTGATTATTATCAGTTTTATACCGCCTGTATTGTGTTGTACAACTGGTGGGGACGGGGGGGATACGTTCCCCTCACTTTTAAAACAGGACCATTTATAAACAGGTGATTAATAATTATATGAATATAAACTTTTGGATCTCTTTCAGCTGTCCCCCGCACTTTTAAAATGTCCGCTACGCCCCTGGTACAAACACATCTGGCTTACACGTTGCGCTGGTGGTGGTGTTGTAGTTTTACAAATAAAAAAAGACACTGAGAAGATCAATTACCAGTAAAGTCACTAAAGTTAACAAATAAATGACCAAACTGGACAGAATAATAATTATTATCATGCCTAGGGCGACGCGATGGCGTAGTAGGTAGTGCTGTCGCCTCGCAGCAAGAAGGTCGCTGGTTCGAGCCTCGGCTGGGTCAGTTGGCATTTCTGTGTGGAGTTTGCATGTTCTCCCCGTGTTGGCGTGGGTTTCCTCCGGGTGCTCCGGTTTCCCCCACATGTCCAAAGACATGCGGTACAGGTGAATTGGGTAGGCTAAAATTATCTGTAGGGTATTTGCATGAATGAGAGTGTATGGGTGTTTCCAAGTGATGGGTTGCAGCTGAAAGGTGTAAGCTGAGAAAATATTATATGCTATTCCTTCTATGCTAATGAAGGACTACTGAGACATTCCAAGCATGGGACGGGTCCTCCTGGCGTGGCAGAGTTCATCACAGCTCCAATACACATCTCTGCCATTTGCTTACAGTAACCGTGTGCTTTTCACTATACACAATTGATCTGCTTGTGATCTTCCTTCATATAACTTTTGTCACGTTTGGTGTCATTTGACAGTTTATGACTTCAGCATTGTAGTGATGAAATCAACAGAGACATTGATTGATTGTATTTCAATATACAATATATTTACTATTGTTGAGTCATGGCCTGAGGAGAGTATGTTAATGTTCTTCTCCCCCACTTTATCTCCTCAACTTTGCTCTCATGTTCAGCTGGTTTTGGGGGTTGGTTTTCACTCATGTTTGACAATGCTTTGCTCAGGGTATAATGAGGAATGGTAACTGTTGATCTGGGAGAATGGCTTTTACTCTGCTTCTCCCGCACACCGGTGCGTAGCCTCATATGCTAACAATGGCAGTTTGACTGTCTTTGTTGCTCGGCAGTGCATATGTTACAGCTAATTTCTTTATACAGTACGTTAGTTTGTTTGATTCTACTGTCTGTATATTTAAACATGTAACTTAATAAACAACTTTGCCTGCTTTAGGGCGTTGAGATTCTTTTTTCCTTTATCAATGATGATAACAACTTTAATAGAGTCAGATTAACTACAATGGAGTCAGATAAATAAATGATTTAGACACGCCATCCTTCAACTGCTTTCTGTTTCCGATTATTGGTTCAGAATAGCAGCGTAAGCTTCAAGCCTTACAAAGGGCATCCGCTGCGTAAAACATATTCTGGATAAGTTGGCGGTTCATTCCGCTGTGGCGACCCCTAAATTAATAAAGGAACTATGCTGAAAAGAAAATGAATGAAGGAATTATTATGCCTATTATTAAACTGTAGTATTTTCAGAGCAGTTTAAACTACCCCTTCAATATGTAAGCAGCTTTGACTGCATATACTCAGGGGAAGAATGTCTGAGTGCATCAGTTACATCAGGTTTACACTTTTTTGTTGTGCTTGAATGTTAAAGCAGCCCTCCTATGAACTGTCAGTCACTGATATGCCCCCCGCCAATTTGAGTTTGAGACCCCTGGTCTAGTATGTATCTTGATTTAAGATTTTTTTAGATATTTCGATTGAAAACAGGACAAAACTACCACGTTAGTTATTATTATTATTATTATTATAACCGCTCAGGGATGTTCAAGGACAACATGTTTGTGCACCTTCTAATTATTTGAGTTCTGTTTTTGAATAAAGGGTTGGAAAAGATTGCTTTTATTTTTTAAAATCAGATTCATCAATTAATCGAAAAAATAATCGACTGATTAATCGATTATTAAAATATTTGTTAGTTGCAGCCATAAAAAGTAGAAACATGTGAGTGTGGAACAGAAGAGTCAACAAACTTTGGGACACACTCCTTCCTCATTAACAGAACATTATGTTGCTCAGTGACGTCCCCTTTCAATGAATCATCCACATTTCTTTCATATTTAATTACCGACATTATTGGAGATTCAGCTGTGTTAATCTGTTATTCACAAGTCTTTCATGCAGAGAATCTCCTCAGGTCTTTGGATAATAATAATGCATTCAGAAGTTAATGATGATTCGTGTAGCGGTAGTAATGGAGCAAATGAATGCTGGAAAATAGTAAAATACTAAAAGAAAAGGAAGAAAACGAACAGTCCAGCTTACAGAACTAAAATGCCTATCAGTGCTTCACACCCCAGTCCGGCAGGTGACAGTAGAGCACCTTAATGTTGGTTCACCGCACTAATTTAACCTTAATGTTGGTTCACCGCACAAGTCAAAACAGTGTGACAACGTGAAGATGCTGGACTTTAGCACTGTGTACGGGTGTAGTAACGAGCAAACAAAGAAAACAAAGCACAAAGTCATCACATTTCATAGGTAAGATTTCGTTTTTTACGTTTTTGTATGTTATGAACTTTTGTGCTCAACAAGTAATGTTATTGATGATAATACAGTCACTTACTGCATTCACCATAAGGCAAAGTAGCACCAACTCACACTCAATACCAGGCTTACGCTAGTTTTGTTGAATAAAAAAAGCAAACAGTGCAAAAGAAATATGACAACGAGACGCTGCGGTGCCAGAAACATAGAGGTAAAGTTGGTTTTATATTTGGATATTCAGACATTTTCCTTAACAATATCATTTCAATAAAGTATTCTTTGCAAATTCTAAATAGCAAAATCATATTAGCAGCCAATGACTATCAAAGTACATCATTGTTCAGTCAATTAGATGATGCTAATTTTGTTTTGAAGTCATACTTGCATGCTAATTCCGATTGAATATTCAAAGTAACGTGGTACAAAATATAGAGACTTTTAAATGAACGAATGTGTGAATATAAAACCAACTTTACCTCAATCCAGAAACTTGTATTATTGTCAGCAAAGTGAACGAGTCATTCATAACGCGGATTCATTCACAAACGAATCGCTCCCTCCATGAGAAGTGAAAGCAGGAGAGGGTGTGTGTTTCAGGACACGGATTAGATCAAATGTAACAGGGAGGGAGGATAGTACATCTCCATACACACAAACACATGCTTTTTGTCAGGAATGCACGTGCGATCATTCATCCATTAATGTAAAAAAATGATGTAAAATGGTAATTTTCGTAATTAAAAAGAAAAATTGCATACTGATCACCGGGGAAAACTCCCGATCATAGATATATGTGTATTTGTGTTTATCTCTGGCTCTGGATGGCCACAGTCCTCCACTTCACCTTGGTCCCGCATTCATTTCAAATGAGCGCTACCCTGTACTAAAATGGCGGCTCTATTGACGCATTCCTTCCAATAGACAACAACAGGGTAGGCGACATCTAATGATATCTATGTGGAGGAGCTCCAGTGGATACTTTAAACCAGATGGTTTTGTGTTTACTTCATGATTAAAGTTCTTGCAGTTTCCGTGTCTAAATGGGCGAGTTTGAGCTACGAGTACAGTAATAAAGACGAAGAAAAAAATCTTTAGTAACTTAATAAAGCTTAATTATTACTTGCTTTCCTGTAACGAAGTCAGAGTTAACTTTATAATTCACTCAAGATAGCGTGAAATTTGCATCTTAATCGCTTTATCTTGCTTCTGTGCGATACCATCTTAAAATATGAACTGATAAATAAGGAAAGAAACATAAATAAGGAAAGAAACATAAATAAGGAAAGAAACATACCTGTTTGCGTCTGAAATAGCAGCTGAAATAACAAAGTCCAGCGTTCCTGATCGCTTCTGTAGAGGAATTTACAGTTGAGACTCAATATATACTGAATAAAGGCAAGCAGCTGAAGTGTCCGTCAGATAAACAGTCTGGCAGCAGAAGCTTAAATATAAAAGCTGGAGTGTGTTGAGATTTCTTCAGCTCTAAACCTCCACACGAGTTTTCCTTGCTCTGAGCTTTTACTCGGATAATGCCTCTGCTAACTGTGTGCTCAGCACTACTGCCATCTAGAGGACAACAACAGCAACATCCACTAATCGCCACATCCCCTTTCATTTGAGAGAAAACATCATCTGCAGAGCACAAACAACCGATATAGAACATAAAACTCTCCAATTGTGACTAAAAGACAAAGTCACCTTCACACATTTTAAATAGAAGTACCCACGTGAAAAAGTAGGAGTGAATACTATATAGTGTTTTTACTGTAGTAAAGTACATAAATGAGTCTGTTACTGATACAAGCAGGGCTTAATTTGAGCCAGATCCTGTTCCGCAATCTTTCCCAGCAGTGCTTTGCTTTGTTCTGGGCGATTGTAAGTTCACGCTGGTGACGCCATCATGTGGTTTGTATTTGAATGGCGGAAGGCGGGAACGCGTGTTCGAAAATAGAATTAGTGTTCCAAACCGCAGAATGTTGATAAGAGGATGTCAAAGGTTCTGGTGTATTTCCGGCTATTTCCGTAAGAAATCTGAAGTACTTTAACCGCTAATATTGCCCACAATATTATTATTCGCTGGACGCGAATCGATTAGTACTACATACCTGGGGGGAAAGGTGTAAACAAACTACAAACATGGCGGACGCGCGAGGCCAACCGTCAAAAGTAGAGAGGCTTCGGTAACATTGTTTGAATGATTATTAATTAACATCTAGCCGACTCGAAAGTATTTAAAACACGTTTTCCGCGTTATATTTCATCTGCAACAACAATGTGAACTAATATAAAGACGTGTTTGGACATTACCTTCTGAATGTATAATTATTTAAATACCTGAGGAGATTTCTCAGCATGAAAGACTCGTGAATGGCAGATTAACCTGCTGCTGCTTCTCCAATATGGTAGGCAATTAAATATGAAAGAAATGTGGATGATGTGTCGAGATGACTAGAACATAGTATAAAAATTGGAACACAGCAAATTAGTTTAGTATGGAGAAGATTGGACTTATTTAAATGACTTACTAATTCAGAGGAAATTTGTTTTCATAAAGAGTAGACTGGCATTTTCATTTTTCTTCTTTCCTCCCTGTTTTACTTTGAGTTCTCTTTACTGAGGTGTTCCTACCTTGTTTTGTGGATCTGTATCACAGCGAGCCAAGTATTATCTCTGCTTTTCTGCAGTAGACATCATGTGTCATAAGTAAACATCTTAAGTGTGGACATGCAGCAAAGAAAACACTTTAAATATCAATATATTTTACTTATATGATGTAATAAAGCAGCAGAAATCATTTAACATTATAAGAAAATGAGTTTTATAAAATTAGACTAATACAAATAGTTTTTACAAAAATTTTTTAATAATACAAGTCAACATAACTGCAATACACGAAACACTGACTAAGAATACTTTTCTGATAAAACCAAGCAATTATGGATGGAAAACCACCATTCAGAGAGATATCCACCATTCAATGATCTCTTACACCAGTATTTTTCCTATGTTCAGATATATATACCCTTTCCACAAAAGTAAATGTTTGCTAAATGTGTTATCCGGGCAGTTTCTCTCCAGTTTGAATCCTTCATGTTGTTTTTAGTTTATTTTACTGACTGAATCTCTCTTCACATTATCGATGGGAAGTTCAGATCATTTTATAAATTATGATCATTTAGTCTTGATCTCTGAGGTCTCAATTTACCCTTCGCCTTTCAAGTGCTTGGGTAGTTAATTGAATATTTTTGTCACGTCACATCTCCATAATCTAAACTTATGCAGTGGTTTCGTTCTGCATGTGATAGATCCATAAGCTTAACATATACAATTTGAGGGTTTGGAAAAGGTATTGATTTGTTTATGTCTCGAGTCCTTAATCTTTTTTTTTGAGTCATTTATTCACTATATGACAGAACCATAAAAGCTTAACATATGCAGTCTCTCTGAGCTGTGACTGATTCTTCCATTTCTTGAGTAATTATGGATCAGGTTTTACTATATTCAGCATTATAAAAAAATAATCATTGAGACACAAGTTCACACATTCATAATGGAGCTACAGTTACAGATGCAGCACAGAAATGCACAATAATAATAATATTGATAATCAGAACAATAATAATTAATATAGCTGCAAGCAGCAATTAAGGGGCCAAGCAGTCCAGAATGAGCAGCTTAGCAGAGAGTATCACAACAAGTGGAACACCAGAAAAACTGAAGACATTTGAAGATTATTCTACTAAAAGGATCAGAGAATCATGAAAGCACGATATGATAGGATGATATAATGGTTTAGGTTACGCCGTTAATAAATGTATGTGGTGTGATCAGCGTGAGAGGACAGTTGTTGTTTTGTTATTTGACAAAAGGATGATATAGCTGTGCATTCCTGTTCTTTCTGTATAATGTTTATTATGGAGAAATTTATGACTGAAGTAACCATTGGTCCTCCATTTACCTTTTACTTATATTTCCATTTTTGTGAAAATCTAATAGACGTCTAAGAATAGGCCAAAACTAGACTAGTCATCAAATAAACAGAAATGAATGACTACACATATAAAGTCTGTCTAATCTGTCTATTTGATGACTAGTCTAGTTTTGGGCTATTCTTAGACGTCTATTAAATTTTCACTGACAGCCCAAGTTTAGCCTTGTTTTAGCCAAGCTGTCTATGTTTAGATGTCTATTAGACGTCTATTAAACACAAAACCGTTTGCTGGATAATGATCGAAAATCCAGGAAGTCAGTCCAAGTCGGCAACAGAGAAACACAGTGACAAAGAAAATAAACTCTCAGCGATGTCTGCAAGGCAAAACAAACCTTTGCACTGAATAGTCGAACCAGCGTGTATTTATATGATGCTGGATTGCTTTCTGGTGCTGCTAATCAGTGCTCAGCACAGGGTTCTGGGACATGTAGTTGGGACTAATTCAAAACTCAGGCGAGGAGGACCTCTGCTGGTGAGTGAGGATAGTCTTTGGGACTGAACCGGTGACAAATTTACCCAGGAGCGTTCCTCTGGATCATAGCCCTCCCAGTCTATTATGGGCTGTTTCCACTGGGTGGTGCAGTACATTACGGTACAGGTCACCTTTATCAGGCTTGTGTTTCCACTGCCAAAAGGGTACCTATAGGCGTACAGTAGCCTACTGTAACATCTGCGATTATATAAAATAAATAAATAAATGCAGCATATATGAACACATACAGACCCCTACAGTCTCTGATATGTTACCAATTACAGAAAAACTACACACAGCAGACATTTAGTCCTTATTTGGGTTCAAAATCAACCAGAAATATAGCCCAGTCACTGCAAACCTCTCTTTATTCTTCACCAGCACATGTAACTTCTTGTTAGTGCGTACTCACACTATGCTATCCGAACCATGCCCAGGCCCGTTTCCCGGATCGTTTGAGAAGTGTGAGTGCGCTGAATCGGGCTTAGGCACGGTTTACTTGGGCGGCCCTGGCCCGGTTGGAAGAGGTGGGCCTGAGCGCGGTTCACTTGGGCTCAGGCGCGGTATGCTTGCAGTGTGAGTGCAAAACGAGCCCGAGCCCGAAACTGAAAGCGAGACGTGACTTTTAACAGGGCAAAAAGTCCCTTTTAGATGAATTAATCATTCTCACCGTTCAATGAACGCAAACTGTCGTAGTTTATTAAAGACGCAAACCCCTCACTTCACCACAGCTGCAGCTTCAGCAAACCTCCTAATTCTTGCAGCACGAGGACTTTATGATTGTTTATTCGCGTCAAAATTGGCTGATCTGTTCGGCGAAATATTTGACTGCGTGTCACCGCATATCAAACGACTTAAACGATATAACTAAAGAAATCTCCACTGTACTGAGCGAGAGCGCTTCTCTTCCTAAACTGAACAGCGCATCATCGACGACGTAAGCGCGCCCAGGCCCGAATGTAATGTGAGTACGGGCAGTCGGGGGAGACGGGAGGAAGGACAAGCGTGCTTTGGCCCGGTTCAAGGCAACTGTACATAGTGTGAGTACGCCCTTAGAAAGTAACTCTGTCACTCCCGAGTTCATAATAGTCCAAAAGGTGATGATAATAGTTAAACATGGCAGTTTGATCATGTTTTCGGTTGCTGAAAGAATAATTTGCTCCTTTGTTTTTCGCATTTCACTCTCGCATTTGTCCATTTCTGAAAGGATCAGATGTCAGAAGCACTTCAATAATCACGCACACGTTATTATCATCAGCTCAAGAAGTTCGTTATTCCAAATATAGACAAGCGGCGAGTCGAGTCGACCATGGCTTGTTATTGTATGTATTTATTATAACGGTGTCTCGACTGTGTTTTTAAAAATGGCGGTTCCTTTGTTTTCATTCTTCTGCTTGTCTATGCGCTGGTGACGTGTCTCTGTAAACCAATAGCGTTCAGCTGTGCGTCTAGCTCCGCCTTTTGGTACCCTTTTGTCCTGCTTGGTACCCTTTTATGGCCCGTTTCCACTAAATAATACGGTATAGTTTGGTTCGGTATGCTTTTATGGCCGTTTCCACTGTCAAAAGGCGTACCGAACCGAACCGTTCCACTTTTTTGGCCAAAAGGTGGAGCTACACGCGCAGCTGAACGCTGATTGGTTACAGAGATACATCAGGAGCTCGTGGAGCTAGCCAGAATCAAAACAAAGGAACCGCCATGTTTTTAGTTACACAGCCGAGACATTATCATAATACTATATGCATATAATAACGAGCCATGGTTGACCCAAGCTCAAACAAACCTTGTTGTCATCTTGATGAACAGCCACAAAGCCAAGAAGAACAAATTCTGCTGTGTCCTGTTGTTGTTTTACGAGCTCGTCTAAAAGTGCGAACGGTTTCACTTAGTCCAGAGAGCTCGCGATCGCGTGTATATTTGAAAAAACTAACTTTTTGAACTCATATTTTTAACGTGCGCGTGATCATTGAAGCGCTCTGATATCCGATCCATTCAGATGCGGACAAACGCGAGAGTGAAGAGCGAAAAAAGGAGAAGCATGACAAAACAGCAGCAAATGATGCTTCTGCAACCTAAAACATGAACAAACCGCCATGCTTAACTATTATCACCTTTTGGACTATTATGAACTCGGAATGACAGAATTACTCTCAAACAGAGGTTACATGTGCTGCTGAAGATTACAGACACAGATGAGAGGTTTGCACTGACTGTGGGCCATATTTAGTGTTGTTTTTTTAACCCAAACAAGGACTAAATGTCTGCTGTGTGTAGTTTTTCTGTAATTGGTAACACATCAGAGACTGTAAGGGTCTGTATGTGTTCATATTAGGGATGTCAGTTTTCTACAAAATCCCGTGATCGATGATCATTTAAATTAACGATCAATCAATCGATTAATCGTTAATCCTTATAAACCATATGTTTATAAATTACATACGAATCTAGGCTACTGAGGAATGAGCCGAATATGCAATGCATTATGGTTCTTGCTTAATCGTCACAACGAAATAATCTAAGCATTCATTTTATAGATATAAACTATAAAAATAAAAAATAAGAAATTTTAAGTAATCAACATTATATGCAAAAAACCCAAACTAGGCTACAGGCTAAATGCGTCAGAGGTGAACATGCGGCACACGCTTCTGTTAAAGCTTCAGTGAAGAACAAACCATTTAGGCTATGACAGACCAATGCTATCACACGGCTAGTGTTGGGCAATATAAGAAATTTTCAGATATATTTTCAGATTTTCAGCCATATCGTCCCCCTGTGAGATCGCCGACACGATATATGGGCGCGGCAGTGTTATGTTTCTAATTTGCTCATTTATTTAACCGTTTGTAAACGTATTGAATAGGGCTAAACTTTCGGCTGCTTTTTAAAAACTTATTTAATAATCTACTTCATTTGCATTATGTTTTATCTCAGAAAATAATTAAAACCAATGCAAATCACTGCGCTCTTACAGCTAAAAGACTCTGCAACAGTCTGGCGCGGTACAGGATTTGATGGTGACTTCGGGTGGCTTGATGGTTCCATGCCGTTATCAGCAGGACTGCTGCAAAATGCATATAATATAAATGGATGAAAGCAAATGAAATTATATTTATCTTCGCACAGAAGAAACAAGGATGCATGCATTAAAGTCCTTTCAGACGGGAGGCGGACGGAGGTCTCACCGCCTGCGCGTGACTGTTTCTATGCGGTCCGTTTATCATGTTTTGTTTTTTCAGTAGAGCGCGCCGCGGCTTCAGGTCTGATCACCATCACAAAAGTATTAACAGTGTCACCTCTGTATTTGCTCAAATCTAACACAATGTTGCGCTTGGGATATGCGTTTATTGTTTGTCAGAATTTTGTTTAGACTATTGCCGACGCGCCGCAGCTCTGGCTCTAATATTAGCCTACATACAAAACATTTCGCTGAGCTCAGTAAAATGTTCTTTGATAAGTTATTAATAACCTGTTCAATAATTCGTTAAAGCCAAAACGAATGGGAATTTATTATAGACTATAAAAAAAAAAGAATTTATTTATATATATATATATAAGTAAATATAGGCCTAACATATTTTTTAATTAAATAAATAGGCTATTTTCTGAAATATGCGCATGTCTGTTTTTATCATTCCATCGAATTAATTCGATTGCAGCACCTGTTATTCCAGAACAGATCATTTGAGCTGGTTTCAGTTCTTTTCACTTTCTTTCTGTAGTTTCATTTTTACAAATAATTTTATTTAATTTGTTTGTTAATTAAATTTAGTTATTTAGCCTTTTATTTTTATGCAACAAAGTTGCAAATTAATTTGTTATGAGATGTGGCTGTGTATGGTAGTGCCCTCACGTGCAGCGTGCGTCAGCTGCTGAGAGAGAGAGAGAGAGAGAGAGAGAGAGAGAGAGAGAGAGAGAGAGAGAAAGAGAGAGAGAGAGAGAGAGAGCGCAATGGAAATAATGAATTTTTCACATGCTGATGTGTGTGAAATTGCGAATACATGTCTATAATCGCCTTGCAATTTTAAAAATTATTGTATTTTTCCCTTTAGGAAGGAAACTCTATTTCAATTCATGCTAAAGATGCGTAGTGCTCAAGTCCGAAAGTGCCGGCCCAGTGATGTTGATGTGAACAGCTGAAGCTGTCAAATTATTTGTAGTTTGTTTATCATTAATGATGATGATTAAAATAATAATGCTGTTCATTTTATATAATAATGTAAATAAAACATGTAATATATCATCCGAAACAAGCTATATCGTCTTTAAAGTCGTCATGCGGGTCTCAGCTCTCTGCGATATATTTGCCTATATCCTCAATACACAATATCCTCCATTAAATCATGTAATTTGACCAAAATGAGGCAGGACAGGCTTAACAAAATTCGCAGCACTAAACATGTTCCCAGACTGAGAGTGATTGATGATGAGAGAGCAGAAACCTGTGAGAACGGAGATGTTCACCGCATGTCTGGCCGTGATGAGCGATTTTTAAAATAAAAGCATATTTGTGCCAGTCTGTCAAGATTGCTTAAAACACCTTCATATTTAGAGAAAATAGTTAAAGTTTGCATAACCAATGATCTCATCCACGCGTGACCCACCCATACTTAAATATCATGCGAGATCCCCGCGGGTTTTATGCATCGCCCAATATGCAGTGTCAAGAGAGTGACTCCATGGTCATGTAAACTGCACACACTTGATTATGTAATGTGTAAAGTCGTGAATAAGTGTCTCGCAGCGCAAATCATATTGTATCCTTTAAATGTCCATGCTTAATCGGTCATCGATAAGCTCTATCGATTAAAGGCTTATCGACAATTAATCGATGATCGAGTAATCGTTAACATCCCTAGTTCATATATGTTGCATTTATTGATTTATTTTATGTGAATGCAGACGTTACAGTAGGCTATTTCACGCTGTCATTGATCTGCAGTTTTTCAATTATGTTCATAGAAAGGTTAGTAATGAACATTTATACAGAAGTATTTATGTGTATAAAGCATCTGTGTTGTGAGAAGTGCTTCTCATATGATATGTGAACGACCTGTACGGTGTTACTGTGACATTTCCTTGAGGAAACATGACGTCGTCTGAAACTTTCTGTCGTACACCACGCCCACCAAAAGGGTACCCTTTTGGCAGTGGAAACGCAAGCTTGATAAAGGTGACTCATATCGACCCATTGAAAAGGTACGGTTCGGTTTTTGGTACACTTTGACAGTGGAAACAGCCATAAAAACACATCGAACCGTACCGTACCACTCAGTGGAATTGAAACTACAGTGACAACTACAGTAAATCAATGGTAAATTTCTGCTGTGTTTGCAGCACCATTTCATTTGGAAATTTCATACATTTCCCACAAATGGTTCTATGGTCTCCCATTGTGGAATATTTTGATCGATCTATATTAGTGAATTATCCTCATTTTAAAGAACAAAACATTCTCCAATATCTTTTAAATGTGTATTGACAGGGTTTAACACATTTTTGGTGTCATGAATACTGAAAGAGTTGAGTTCTTTCAGACGAAAATATGGATTTAACTTTTGCCTACATCCGATCCTGCCATCAAGTTACATGTAAAGACAAACAACTCAAAACCAGAGGACTTGAAAATATGAAGAAATACATTTTTTTGCAGCTCAAAGTCTGATCTACAGATATTTCATGTAATTAATGAATGACTCAAACCTGATAGAATATAAAATAATTAATAATTTCCCCTATCTGCACATAAAGCAATGAAAGAATCACTCTGAAAGGACTTGTTATTGCAGAGTCACATTAAAGATTTGTTCCAGAACGACCCATCAATATTGCAAGTTTGCATGTTTGTATGTTAAGATTACTCTCAGATGTGTTTTTCAAAGTTTCAGACTGACTGAATCTCATTTGTAAGTAGGGATGCAACGATTATAGATTTTGGTTGTACGATTATAGTCTGAGAAATAATCACGGTTTCACGGTTATCACGGTTATTATGCATTTATTAATTTCAAACAGAAAATAAGATGAAAACTCCTTATATTTTACAGTGTTATTTATTGCTGCTCAGTAACCAAATACAGCACAAAATAATATTAGAAACAAACAATAGTCCATTTCTTTCTTTGTGCTTAAAAATAAGTGAATGTTTTTGACATTTAAACAAATAATTTTACACTGTAAATAAATGACAGAACAATTAATAAATACATTAAAAAAAACAGTATTTGTCTAATGCAGAGCTTGAAATGAACTTTTGTACCTGGTAGCACCGGTGCTCCCAACTTAAAAAAATTCTAAAAGCACCAGAAAAAAATTAGGAGCACCCACCAAAAATGAATGAGCACCACTGCAAATTGTATATTAACAGATTTATTGTATTTGAAAACAACATCAATCAGGACTAACAAAAACCAGAAACAACCAACTAATTCTGTGATGACTTGTTGACATTTGTGCAATAATTCCAAAATGAATGTCTAATAATTATAAAATATTAATGATGACTATGATGACAATAATACTAACAAAGAATTACATTTCTCATTATCATGCTGCCTTGAATGCGAGTTATCTGCTATAAAAAGTGCTGCTGTTACGTTATGAAAAATAAATCTATTTTCTTGAAAATGAAGCATTGCAGTAAGAAATATTTATTTTGCTCTATTGTTTTATATGCATGTCAATTTAAAAAACAGAAATAATGGACAAAAGAAAGTAAGAAAAGTCTCACTTCTGCACCTCTTTAAAGGTTTCGGTTTGGTCATTTTAAATGCCCAGTCTCGTTATGACCTGATCTTCATTTTTCTATGTTTGTGGAGTAAAGCAAGCGAGTCAGCCGACCCAATATATAAGCGGGGCAGAGCAGGATTCTTGCGATGACCACCGGCTAGGCATGGGACGATAACCGTTTTCAAGGTATACCGCGGTTTGGAAAAGTCAAGGTTATCATACCGCCAAAATTTTCTCTAATACCGTTCCTAAGGTATGTGTAAGATTTTTTTATTTACATTTTTTTTAACAACAGCATCTCCAGCAGAAAAGATCTCCAAAGATGCCATTTTAAATTTGTGTTTTTGAAACTAATGAAGACAGCAGACGTCAATGATTCATTTTCATTATTTAGCCTGGCATGTTTACTGCTCCAAAATATTATAAATGTTTCCCAAAATAAAATATACTGTGTTCAAAGGGGGATAAACTTTTAGTTTTTTACCCAGACATTTAAAAAGAATATATTTTAGAGCAGTAATCACAATACCGTGATACCGTGAAACCGTGATATTTTTATCCAAGGTTATCATACCGTCAGAATCTTATACCGGCCCATGCCTACCACCAGCGCAATACCGTTCCTTGTCATGGGCCGCAGTTTCATTTTAAACTTAGTAAAGGCGAGCTTCTTTGGCGATTATGTATACAGTGTTAGATTAAGGCCATTAAACAGCTGATCCACTCCGAGTCTTTCAGCACTCTCTCCGAAATCACTCGATTGACCTCGGCTGGCGGATTAACATTCACCACATCATGATCGCTCTTATCTTCAGCCGTTTGCAGTTCCCGCGGTCACAAAAGCCCTGTCATCTCAGCGAGGTGCGTCTGAAAAGCGTGAGCGCGTTGCGTCGCATGCGTGTCCCTCCATTGGAAATCCTTAGTTAGCCTCAGTCATAGGCTAGTTAAGTGTGCGTGGTTATTAGTCTCATTGTACAATCTAGCGCACACTTTGCATAACTGTTTAGTTGCTGCAGTTTTGTTCCGTGTAGAAACGCGGTGTTGAGAAGCCTTTACGATTAATTAACCGTGAAGAATTAAAGCGCGGTTAATAGTGAAACCGGTTAATCGTTGCATCCCTATTTGTAAGGTTTCTCTCCAGTGTGAATCTTCTCATGTTTTTTCAGCTTTTTTGACTGACTGAATCTCATGTCGCAGTGTGAACACTTGTAAGGTTTCTCTCCAGTGTGAATCCTTTCATGTGATTTCAGATGTGAAAACTGACTGAATCTCATGCCGCAGTGTGAACACTTATACGGTTTTTCTCCAGTGTGAGTCCTCTCATGTCTTTTCTGGGTTCCTAACTGACTGAATCTCTTATCGCAGAGTGAACACTTGTATGGTTTCTCTCCAGTGTGAGTCCTCTCGTGTGTTTTCAGATGTGATGACTGACTGAATCTCATGTTGCAGTGTGAACACTTGTAAGGTTTCTCTCCAGTGTGAATCATCTGGTGTTGCTGTAAGTTTGAAGCTGTAATAAAAGTCTTCCCACACTCAAAGCACATGTACTCTTTCACACCAGTGTGAATCTTCTGATGTTTTCTTAAACTTGCTTGATTTGCAAAACTCTTTCCACACAAAGAGCATGAATAAAGCTTCTCCTTTGCATGAACTCTAAGGTGGTCATTCAGGCTTGAAGCCAACAGAAATGATTTTCCGCATTGATCACATGTGTGTGGTTTCTCTCCAGTGTGGATCAACATGTGTCTTTTAAGGTTTGATAAGTCTCTGAAACTCTTGCCACACTGAGAACATGTGAATGGTTTCTCTCCAGTGTGGATCCGGATGTGGATCTTGAGATTCCCTTTGTTTGACAGACTCCTTCCACACTGAGTGCAGGTGACACATTTTTTGTCTTTTCTCTTCAGTGATTTAGTTTTTCCTCTCATTTTAACATGGTGTGTCTCCTCAATCAGGCCTGAAATAAAGTGAAAAGTATTTTTTATAAGTGATAAAAAAATGATAGTAGACAACAACTATAAAATCCTGATAATTTCTGTCATCAGCAAGATACACCGGTCTTCCAGTCACCTTCTTTATATAAATATTTAATACTTGTCTACAATTTGCTTCATTCATTCAGTTTCAACAACTGTTGTAATACATTGAGCCACTGAGCATTGTTCTTATGACGTTTCTCTACAGGGAAAACGGGAATTACTTCCAAACACTTTAAATATAGTCTGTGTTAGTAAATGCAAGGCTATTTATGAAATCCAGGCATAACACTGTTGGACAACATTTCAGATGACAGTTCTAGAGCCTACAGCTGATCAATCTGTCAGATTCTGGAGTGCATTACAGCTCTAAGAGGAAAGCGGAGAAGGCAGAGAAATCTGTGCGACTCTAGTCATCCAGGATGTGGGAGCATTTCACAGTAAACAAACAATAAAAGTGTGTTAACGGCCAAATATGCAAAAGTGATGACGGGAGCACCACGGCAATGATCCAGCACCTGAAACTCAAACATGTTGGGAGTCTTTGATGAGGAGGAAGGGATCAACAGCAGGGTAAATCACTACAGAATCCTACTTTTGTTCTGTCTTGAAGTGAGGAACGTAATGTCCCTGGTGCTGGGGTTTACTTGTGATCCAGCTTGACCAGCCGGATGTAAAAAATTCAAATGAGCTTTGGCGTGTTGGCTGATGCTGAGGCAGAGAAAGACGTGTCATATTATCACAATTATGCTGTTTTTAACTACCCAATGCTTGTTTTATGTTTTAGACATGTAAATACACACAAGTACTAGTAAAACAAAACATTTAGAGTTTGTAACACACACAAGAAAGGCTATGGAAGTCTACCAATCCCTTTAAATATAATTTGCCGATCTGTTTTATTCATATCAGATACACGTAGTAAACGTAACAATAAAGTTCAATCTATTCTTCTCCCAGTTCACAGCCACTTGCTGGTATGCATTTTGGGAGTAACTGATGAATTTATGTGCTGAATCCTGCGTGTTTTGCTTTTATAAATGAGGCATTCGACCGAACGCAAGTAAACATGGCGACGCCCATCTCACGTTATGGATCACAATCAAGATCATTTATACGTCTTTTAAACAACAAAAACTCTTGCTTATATATTTAGCATTTAAACGGAAAAGCATAATAAAAGGGATACATCTGTCATGCAGCGCTATTGTGGCTGTGGTGTGTCACGTGACAAACATGACACGTCACCACGGAAACATTAAGGGTGAAATTTCTAAAATAATGATCGCCTAACAAAACTCACTCCCAGGGCCAGACAGACTCTTTTAAACTCACCAGTGAAAGGGTTAATAACAGAAGTAAAGCAGCGGTGTAGAGTTACTTTGCACTTTGCATTGAAGACTAAAGACTCGCATGTATTCACTCGCATTTTTTGGATCATTCATTTTTCCATCTGTTGTCATGTATAGCTGCACTGCAAAAAGCTTTTCTTACTTGGTCATTTCGTCTCGTTTCGTTTCCAGTCCAAATATGTAAAAAATCTAAATCAATACTAGACAAGAAAAATGGCGTGAGAAAATTAAGTGATGCTTATTAAGATTATTTCTCTTACCCCATTAGCAAATCATTTTGCTTGTTTTAAGCAAAGAATCACTTAATCTTGAGGCGCTTTTTCAGAAAACAAAACATCATTTCTTATGCTATTTCATGTGTCTAGTACAGGGGTCTCAACCTGCCGGCCCGCAGGCCATTTGCGCCCCCCCTCCTCCTCCCTCCGGCCCACAACTGACGTCAAAAACATAACGAGATTCGCCCAACCAAAACATATTTTTGAATCACTATCATTTTTGTGCAGTCGCATATACACTTGTGGTTTTGACCCCCCCCCCCCCCACTGGACATTTAAAGTACTGTACTATATATTCGGGTTACTTTCGGTTTCTCTCAGTGTGTGTGGTTGAGAGCAAATGGAAGTTATTTCTGGGGCTGATTTAAACGTTGAAATAAATGTCCGCAAGTGCTCTATTTTTACTAAAGCTCTATTTTTGAAAAGATTCAAGGGTCATTTGATTATTATCAGTTTTATACCGCCTGTATTGTGTTGTACAACTGGTGGGGGTGGGGGATACGTTCCCCTCACTTTTAAAACAGGACCATTTATAAACAGGTGATTAATAATTGAGTGAATATAAACTTTTGGATCTCATTCAGCTGTCCCCCGCACTTTTAAAATGTCCGCTACGCCCCTGGTACAAACACATCTGGCTTACACGTTGCACTGGTGGTGGTGTTGTAGTTTTACAAATAAAAAAAGACACTGAGAAGATCAATTACCAGTAAAGTCACTAAAGTTAACAAATAAATGACCAAACTGGACAGAATAATAATAATTATTATCATGCCTAGGGCGACGCGGTGGCGCAGTAGGTAGTGCTGTCGCCTCACAGCAAGAAGGTCGCTGGTTCGAGCCTCGGCTGGGTCAGTTGGCATTTCTGTGTGGAGTTTGCATGTTCTCCCCGTGTTGGCGTGGGTTTCCTCCGGGTGCTCCGGTTTCCCCCACAAGTCCAAAGACATGCAGTACAGGTGAATTGGGTAAGCTAAATTGTCTGTAGTGTATTTGCGTAAATGACTGTGTATGGGTGTTTCCCAGTGATGGGTTGCAACTGGAAAGGCATCCGCTGCGTAAAACATATGCTGGATAAGTTGGCGGTTCATTCTGCTGTGGCGACCCCTAAATTAATAAAGGAACTAAGCTGAAAAGAAAATGAATGAAGGAATTATTTTGCCTATTATTAAATTGTATTTTCAGAGCAGTTTAAACTTCCCCTTCAATATGTAAGCAGCTTTGACTGCATATACTCAGGGGAAGAATGTCTGAGTGCATCAGTTACATCAGGTTTACACTTTTTTTGTTGTGTTTGAATGTTAAAGCGGCCCTCCTATGAACTGTCAGTCCCTGATATGCCCCCCGCCAATTTGAGTTTGAGACCCCTGGTCTAGTATGTATCTTGATTTAAGATTTTTTTTTTTAGATATTTGAATTGAAAACAGGACAAAACTACCAAGTTAGTTAATATTATTATTATTATTATTATTAAACAGCTCAGGGATGTTCAAGGACAAGTTTGTGCACTTTCTAAAGATTTTAGTTCTGTTTTTGAATAAAGGGTAGGAAAAGAATGCTTTTCTTTTTTTTTTAAATCCAAATTATCAATTAATCGAAAAAATAATCGGCAGATTAGTTGCAGCGCTAAAAAGTACAAACATGTGAGTGTGGAACAGAAGAGTCAGCAAACTTTGGGACACACTCCTTCCTCATTAACAGAAGGTTATGTTGCTTAGTGACGTCCCCTTTCAATCATCTCCACACATCATCCACATTTCTTTCATATTTAATTTCCTGCATTATTGGAGATTCAGCTGTGTTAATCTGTTAGTCACAAGTCTTTCATGCAGAGAATCTCCTCAGGTCTTTGGATAATAATAATGTATTCAGAAGTTAATGATGGTTTGTGTAGCGGTAGTAATGGAGCAAATGAATGCTGGAAAATAGTAAAATACTAAAAGAAAAGGAAGAAAACGAACAGTCCAGCTTACAGAACTAAAATGCCTATCAGTGCTTCACACCCCAGTCCGGCAGGTGACAGTAGAGCACCTTAATGTTGGTTCACCAGCCGCCATAAAACATCTAAAGAAGAAGAAGAGTCCTGTGGAGGAGCTCCAGATGGATACTTTAGTTTTGTGTTTACTTTATGATTAAAGTTCTTGCAGTTCCCGGGTTTAAATGGGCGAGTTTGAGTTACGAGTACAGTAATAAAGACAAAGAAAAAAGTCTTTAGTAACTTAATATAGCTTAATTATTACTTGTTTTCTTGTTACGAAGTCAGAGTTAACGTTATAATTCAGTCAAGATAGCGTGAATTTGCATCTTAATCCCTTTATCTTGCTTTTGTGCGATACCCTCTGAAAATATGAACTGATAAATAAGGAAAGAAACATAAATAAGGAAAGAAACATAAATAAGGAAATAAACATACCTGTTTGCGTCTGAAATAGCAGCTGAAATAACAAAGTCCAGCGTTCCTGATCGCTTCTGTAGAGGAATTTACAGTTGAGATTCAATATATACTGAATAAAGGCAAGCAGCTGAAGTGTCCGTCAGATAAACAGTCTGGCAGCAGAAGCTTAAATATAAAAGCTGGAGTGTGTTGAGATTTCTTCAGCTCTAAACCTCCACACGAGTTTTCCTTGCACTGAGCTTTTACTCGGATAATGCCTCTGCTAACTGTGTGCTCAGCACTACTGCCATCTAGAGGACAATAACAGCAACATCCACTAATCGCCACATCCCCTTTCATTAGAGAAAACATCATCTGCAGAGCACAAACAACCGATATAAAACATAAAACTCTTAATTGTGACTAAAAGACAAAGTCACCTTCACACATTTTAAATAGAAGTGCCCACATAAATAAAATAAATAAATACTATACAGTGTTCTTACTGTAGTAAAGTACATAAATGAATCTGTTACTGCCGTTGCGCAATCTTTCCCAGCAGCGCTTTCTGCTTTGCTTTGTTTATGGGCGATTGTAAGTTCACGCTGGTGACGCCATCATGTGGTTTGTATTTGAATGGCGGAAGGCGGGAACGCGTGTTCGAAAATAGAATTAGTGTTCCAAACCGCAGAATGTTGATAAGAGGATGTCAAAGGTTCTGGTGTATTTCCGGCTATTTCTGTAAGAAATCTGAAGTACTTTAACCGCTAATATTGGCCACAATATTATTAAATGTTGGACGAGAATCGATCATAACTACATACTCGGGGGGAAAGTGTAAACAAACTATAATAAACTGTTTATTGATAACTCCCCTGTCAATTTCTCAACCTACGTGAAAAGTCTTGGGGTTATACTGGATGGCATGCTCTCGTTTGGTTCTCATATTAGTAATATCTCACGTTCTGCTTTTTTTCATTTGCGTAACATTGCAAGACTTCGCCCTTCACTATCTCAACAAAGTACTGAAGTGCTTGTTCATGCTCTGATTACATCACGGATTGATTACTGTAACTCGCTCCTATCTGGCATCCCTGAAAAACAACTTCATAGACTACAGTTAATTCAGAATTCAGCAGCTAGGATAGTCACCGGCTCGCGTACTTCTGATCACATAACTCCAATTCTTTTTCACCCGCACTGGCTCCCTGTTCACTATCGTATACAATACAAAATCCTTCTCTTAACATACAAAGCTCTTCATAACCTGGCCCCTCACTATCTTTCTGATCTTCTTCATTTGTACACTCCTTCGCGCTCACTGAGATCATCTTCTGCTGAACTCCTATCTGTCCCAAACTTTAAGATGAAGTCATTTAGTGGCAGGGCTTTTAGTTGTACAGCACTAAAGTTATGGAACGCCCTGCCTTTGCACATTCGCCAGATGGACTCTATTTCCAATTTTAAATCTTAGATAAAAACGTTTTTGTTTAGGATAGCTTTTAATGATTTGCTGGTTTAATTTTATGCCGCTTCTTATTTTTTACTGCTTGTATTTTTATGATGTGCTTGTGATCTGCTGTAAGGTGTCCTTGAGTGCTTTGAAAGGCGCCTAAAAATAAAAGGTATTATTATTATTATTAAACATGGCGGACGCGCGAGGCCAACCGTCAAAAGTAGAGGCTTCGGTAACATTGTTTGAATGACTATTAATTAACATCTAGCCGACTGGAAAATATTTAAAACACGTTTTCCGCGTTATATTTCATCTGCAACAACAATGTGAACTAATATAAAGACGTGTTTGGACATTACCTTCTGAATGTAGTTATCTAAATACCTGAGGAGATTTCTCAGCATGAAAGACTCCTGAATGGCAGATTAACCTGCTGCTGCTTCTCCAATATGGTAGGCAATTAAACACGAAAGAAATGTGGATGATGTGTGAGATGACTTGAACATAGTATAAGAATTGGGACACAGCAAATTAGTTTAGTACAGAGAAGATTTGACTCATTTAAAATGTCATTTTAAAAAGAGTAGACTGGCACTTTCATTTCTCTTCTTTCCTCCCTGTATTTCTTTGAGTTCTTCTCTTTACTGAGGTGTTCCTACCTTGTTTTGGATCTGTATCACAACGAGCCAAGTATTATCTCTGCTTTTTTGCAGTAGACATCATGTCATAAGTAGAGCCAGACGGAATATGCAGACATTATTTGCAATTTCTGCGGAGAATTTTGGTAAAAATCTGCGGATTTCTGCGGAATTATTTTGGGAGTATCATAACTAAAGCCTTAATATGTGAAATATGTGTAATTTAAAAACTGAATAAATTTAGATTTACACACATTTACTCAAGTAAATAAACAGAATTAATGATGGGCTAAAAATCTGGGAAATCTGCGGAATTCTGCGGAGAATCTGCGGAATTCTGCGCGCGCAGATTCCGTGTGGGCCTAGTCATAAGTAAACATACTAAGTGTGGACATGCAACAATGAAAACACTATAAATAGCAATATAGTTTACTGATATGATGTAATAAAGCAGCAGAAATCATTTAACATTATAAGAAAATGAGTTTTATAATAATATAGACTAATACAGATAGTTTGTATGAGGTTTTAATCATAGTTTGAATCCTTTCATGTTGTTTTTAGTTTACTGACTGAATCTCTCTTCACATCATCAATGGGAAGTTCAGATCATTTTATAAACTATGATCATTTAGTCTTGATCTCTGAGGTCTCAATTTACCCTTCGTCTTTCAAGTCCTTGGGTGGTTAATTGAATATTTTTGTCACGTCACATCTCCATAATCTAAATTTATGCAGTGGTTTCGTTCTGCATGTGGTAGATCCAAAAGCTTACATATACAGTTTGAACTGGAAAGGTATTGATTTGTTCATGTCTCGAGTCCTTAATCTGTTTTTGAGTCATTTATTCACTATATGACAGCACCATAAAAGCTTAACATATGCAGTCTCTCTGAGCTGTGACTGATTCTTTCATTTCTTGAGTAATTATAGATCAGGTTTTACTATATTCAGCATTAAATAAAATAATCATTGAGACACAAGTTCACACATTCATAATGGAGCTACAGTTAGAGATGCAGCACAGAAATGCACAATAATAATAGTATTGATAATCAGAACAATAATAATTAATATAGCTGCAAGCAGCAATTAAGAGGCCAATCAGTCCAGAATGAGCAGCTTGGGGGAGAGCATCAGAACAAGTGGAACAATGAGAAGCTAAAGACATTTTAAGCTTATTTTACTCAAACTATCAGACAATGGTGAAAACAAACACTCTATGAATGATGAATTGGTTTAGATTATGCTGTTACCAAATTTATGTGGAGTGACAGTTGTTTTGTTTTTTGACAGTAACTTGAGGATTCAGCTGTATGTTCATTCTGTATAATCTGTTTATTAAGGAGAAATTTATGACTGAAGGAACCATTGGTCATCCATTTACCTTTTACTTATATATATATGGATATATATATATATATATATTTTTTTTTTTTTACAGGCAGTTTATTAGTAAGAAAAACAGAATTCATTTATACATACAATCACTACAGCTTAATAAAAAATCAGTTCAGATGCAAAAGCCACCTGAAATTTTATTCATCCAGGAAGTCAGTCCAAGTCGGCAGCAGAGAAACACAGAAAATAAACACTCAGATGTCTGCAAGGCAAAACAAACCTTTGCACTGAATAGTCGAACCAGCGTGTATTTATATGATGCTGGATTGCTTTCTGGTGCTGCTAATCAGTGCTCAGCACAGGGTTCTGGGACATGTAGTTGGGGCTAATTCAAAACTCAGGCGAGGAGGACCTCTGCTGGTGAGTGAGGGGAGTCTTTGGGACTGAACCGGTGACAGGTTTACCCAGGAGCGTTCCTCTGGATCATAGCCCTCCCAGTCTATTATGGCCCGTTTCCACTCAGTGGTACAGTACAGTATGGTTCACCTTTATCAGGCTTGCGTTTCCACTGCCAAAAGGGTACCTATAGGCGTGGTGTACGACAGAAAGTTTCAGTGGACGTCATTCTCACTCGAGGAAATGTCAAAGTAAAGCTGTACGGGTCGTAACCATATCATATAAGAAGCACTTCTCACAAAACCAATGCTTCATACACATAAATGCTTGAGTATAAATGTTCATGACTAACGTTTCTATGAACATGATTTGATTATAACTGCAGATCAATGATATATAAATAGCCTACTGTAACGTCTGCAATTATATAAAATAAATAAATGCAGCACACATACAGACCCTTACAGTCTCTGATATGTTACCAATTACAGAAAAACTACACACAGCAGACATTTAGTCCTTATTCGGGTTCAAAAACAACACGCAACATATAGCCCAGTCAGTGCAAACCTCTCATCTGTGTCTTTAATCTTCACCAGCACATGTAACCTCTTGTTAGAGAAGTTCATTTCGAGTTCATAATAGTCCAAAAGGTGATGATAATAGTTAAACAGGGCAGTTTGTTCATGTTTTAGGTTGCTGAAAGAATCATTTTTCCGGCTTCTCCTTTGTTTTTCGCGCTTCACTCTCGTGTCTGTTCATTTCTGAAAGGATCAGAAGTCAGAAGCACTTTAATAATCAAGAGCACGTTATTATCATCAGCTCAAGAAGTTTGTTATTTCAAATATAGACAAGCGGCGAGCGATCGCAAACTCTGGAGAAAGTGAGACCGCTCAAGCTTTAGATGGGCTCATAAAACAACAACAGGACACAGCAGATTTAGTTCTTCTTGGCTTTGTGGCTGTTGATCAAAATGATGACAAGGTTGGTTTGAGCTCGAGTCGACCATGACTTGTTATTGTATGTATATATTATAACAGTGTCTCGACTGTGTTTTTAAAAATGGCGGTTCCTTTGTTTTCATTCTTCTGCTTGTGTATGCGCTGGTGACGTGTCTCTGTAAACCAATAGCGTTCAGCTGTGTGTCGAGCTCCACCTTTTGGTACCCTTTTGTCTTGCTTGGTACCCTTTCAAAAAGGTACCGTTCGGTTTTTGGTACCCTTTGACAGTGGAAACGGCCATAAAAGCGTACCGAACCGTACCACTCAGTGGAATTACAACTACAGTGACAACTACAGTAAATCAATGGTACATTTCTGCTGTGTTTGCAGCACCAATTCATTTGGAAATTTCATACATTTCCCATGAAGGATTCGGATTTATACCTTCCAATCCGTTTCAGCATTGATCAACTTTTATCCTTTCCTCATCATCCTGTTTCTCATTATTTTTATTAAATATAATTAATTGATTATTTGAATGAGTTTTTATCTTTGAATTGATTTTAACTAATGAATAAGTTAACACACTGCTTTATGTAAGAATGTTCAGTGTCCTTGCTCCTCTCTTTGTCTGTCTATTTTAACTTTCCAGGAGACACACAAACCAGGTCATAGGTCATGGAGACCTCTCTCTCTCTCTCTCTCTCTCTCTTTTGAGCGGAATTACTGATGCTGAGGGGGGAAACAACTGTTCTATTGCCATGATATTGTCTACAGTAATTTAACTATTTTCATTGTTAATTGTTAATCCTTTTTACAGGTCGGAGATCAGCTCTTAATAGTTTAGAGTCGGCCTGACCCCCAAGAACCATGCCGCCATCCATATCTGTAGTTAGATACAATCCCTCCCTGACGCACACATTTAGAATTGTCTATTTTTGCTGTAACCAATGAGAACTGTTTACCTGGATCCCACCTTTTCTGGACTTGTGTAAAGAGTATAAATGCTGCATTGTTGTACTGTAAGTCAGAGCGGCCTAGGAACTCATTGCGAGTGTTGAAGCTGGCTTCTGCTGATGAAACTGCAAACTATCTTCAGTAAACTTTATTTATTTAATTGAATCTCTGACTCCGGCTCTTCTTCATCTGACAGACTGCTCATTCTTTGGGTTAAAACTGCAAATAATCCCTACACCCACAAAAGGTTCTATGGTCTGCCATTTTAGAATATTTTAATCGCTCTATATTAATGAATTATCCTCAGTTTAAAGAACAAAACATTCTTCAATATCTTTTAAACGTGTATTGACACATTTTGGGTGCCATGAATACTGTAAGAGTTGAGCTCTTTCAGAAGAAAATATTGATTTAACTATTGCCTACATCCAATCCTGCCATCAAGTTACATGTAAAGACAAACAACTCAAAACCAGAGGACTTGAAAAGATGAAGAAATACATTTTTGCAGCTCAAAGTGCATAGAGGATGGATCTACAGATATTTCATGTGATTAATGAATGACTCAAACCAGAGAGAATATAAAATAATTAATCATTTCCCCTATCTGCATATAGAGCAATGAAAGAATCACTTTATGAAAGGACTCGTTATTGCAGAGTCACATTAAAGATTTGTTCCAGAACGACCCATCAATATTGCAAGTTTGCATGTTTGTACATCAAGGTTACTCTCAGATGTGTTTTTCAATGTTTCTGACTGACTGAATCTCATTTGTAAGGTTTCTCACCAGTGTGAATCCTCTCATGTGTTTTCAGATGTGATATCTGACTGAATCTCTTGTCGCAGAGTGAACATTTGTAAGGTTTCTCTCCAGTGTGAATCCTCTCATGTTTTTTTAGGCTTCCTAAATGATTGAATCTCATGTCGCAGTGTGAACACTTGTAAGGTTTCTCTCCAGTGTGAATCCTCTGGTGTTGTTTTAAGACTGCAGCTGTAATAAAAGTCTTCCCACACTCAAAGCACACATACTCTCTCACACCAGTGTGAATCTTCTGATGTTTTCTTAAATTTGCTTGATTTGCAAAACTCTTTCCACACACAGAGCATGAATAAGGATTCTCCTTTGCATGAACTCCAAGGTGGTCATTCAGGTATGAAGCCAACAGAAATGATTTACCACACTGATCACATTTGTGTGTTTTCTCTCCAGTGTGGAGCAACGTGTGTCTATTAAGGTTTGATGAGGTACTGAAACTCTTCCCACACTGAGAACATGTGAATGGTTTCTCTCCAGTGTGGATCCGCATGTGGGTCTTAAAACTGTCTTTGTTTGACAGACTCTTTCCACACTGAGTGCAGGTGACACATTTTTTGTCTTTTCTCTTCAGTGATTTAGTTTTTCCTCTCATTTTAACATGGTGTGTCTCCTCAATCAGGCCTAAAATAAAGTGAGAAGACAGTATTATATATAAGTGATATAAAAAAGTGATAGTAGACAACTATAAAATCCTGATCATTTCGGTCTTCAGTGAGGTACACTGATCTTCCAGTCACCTTCTTTATATAAATATTTAATACTTGTCTACAATTTGCTTCATTCATTCAGTTTCAACTACTGTTGTAATACATTGAGCCACTGATCATTGTTCTTGTGACGTTTTTCTACAGGGAAAACGGGAATTACTTCTAAACACTTCAAATATAGTCTGTGTTAGTAAATGCAAGGCTAATTATGAAATCCAGGCATAACACTGTTGGACAACATTTCAGATGACTGTTCTAGAGCCTACAGCTGATCAATCTGTCAGATTCTGGAGTGCATTACAGCTCTAAGAGGAAAGCGGCGAAGGCAGAGAAATCAGTGCGACTCTAGTCATCCAGGATGTGGGAGCATTTCACAGTAAATAAAGAATAAAAGTGTGTTAATGGCCAAATATATAGGCTTTAGTCATTTTCATAGCGGACTTGAAGCCACTGGAAGTCTTTTATCCACTCTTGGAAAAGTGTAAATGGTGGATTAACATTCAGCACATGATCACTAATAAGATGTGCCGTTATTTAACTTTAGGTGCTTTCTAAAACGAAATCTGTCCGTGTTATTTTCATTCTCTCATCTTCAGCGCTTCACATTTCCGCAGTTGCAGCTCCTGTCATGTGAAGGCAGAAAGCATTGACTGAGTGATTGACAGCTGATATTAACCAATCCATTCGCGTTCAGTTCTAGCGTAGTGGGCCAATAGGAAGAGCACAAAGGCGGGGCAAGCATTCCGGGCTTTTTTTTACTTCAGCAAGTTCACAATCGCATAACAACTGTTTTAATCTGTTCCTGAGCGCTGCGTTTGGCGTCTTTAGGTGCAAAGATGCATCCTGCATAAATGTATCCTAAATCTGCGCACGCGGTGAGGATTTTGCAGTGAAAACAGGTTGCACAGCAACAATTTATGCACTAGCACAAATGCTTTCAAATACATATTTTAGGTTGCATAAAATATCAGGCGCAAGTGTGACCAAAACACGTGACGTGAGCTGTTACCACAGAGAGGGCGGACGCGCGCTTGTGAATGAAGTCTACTTTAGTGAACAGAACCTGCATAGGCTGTGAATAACAGGTAATAAACTTGTAAATAACATTCAGTTTGTGGCACAGAGCGATCGTTTGGGAGCCGCGCGGGAAGTATGAACCGCACTTAGCAGTGAAAATGAAACTGAAAGCACGTGACGCACATCATTTCATTTAAATGATCATATTGCATTATAGAGTTATGATTACGACAAGCGCTAATATGTTTTTCTTTCATAGCGAACACAGAGTGTTGTAGATGAGAATAAATGTTTAACAGTGTCAGTATAACTACTCTAGCCTATATAATGTTGAATATTATGCAAGAGGGAATCTGATAATGACAAATGTCTGATTTTACCAGTGAATAAACGGTCTAACAATGTTGTCAATGACAGATTGCAAGCATATGTCTTAAACATAATAATTCAACATCAGTATTATGAACAGTTGTATTCTGAAATAACAATACTATTATTATATAGCAGTGGTTCTCAACTCCAGTCCTCGGGCCCCCCCGCCCTGCACATTTTGTGTCTCTCTTATTTGACACACAAGGATCAGTTCATGGATCTCGCTGTTAATGAGCTGATGATCTGAATCAGGTGTGTTAAGTAATGCCTAGTTCACACTACAGGATTTTGAGCCAGATTTGGAAGTTAACGAGCTCGCCGACAGATCGGGCTGTGATCGGGGAAAAATCTGCGGGTGCACGGCGCTCAGCAGTCTTTATGTGTGAACTACTGAACAACGCATTAAAGAGGCTCGCTGAAGCGTCGCCGACACCTCGCAGACGAAAATCCAATATTTAGCATGCTGAATATTCCAGACCAGTCGGCCGACCCCACGTGTGGTCAGATGTAGTGACGAGCTGCAGCCAATCACTGTTGCCAACTATTGTCAACGAAAAGGCACTAAGCTCTGCCCGAAAAGTCGCTAAAAGTCGCTAGATTACGTCATACGCTAATTTGCATATTACTGACGTCATCACGTTCTACCATTTCTGTTTAACAGCCTATGGTAAATAAATGAGGTATTTATATTTGCACTACGCTTTATGCAAGCATGTCAATTTAACTAAATTGATTGTTGTTTGAATACAGTATATCATTATAGATAAGTAATTTTCAGTAATCGCTCAGACATAATAAACTCAAACAAGTTCTGAAACTCTCACTTAAAACATCTCTGATTGTGGACAAGAAAAGAATAAACGGTCAAATCAAATTGTTAAAATAAAGGAGAAGCAGATCGGTTTGACTGTACAAGGGAGATACCTTCACACTCCCGGTGCTAAATCATTTGCCGTCGGTACGCAGAGGGGTGATCTGCTGTCAGGCTGCAGGTGGGAGAGGCTGCTGTATGGAGAGGCCTGTCAGTGCTCTAAGGCGGGGGAGGGGCCGGCGGCATCACCCGCAGCTCGTTGAGAAGAGTAGGGACGGTACAGTAATGGACAAACGACAGTCTATAAAAATCTCCAGTAACACACAAAAAAGTCGCTAGATTTGTCGCTAGTCGCTTTTTAAAAAAATTGTCGCTAGGGGGGTCTGAAAAGTCGCTAAATCTAGCGACAAAGTCGCTAAGTTGGCAACACTGCAGCCAATGAGAGAGCATATCAGCATGAGCTGAATGGCTGTGTGTTCAGGAGCTGAACAGAAACGTCTGTGATTGGCCAGAATGGGCATCCATGCACTCGCTTCATTCGGTGTTAACACAGACAGAGTAGGCTATATTAACAGTGGAACTAGAATTCTGTAACTATTAGAATTACCATAATGGTCATTCTGACCTTTCTCACATCATATTTACATTCAAAGCTTAGATATTAAAATTAAGCTTTGAATGTCTGTCATCATATTTTATGACAGCATTACCCTAAAAAGATTATTGTTTTTGGTAATACAGCCTATAAATATGTAGTTAAGATACTAGAACATGAGGTCTGAGCCTCGCTTTCATTTTCACTTATAAACAGAAGCTATTTCGCGGCACAGAATATGCTGTTTTGAAATATATATCTGAAGTAAATTTATGTTTTTGCTATTAGAAAGTTTTGTTTATTTTAGCAGGAAGTTGCGAGGTAAAGAAATACATGCATATATAAAGTCACAGCGAAAAGAAGCAGACATGCATGCAGTCGTTTAGACCAATATGGTAATTAAAGGTAGAAATGCTCAGTTCTTTACTGATTTGTAATTTAAAAAAATATCAATGTTAGAAAGACATACACAGATATTTAGGAAACGTCAGAGTGATATAGATATGTTAGTTTTATTTCAAAGAGTTATAAAATTACAAAAATTAAAAACACTCTGTGTATCTCTCCACTTGAACTTTGCAGATGAGTGATTGATCCACTGATGCATCAGCTGACTGACGATGTTTTTAAATGCTCCATTGAAAGCTTGAAACGCTGAGAGTGATGTCATCAGCACACAAGCAGCCAATAGTGTTCAGCTTTTTCTGACGACTCCTCCCTCAAAATTTTATTGGCTGTGGTTTGGCAGTTTGACTGAGCTGTTGGCGAATGAGTTGTTGTCAGATCATGTAGTGTGTGACCCGCCTCTTGTGGATCATTTACGTAGTGTCGCGTAGTGTGAACACCATAGAGATTAAAAGACACAAAATCAAGTCATGTAGTGTGAACTGCACAGCGATCTGCCGATGCTTAAAATCCTGTAGTGTGAACTAGGCATAAGGAAGACATACAAAATGTGCAGGGCAGGGGGGCCCGAGGACTGGAGTTGAGAACCACTGTTATATAGTATTCTATTATAGTAGACTCATATTAACTTTTATTTTACATCTACAGAATCCTGAGAAAATCGTGAGCTTTATTTTAAGCAAAAAAAATCACGATTCTCATTTTAGCCAGAATCGTGCAGCTCTAATATCAGATAGAGTTAGTAAACGCAACAATACAGTTCAATCTATTCGTCTCCCAGTTGGCCAGCCACTTGCTGGCATGCATTTTGGGAGTAACTGATGAATTTATGCGCTGAATTCTGCGTGTTTTGCGTTTATGAATGAGACATGCGTGCGGCCGCAAGTAAACATGGCGACGCCCATCTCACGTTATAGTTCACAATCAAGATCATTTATATGTCTTTTAAACAACAAAAACTCTCACTTATATATTTAGCATTTAAACGGAAAAGCATAATAAAAGTGATACATCTGTCATGCAGCGCTATTGTGGCTGTGGTGCGTCACGTGACAAACATGACGCGTCACCACAGAATCATTAAGGGTGACTGTTCTAAAATAATGATCGCCTGACAAAACTCACTCCCAGGGCCAGACAGACTCTTTTAAACTCACCAGTGAAAGGGTTAATAACAGAAGTAAAGCAGCGGTGTAGAGTTACTTTGCATTGCAAGACCACAGACATGTTTTTATTCACTCGCCTTTTTTGGATCATTAATTTCCATCTGTTGTCATGTATAGCTGCAGTGCAAAAACAAATTATTTTGTCTCGTTTCCAGTCCAAATATGTAAAAAAATCTTAAATCAAGACTAGACAAAAAAAATGGTGTGAGAAAATTAAGTGATGCTGTTTTAGCTTGCTTGTTTTAAGCAAACAATTATTAATTTTAAGGTGTTTTTTTAGAAAACAAGACATCATTTTTTGTGTCATTTCATATCGAGATTCGGCCAACCAAAACATATTTTTAAATCACTATCATTGTTGTGCAGTCACATATAGGCTAGCCATTCAGTGTGTAGTCGAGTAACACACATGCAGATTATTTCTGGGGCTGATTTAAATGTTGAAATATGTGTGCGCAAGTGCTCTATTTTTACTAAAGCTTTATTTTTAAAATATATTCAAGGGTCATCTGATTATTATCAGTTTTATACCGCCTGTATTGTGTTGTACAAACCAGGGGCGAAGCAACCGGTGGGGACGGTGGGGATACGTTCCCCTAACTTTTAAAGCCAGATCATTTAGAAACAGATGTCTGCTACGCCCCTGGTACAAACACATCTGGCTTACACGTTACGCTGGTGTTGTTGTAGTTTTACAAAAAGAAAGAAAGATACTGACAGAGATGGGAAGTAAGGAAGTACAAATACTTCGTTACTGTACTTAAGTAGTTTTTTCGGGTATCAGTACTTTACTACTTATTTTTTTGACTACTTTTTACTTTTACTTCTTACATTTTTACACAAATATCTGTACTTTCTACTTCTTACATTTTTTAAACCACAGTCGTTACTTTCGTTTTCATGTGTCAGGTGGCGCGATCTATATTATTTCTTGTCATTGCGCAATAATACGAGCGCATTTTTGATGCAGTCAGTCTCTTTTCCTCATTGCGTGCTGCAGCGCGCGGCTTCTTCAAGGCTATCTCGCACCGTACATGGCCTAGCCCTAGTTCATGAAGATTACTATGAGAAAGGCTAGGATTACTACGCGTGACAGAGGGAGTCGGCGAAATTAACATGCTGCCCTGTTTACACGGTAATAAGACAACTTTTGCTCGTTCGGATCACAGGTAAACGAGACACATTCCAGTCAAAAACATGCTGTTTACATGCTTAAGCCTTTTGTCCACTTCCGATCATACTGCACACAGGCTTTCTCTGGTCTTTCATTCTAATACCGCGAAAATAGTGCTTTTTGTAAAGATTTGTACATTTAGTACTAAAACAATCAAATACTTTATAAAAAAATGTATGCATTGCGGTTTATTTCCTTTATTTCTGATGAATTTATATTTCCTAATACAGAATTTGTAATGGCTGTGTTCTATTCCCACTTATCTCCCCTATGCCCTATTCATTTAGAACATTCTAACATTCAAAGTTTGAATTAATAAGAATAAAAAAGCATTAAGATCATCTCTCTTAGGTGTAATTTGCTTTCAGAGTATTTTTACAGTTCAGTTTTAGCGATCTTCATGTTTACAATTGCGCTCCCTTTGCAGTGCATGTTGAAAACTTTGATGTCATTTTGAACACAGCCTCATGACAAAAGCTATAGGTGACTATTTTTTAAAAGCGGAATTTATATTACATCTCCAAAGCTTGTGAAAACAAAAAAAAACAAAAAACATAGCATACGTTAATTCTTTTAATTTATAGTAGGTTATTTATTAAGTATCTGTACTGTATATGACATGGGCCTGCTGGTTAGAGCATATCTGCAGTGGTTTGCACGTGCTCAAATTAAAAGCAGACTTTTCAAAAAATAAATAAACAATATCCTACTTAATAATAATAATCATCATCATTAATATTATTATTAAAATAGGATTTTTTTTCATTTTCTAATAAATATTACATTTCATTTTTTAATAAATAGCCTCATTATTTGTTTATTTATATGATTTATATGATATTATATATGACAAAACTAATATTAGATTTTATTTTAAATGCGTATTTGTGTAAAACAATATAATTTGCACAAACAGATGATGGGGTTGTTCTCTAAAGAAGTTGCTCCACCCCGTTTAGAGCATCATTATGGACGTTTTACGTTATAACTAACGTGGTTCAAGCGATGTATCTGCGACAGAGAAACTACGGGTTTTGGGAAACACTCGTCAACACATCGTTCTTTTCCCAATGATGCATGGTACTATGATAGTTCAGCAGCAAGTTACGTCGTTGTTTGGGAAACGCACCCCTGGGCAATTTATGTGTATGTTACCTGTCTTAACTGTGTATGTTACTTTTAGCATAGAATAAATGTATTACAGTTTTTCTCAGTCACTTTGGCACATTTCTCTGATCAGAACTGAAATTTGTAATACAGTAGGTCTAAGTGCATTTCTCAAAACAACACGTATAAATAGCAAAACACCATGGATTACCTGCAAAAGCCAGTCTCCTGCTCAAAATCCTTCAGTTCATCCCTCAAAACTAAATTTCTGTGTCAGTGAACATGTCAGTGGCGTCAGAATGACATGTACATGTGTCATTGTATATGAATAAGACTCAAATTTCTTAGTAGTCATGTTGTCAATAACAGTGTACTCTGGAGGGCTGTTCTGGTGTACACTATGGCAATATTTGTGCTGTTTGTACTGTAATTAATTAGTTGCCAGATCATGTCATTCTGATACAGAAAGGAAAAAAAAGCACGGCATAGCACAAAGAAAACACAAAAGTAAAAATGTGAACACAGGACAACCTCCTTTTAGACCTTTATAGAAAAAGTCCAGATTCACCTGAGAGAAATGTAAAAAATGCATTATGACTAAATATTAAGACAACTTGTTCAGGCATTTGAATGATTAAATGCTGTGATAAGACTATTCAACAGAGATAAAATAATACATGTTGTTTAACATGACATGAGCAACTGATAATATAGGAAACATCAGAGAATTGCACATAACCATTTGCATGGATGAACAAAAGCATTTGCAACTTGTTCATAAAGAGAAACTGCTTTCTGATGTGCACAAGTGACTAAATGATGATCTGAAGATTGAACAGTGGGTTCAGAGAATTTCAATTCTGATCTGAGAAATGGACCAAAGTGACTGAGAAAAACTGAATTAATGTTCATTCACTAAATAAAATAACCACAATACCTGAATAAAAAACACTGAAATAGCAGATTATATGAGAGCTGCTCTCTGAAGAGAATAAGCAGCTTTAGCCTAATGCAAAAAAAATAGTTTACAGTCATATCTGATAAGTATATATTTTAGCAAAAGACAAAATCAACATGAATGGCTGCTGTTATTTTTGATCTAACAGCTGAAAAACTACATGCTGAACACTGTGAGTTTGCGTCAGGATGATTACCTACCTACAGTATCTCCCTCGCTATCCTTCAGCTTCGTCCCTGAATTATCAGGGGTCGCCACAGCAGAATGAACCGCCAATTATTCCAGCATTTGTTTTATGCAGCAGATACCCTTCCAGCTGCATCCCAGTACTGGGAAACACCCATACACACTCACATTCACACACACACACACTTATAAACTACTGCAAATGTAGTTGAATTATTATTCGCCTATACCGCATGTCATTAGGACTGTGGTTGAATTGAGTACTTTACTTTTTTACTTTTGTACATTTTTCAGGCGGTACTTCTTTACTTTTACTTAAGTACAAAAGTGTAGTCAGTACTTCTACTTTTACCAGAGTCGTTTTAAACAAGAGTATCTGTACTTCTACTTAAGTAAAGGATGTGTGTACTTTTGCCATCTCTGGATACTGAGAAGATCAATTACCAGTATAGTCACTAAAGTTAACTGATAAATGACCAAACTGGACAGAATAATAATAATTATTATTATTATGCGTATTATTAAATTGTAGTATTTTCAGAGCAGTTTAAACTACCCCTTCAATATGTAAGGAGCTTTGACTGCATATACTCAGGGGAAGAATGTCTGAGTGCATCAGTTACATCAGGTTTACACTTTTTTTGTTATGCTTGAATGTTAAAGCGGCCCTCCTATGAACTGTCAGTCACTGATATGCCCCCCGCCAATTTGAGTTTGAGACCCCTGGTCTAGTATGTATCTTGATTTAAGATTTTTTTTAGATATTTGAATTAAAAACAAGACAAAACTACGAAGTTAGTTATTATTATTATTATTATTATTAAACAGCTCAGGGATGTTCAAGGACAACATGTTTGTGCACTTTCTAAATATTTTTGTTCTGTTTTAGAATAAAGGGTTGGAAATGAATGCTTTTCTTTTTTTTTTTATCAGCTTCTTCAATTAATAGAAAAAATAATCGACAGATTATTCGATTATTATAATATTTGTTAGTTGCAGCCATAAAAAGTAGAAACATGTGAGTGTGGAACAGAAGAGTCAGCAAACTTTGGCACACACTCCTCCCTCATTACAGAAAGTTATGTTGCTTAGTGACGTCCCCTTTTAATCATCTCCACACATCATCCACATTTCTTTCATATTTAGTTACCGACATTATTTGGAGATTCAGCTCTGTGTTAATCTGTTAGTCACAAGTCTTTCATGCAGAGAATCTCCTCAGGTCTTTGAACAATAATAATGCATTCAGAAGTTAATGATGATTCGTGTAGCAGTAGTAATGGAGCAAATGAATGCTGGAAAATATTAAAATACTAAAAGAAAAGGAAGAAAACGAACAGTCCAGCTTACAGAACTAAAATGCCTATCAGTGCTTCACACCCCAGTCCGGCAGGTGACAGTAGAGCACCTTAATGTTGATTCACCAGCCGCCATAAAACATCTAAAGAAGAAGAGTCCTGTGGAGGAGCTCCAGATGGATACTTTAGTTTTGTGTTTACTTTATGATTAAAGTTCTTGCTTCTAAATAGGCGAGTTTGAGCTACGAGTACAGTAATAAAGACAAAGAAAACAGTCTTTAGTAACTTAATATAGCTTAATTATTACTTGTTTTCATGTAACGAATCTGGCCTATAATTCAGTCAAGATAGCGTGAATTTGCATCTTAATCCTTTATCTTGCTTTTGTGCGATACTCTCTGAAAATATGAACTGATAAATAAGGAAAGAAACATAAATAAGGAAAGAAACATAAATAAGGAAAGAAACATAAATAAGGAAAGAAACATAAATAAGGCAAGAAACATACCTGTTTGCGTCTGAAATAGCAGCTGAAATAACAAAGTCCAGCGTTCCTGATCGCTTCTGTAGAGGAATTTACAGTTGAGACTCAATATATACTGAATAAAGGCAAGCAGCTGAAGTGTCCGTCAGATAAACAGTCTGGCAGCAGAAGCTTAAATATAAAAGCTGGAGTGTGTTGACATTTCTTCAGCTCTAAACCTCCACACGAGTTTTCCTTGCTCTGAGCTTTTACTCGGATAATGCCTCTGCTAACTGTGTGCTCAGCACTACTGCCATCTAGAGGACAACAACAGCAACATCCACTAATCGCCACATCCCCTTTCATTAGAGAAAACATCATCTGCAGAGCACAAACAACCGATAAAGAACATAAAACTCTCTAATTGTGACTAAAAGACAAAGTAATCTTCACACATTTTAAATAGAAGCACCCACATAAAAATAGGGATATATACTATATAGTGTTTTTACTGTAGTAAAGTACATAAATGAGTCTGTTACTGACACAAGCAGGGCTTAATTTGAGCCGGTGTTACGGTTTAACTGGTGTCCGTGTTAACTGGTGTCCCTTTCCAGATGTAAGCTATCCACGTTTGCAGATTGGCAGATTCGTCACTTCTTCACAGCAACAAAACATGCCTCTACCAAATAAAGATTCTTATTACTTGGTGTCAGTGTCATTGTGAGCATTATTGATTTTAATATCTGTGTAGCAGAACAGTATATTAACAAAATTAATCAAAAAAAAAAATTATAATTTTCATGTCATCAACGGGATTCAAACTCGTGTAGTTAAAAGGTCCAACATACGTATCAAGCAACCTATCTAGCTGAGCTACTTAGAACTACACATGAAATGGTCTGTTTTAATAACTTTATCAGTCAAAATATGGGTTGCTGTGGTTTTGAATCCGTGTTAACCTGTTTTCTTCGACTTATGTTTACATGTTGTTTACTCGCGTTAACATGTTTCTACAAACTCTCCCGCTGATAGAATATAGCTCTGAATGACAAAACGATGTTTCATCAGTTGGTCAAACCATGTTTTTTCATAGTTGTAGACTCATGTGTTCCTGTGCCTTTGCATCGTGTTAAGTCGTGACCCATGCTCACACATGTACATAACGATTTTACAAAAAATTAATACAATGACGATATTATTATGCAACATATTATGTCTAATATATCTAATATATATTTTATATATATATATATATAAAATATGCAACAGAATATTAGAATATCAGAATATAATAGAGTCCCTTTGACTCGTGTTAACCTGTGTCTACAAGGTCACACGAGCTGATATTTTCTCAGAATAGCTCTAAATGACACAGCTAAATAGCCTACGTTATAAATCGCAGTCTTTCCCCATTTTATTTTAAACAGAATAAAAAATCAGGCTAGATAAACAAAACTCATACATGGGATTCGAACTCGCAAAGAAAAAAGGCACGTTTAATGATTATTGAACACCTATCTAACTGAGCTACCAGAGACTATTAGATGAATGGCAGCTTTTTGAAATTTTATCGCAATTAGTCAAATCATGTTCATATTTGTGCCTTGGTACAGATGTGACCAAGACAACACATTGAAATGTTGCAATTTTCAAGTAATATTCTGTAATATTCATTTTCCCAAAGGATTCTTGTGTGTTTTTCAGTGTTTCTGACTGACTGAATCTCACTTGTAAGGTTTCTCTCTAGTGTGAATCCTCAGGTGACTTTTTAGTAATCTAGAATGACTGAATCTCTTGTCGCAGTGTGAACACTTGTAAGGTTTCTCTCCAGTGTGAATCCTCACATGTGTTTTCAGGCTTCCTAAATGCCTGAATCTCTTGTCGCAGTGTGAACACTTGTAAGGTTTCTTTCCAGTGTGAATCCTCTCATGCGTTTTCTGGTTTCCTAACCGACTGAATCTCTTATCACAGTGTGAACACTTGTAAGGTTTCTCTCCAGTGTGAATCCTCACATGTGTTTTCAGGCTTCCTAAATGCCTGAATCTCTTGTCGCAGTGTGAACACTTGTAAGGTTTCTCTCCAGTGTGAATCCTCTCATGTGTTTTCAGGCTTCCTAAATGCCTGAATCTCTTGTCGCAGTGTGAACACTTGTAAGGTTTCTCTCCAGTGTGAGTCCTCTCGTGTGGTTTCAGATGTGATAACTGAGTGAATCTCATGTCGCAGTGTGAACACTTGTAAGGTTTCTCTTCATTGTGAATCATCTGGTGTTGCTGTAAGTTTGCAGCTGTAATAAAAGTCTTCTCACACTCAAAGCACACATACTCTTTCACACCAGTGTGAATCTTCTGATGATTTCTGAAATTTGCTTGATTTGCAAAACTCTTTCCACACACAGAGCATGAAGGCTTCTCCTTTGTATGAACTCCAAGATGTCTCTTCAGACCTGAAGCCAACAGAAATGATTTTCCGCATTGATCACATGTGTGTGTTTTCTCTCCAGTGTGGCTCTTCATGTGTTTAATAAGGTTTGATGAGTCTTTGAAACTCTTCCCACACTGAGAACATGTGAATGGTTTCTCTCCAGTGTGAATCCGCATGTGACCCTTCAGACTGTTTTTGTATGCCAGACTCTTTCCACACTGAGTGCAGGTGAAACATTTTTTGTCTTTTCTCTTCAGTGATTTGTTTTTTTCTCTCATTTTAACATGGCGTGTCTCCTCAATCAGGCCTGAAATAAAAGTGAAAAGACAGCATTTTATATAAGTGTTTGGACTGTGGGGGAAATCGGAGCACCCGGAGGAAACCCACACCAACACCGGGGAGAACATGCAAACTCCACACAGAAATGCCAACTGGCCCAGCCAGGACCCAAACCAGCAACCTACTTGCTGTGAGGCGACAGCGCTAACCACACAAGTTGAATTTTTTATTGCAATTTAAGTCACCTCAGTAATCAAATAGGTAGAGCTTTCCCTTTTGCTCAGGAGATTTCTAGCTATTAAATCATTTAAAGGCCTTAAAATATTAAGTCCACTTGGGTAATATATACAGACATCCTACCCTGCAAAAACTATTATCAGCGAGGAACTATAATAGAACATTGTGGAGCTTCAGTATCGGTATTTATTGCCCGTACACCATTGTCAATAACGATTAAAAAAGTTTGGTATAAAGGCTATAGGTTTATTAAAATGTGGCTGCTGAGCGCGCACCTTGGAACTATGGCTGGGCGGTTTATTGAGTTCTGGGGATATATCGATATGATTCCCCAACGCCATTATCCAATATCTCTTATGGTTTGAGGCCACACGTGCACATTCTGCGCGAAACAGACCACTCCAAGGTATCACGCAAGCTCCACTTGAACAAATGTGCACATGCGCAAATTAATGATTCACTCCATGAGTCATACAAAAGATTTGTTCAAAATGAACGAATCGTTTAAGAATGATCCATCACTGACGCGACATGGCGGAACTAGGGATGTCCCGATACAACATTTTAACTTCCGACACGATACCGATATTGCAGCCTTCAGTACTAACCGATACCGATACAAATCCGATATAATAATCAGCACAAATCATGAATACTTTACTTTTACCAATTTCATTGAGACTAATGTATGAACGGCTAGATCATACATTAGATTTTTTTTTAAGAAGATAAGCATTTCCAGGGCTTGATGCTAACTTTTTTTCAGGAGGAGGACATGCGCTCCTAAGTGGAAAAATTTAGGAGCACATTAAAGAATTTTAGGAGCGCAGTGAAAATGTATAAAATAAATAGTGTTTTTGCCTAATAAATGTTCACGAGGAGATCTGTAAACAAAGCAGTGTCATTCATTTGAATACAATAAGTACACTAGGTTTTATTTTACTGCAACAACAGCTTAAATAGTGTTTAATAATTATAATTTAATCTGTATGGAGTTTAGCTAGCGGTCCACAGCAGGTCTTGGATCATATTGCTCTAATGAAGGCCTCTCTAAACTGATCTGAATCAAGTCTTCAGTTGTGGACATGCCTAGGCAGCTTCTTGGTGAATTTTTCAATCCAGTTTCGAGCTGAAAAATCTTTTTCACACTGGGCAGCAGAAATAAGGAGTTATTGTTATAAGTTATTAAGTTAATAAAAATGTGCAGTATGGTTAGTGCAAACATTCACATGATCAGAGCTATTTAATCTGTGTTTGTATCATAAGATGAGTATGGCTGTATCAATGCTCCCAAACAAAACATTATTTATTTTATAATAATATATATTGTACATATTATCTTTAACATAGATATACTTTTCTCCACATCACATACAATAATGTGACTTTTAAAATTAATTTTATTAGCATAATATATTGCACAGATCCCACCCTACTTCCCACATGGGAAAATATGACAATGTCAAGAAAGACAGAACTACAAACTCATGTGCAAAGCTGACACTGATTATCTGAGCACTTTATCTTTCTGGGCTTTTAAAAGAAGAGTTAAATATGGGAATACCATACTTTCTTTTAAACTGTAATGGCCCTCAGCAACAGAATGATTTCTTATTCTTATTTAACAGACAATTAAAAACAGAAATGTTTATCATTTAACACCTTTTACATGACACTGTTTCTTTTCAGTGAGTTCAAGTAAAAAAAATAAAATAAAAATAAAGAAATCCACTATTTGACTCCTACTATCCATGTGCACCACTGACAGGTCAAATCTGCTCGCTGTTTTTCTCTCTCTCTCTCTCTCTCTCTCTCTCTCTCTCTCTCTCTCTCGAGCGCATATAAAGTAATGCAAAAACGCAGCTATAGAAAGCGAAAGCACAGTAAATAATGAGCATGAACAGGTCGCATCTCTGTGGGTCTGCAGCAGCAGAGCATGCGAGTCTGTGGCGGTGTTCGTTTCTCACGCACACAGAACCGGGCCACTGAGGTAAAGTCTTTTGTGTGGGAAGCGCAGGTGTTGAATCGGGTATCGATCACACTGGATGCACCATGATATGCCATGACCGAATTGTAAACGTTTTCTATGAGGCTCGCACGATGTGCGATACGCCGCCATTCGGTGCCTTGCGTTTCTTAGCAGCGTATACAAAACAATGTAAAGATCGCTTGACATTAAGTAAATAAACCAGTAGAGAAGTGCCGTTGTTGATAGCGTTAGCGTGTGCTACCATCACAATAGACTTCTATCGTAATACACCATAACTTAGCGTGAGGAGCATGCTAAATCTTTAAGGGACTTTGCCAGCAAGCAGTGCTGTGATCACGTGGGCTTTGCACGCTGGCTCTGGACGCTGCTGGATAAAATAGCTGTAACGGAGTTTAGAGTGGAACAGACTGCTTATATCAGAGATTTTTAACGCAGTCCGATAAAGTTTATTTGGACTGATATCGGACCGATTTCCGATATCAATATCGGATCGGGACATCCCTAGGCGGAACATGCAGTGCTGGTGTTGTATGAAATCTGACCCCCCCTCGTGTGCACGCACATCACACAGCGCCTGCAGCTGTCGCAGCGATTTATCAGAAACCTTTTATCGATCATTTCTTCCACAATTGACAGCAAGAACGAACATAGAAGCCTTGTCAAATTGACAAGCAGCACCTGAATGTGTTCAAAAGAATTAAAAACGCCAAAATGGGATGAAACCACCTCATAAGTTCATTATTTATTACATGATGGTCTCTTCTTTACATTTACGTTATAACACATTTAACTCTGCGTTCTGGTCTGTTATTGCATATCGACTTTAATTCCGTTTATATTCTAATCATTGTATTTATTCATTTATTCTGTTTTAATTGATTTATTTATTTTAGCCCCTTAACTGGAACCCATAATTTGATTTGTGTGTGTGCCACGGTTGGTGGTTTAAACGATTATTAAAACGATTAAACGGTTATTAAAACGGTTTTAAATTATTTTTAAAAATTACAAAAAAAAAAACATGCATTTGTCTACCAAACATTTCTTTTTCTATTGTAATATCTCGCTGTTAGCTAATCTTTCAACAAATAACAATATAAGAATGATAATTATAATGATGATAATAACAGGGAGGGAAACCCCTGTGTTTGAATTATATTTTGCTCAAAAACTGTTCAATAAAGTTTTAATAAAGGCTTTGACTCAAGTAACCATTTATGGGAAAATACCGGATATATATAGTATAAAGCCATTCCTCCTAAAAATACTGAGATATGATTTTTTTGCCCATATCACCCAGCCTTACTGGGAAACAATGCCAATAAGCTTGCACTCGCACGACTTGCATGACGCACACAGGGGAGCATTTCATTTAATCTAATTATTATATAAATTTTTTGATTAGAGAGACTGAATACAGTTCAGGTGTACAATATTGTACATAATATAATATTCTATAGTATAATATAATAATTCCTCTGTTGCATACACTGGGTTCATGCTTGCCTATACACAGACTAGACATGTGTTTAATAAAATGAAATGTTTGTCTGACTCTGAACTGGACAGATTTTGTGAGGGAACGCAAAACTTGGCAAGACAATGCAAAAACTTAAAAATACAATATTCCTCCCACCACCACGTCTATTTAGGAGCTCCAATAGAGACTGAAATAAGGGCAAAAAAGCAGAACGTAAAATGTATTTATCAAGCTTTTGCTAATAGTTTGAGTTTGTACCACAAACTGATGTGAAAATCACCTCGTTTACTCATTCAGATTTAAAAATACATTGATTTACATTTCCTAAAACCCATTTTTGTTAGACAGACATTATGCATATGATGGCCTTTGTCATGAATATTGATGGCCGTTCTCACCTTTAAAGGAAAAGTCTGTCTCCCAATGGGCCATCAGTGTGAGACTGAGAGTAAATGAGGAGATCAACACTAGGCAACACTTGAAGTGGATTAGAAACTTTCATCAGAGGTCTTGTCTTTGACAAATTCTTGTCTTAAAGCAACTCTGATTAACTTTACTGATCCACTTCAAATGTTGACTACTGCAGAGCATGAGTTTCTTTGAGTTTCTGTAGACTATGAACAACTTAGTCCATAAAATAAGTACATTTCTGTAGACATAATTGAACATACCTGACATTTCCAGAGGCCTTTCTGGTGTTTCTACCATGAAGTTCTCAGTGATGGAGTTCACCTTCAGCATGTGTAGAATAATATCAGTCCACCGTACAGCTCGCTCTGCAACATCAACACGTGCAATTACTAAAACTAATATTCACTCACAACAAACATGTTTCACAATATTCAGCAGTATTATATTATCATTATTATACAAAAACATTTTTATATTGCACACGAGAAACTACACTGCTGTTGTTTGGCTCATTCTAAACACATCTGATTATACTTTTTGAGGTCCCGTTTGATCACAAAGAAACATTTATTTGATATTAAATGTAATAAAAAGTAGTGTTGTGATTGTATTTCAATTTAGAAGAACTGTTAATGTAAATATAAATAAATATATATTAATGGCTTAAATATTCTTCAAAATAACAGCATTGGAAGTAAAATATGTGGTCATTGTTTCGATTATTATAACATTTAAGTTCATTTAATGACTCTCTCATGAATGTTTATAAAAATATAAATGTTCTAAAGTTCCATATCTCGTGTCTGCAACACTGTTATAATAATAAACTGTTATTTGAGCATCAATTCAGCATATATGAACAGTTTCTGAATGATTTTGTCACTGAAGACTGAAGCACTGATGCTGAAAACTTCACTTTGACCACAAACGAAATATCTTAAACTACATTCACACGAAAAACACTTACTTTAAAGCTCATTTTATTCATGCTTTTTGTTCTAATAGTCACATCACTGATGTAATCAATAAATATGTCTACTTTTTTATTTGCAAATATTTTGACTAGTTAAACTATGGCAAAATATATATAATAGCTGACCTGAAACACGTGTCCTCCTCTGAATAAAGCTGCATCTGCTGGTCCTCTGAGGTAATAATTTCCAACTTGTTCCTGACGGTGATTTTGGTAAATGAAACTGAGTCTTTCCCAGCAGTGCTTTGCTTTGTTTATGGGCGATTGTTCACGCTGGTGACGCCATCACGTGGTTTGTATTTGAATGGCGGAAGGCGGGAACGCGTGTTCGAAAATAGAATTAGTGTTCCAAACCGCACAATGTTGATAAGAGGATGTCAAAGGTTCTGGTGTGTTTTTCGTAAGAAATCTGAAGTACTTTAACCGCTAATATTGGCCACAATATTATTAAATCTTGGACGCGAATCGATCAGAACTACATACTCGGGGGAAAAGTGTAAACAAACTACAAACATGGCGGACGCGCGAGGCCAACCGTCAAAAGTAGAGAGGCTTCGGTAACATTGCTTGAATGACTATTAATTAACATCTAGCCGACTGGAAAATATTTAAAACACGTTTTCCACGTTATATTTCATCTGCAACAACAATGTGAACTAATATAAAGGCGTGTTTGGACATTACCTTCAGAATGTAGTTATCTAAATACCTGAGGAGATTTCTCAGCATGGAAGACTCGTGAATGGCAGATTAACCTGCTGCTGCTGCTTCTCCAATATGGTAGGCAATTAAATATAAAAGAAATGTGGATGATGTGTCGAGATGACTAGAACGTAGTATAAGTATAAGAATTGGGACACAGCAAATTAGTTTAGTACAAAGAAGATTGGACTCATTTAAAATTTGTTTACATAAAGAGTAGACTGACATTTTCATTTCTTTTGTTTGCTCCCTGTATTTCTTTGAATTCTTCTCTTTACTGAGGTGTTCCTACCTTGTTTTGTGGATCTGTATCAAAACATGCAGCAAAGAAAACACTTTAAATATCAATACATTTTACTGATATGATGTAATAAAGCAGCAGAAAACATTTAACATTATAAAAAAATGAGTTTTATAATAATGTAGACTAATACAAATTGTTTTTACAATAAAGTTTTAATAATACAAGTCAACATAACTGCAATACACGAAACACTAAGAATACTTTTCTGATAAAACTAAGCCATTGTGGATGGAAAACCACCATTCAGAGAGATATCCACCATTCAATGATCTCTTACACCAGTATTTTTCCAATGTTCAGATATATACACCCTTTCCACAAAAGTAAATGTTTTGCTAAATGTGTTATCCGGGCAGTTTCTCTCCAGATTGAATCCTTTCTGATGTTTTTAGTTTATTTTACTGACTGAATCTCTCTTAACATTATCGATGGGAAGTTCAGATCATTTTATAAACTATGATCATTTAGTCTTGATCTCTGAGGTCTCAATTTACCTTGGGTAGTTAATTGAATATTTTTGTCACGTCACATCTCCATAATCTAAATTTATGCAGTGGTTTCGTCCAGCATGTGATAGATCCATAAGCATAACATACAATTTGAGCTGGAAAACAAATTGATTTGTTCATGTCTCGAGTCCTTAATCTGGTTTTTGAGTAATTTATTCACTATATGACGGCACCATGAAAGCTTAACATATGCAGTCTTACTGAGCTGTGACTGATTCTTTCATTTCTTGTGTAATTATGGATCAGGTTCTACTATGGCTCGTTTCCACTAACTGGTACAGTACGGTACGGTTCACCTTTATCAGGCTTGCGTTTCCACTGCTAAAAGGGTACCAAAGGTACGACAGAAAGTTGCAGTCAACTCATTTTCGTTCGAGAAAATGTCTACAGTAAAGCTGTACGGGTCGCTCACATATAATATGAGAAGCTCTTCTCACAAAACAGATGCTTTACACACATATACTTTTGTACAAATACTTTTTTTTTTTTATATAATTCTTTGTTTATTGGTTTTAATGAACATACAAACATAAACAAAAGCAAAAAAAAAGAAAAAGACAAGGATATCAGTAGAGTATAGCAGCCGCAGTCAGAGAGAAAAAAAAATTGTATAATAATAAATAAAAAAAATTACTAAATAAAAATAAACATACAAACAGAATACAAAAATCGTAATACAAAAAAAAAAAAAAAAAGTTATGCTGTAATTGAGTAAAGTCACACATGTTATGAGAATACATCAGAGGTGTTCAGAGAGTCAGAGGTTCATTAGAGGCATCCATATTTTTTGAAAGACATCCCCTTTGTTTCTTAAGTAATATGTATATTGTTCCAAGAGCATTGTTTCATTCAAGAGTTGTTTGAACAGTTCAAATGTTGGAGGCCTTTGTTGGTTCCAGTTGAGCAAAATGCATTTCTTTGCTAGAAAGGAGATGATGCCGAGTCTCTTTATTGAAGTAGGATCAAGTGTCTTGTTCAGTTCTGTACCAAAGAGGTATAGTGTTGGTGTGTTATCCAATGGAATTTGAAAAGCTTTGGCTGTAAAGTCCTGTACTGCTTTCCAGAAAAATTTAAGCTTTTTGCATTCCCAAAAAACATGCATGATTGATCCTGAATAGGTTTTACATCTGTGACACCTGGATGATACATTGGGGTACATTTTGCTCAAACGAAGTGGAGTCAGATACATCCTATGCATAAATTTATAGTTTTGTTCAACTATTCTATTATTGGAGAGGGGAATGAGAGTATTCTGGCATATAGCCTCCCACTGATCATCATTAAAATTATATTCCAAATCTCTTTGCCACACGTTTTTAAGTGATCCCAGTGAAGAGTTGTAATATTCTAATAGTACAGAATATATCTCAGAGATCTTTCCTTTTAGAGATTCAGAATTCACCAAAGTCTCCTCCATATTGGAGAGCTTTAGGGATAGTTGAACTCTCTTTTCATGACTAATTATAAAATGGCGAATTTGCAGATATTTATAAAACTCCTGTCTTGGTATCTTGAACTCTTGCCTTAGGTCAGAGAATGATTTAAGGGTACAATTGAAAAACAGATCTCGAAACTGACATATACCGTGTTCCTTCCACTTTATAAACAAAGATTTCCCAAGTGAGGGTGGCAAATCTGGATTAGGGGAGAGAGGAGCTAACATAGATATTCTAGCAGAGGAGCCACAAAACCTTTTTGCATCTTGCCAGGCCCGAAGAATGTTGTAGATAACATAAGTTCTTGTCACTGGGGGTAATTTTTCCATATTGTTAATGAAAGGAAGAGATGTCAGAGGTATAGGTGAGCATAGAGCTTCTTCAATATCTGTGCAGTGAGCAGTTCTTAATGATCGTATCCAACCAATCATCCCTTTTATCTGCGCAGCCCAATAGTATAACTGTAAGTCAGGAAGACCTAACCCTCCTTTCTCTTTGGTGTTAGTTAGTGTTTTAAAAGATATTCTGGGTGCAGAGTTCTTCCAGATAAAAGAGTTTATCAATTTGTTTACAGTTTTGAAAAAATCTTTATTTAGGTAACAGGTCAACGATTGAAATAAAAAATTAATTCTTGGTAATATATTCATTTTTATTACGTTAATTCTTCCAAGCAATGAAATGGGGAGCAAATTCCAATGTTCCAAATCCTCCTTAATCTTTTTAATAAGTGGGGGGTAGTTTATGTAAAATAAATCTTTGAGATTAGGAGAGACATTCACCCCTAAATATTTAAATCCAGTCTGAGACCAGGTGAAGGGTGAAATGGTCCTTAGCTTATTAGAGATTGGCATGTTCATTAAAAATGCATTAGACTTTGATACATTAATTCTGTAACCTGATATTCTCCCAAATTTGTTTATCAGATCTAGTGCTGCTGGTACTGAATTTTCCGGATTATTTAAGTACAGGATTATATCGTCGGCATATAGTGAAATTCTATTTTCTATTTTATCAATACAAATCCCTGATATTTTACTACTGAGCCGTATGGCCTCTGCAAATGGTTCGATAGCTAAATTAAATAAAAATGGGGACAGGGGACATCCCTGCCGACATCCTCTATGCAGACCAAGTTTTTCAGACAAAGTCCCATTTACACATATTTGGGCTTGCGGATTGCTATACATAGACTTTATCCACCCGAGACATCTATCGCCAATATTGAATTTCTTTAAAACTGAGAATAGGTATGGCCACTCGACCCTGTCAAACGCTTTTTCAGCGTCCAGGGATATTATTAATGCTGGTTGTTTATACAGGGCCGAGTGATCAATTATATTTAATAATCGTCTAACATTATCAAAGGCATTTCGTGTTTTTACAAAACCAGACTGATCAGAGTTGATAAGTTTGGGCAATAAGTTTTCTAATCTTCGGGCTATTAATTTGGATATTATTTTAAAGTCAACTGGGAGCAATGAAATAGGGCGGAAAGAGCTACATTCGGAGGCATCTTTATCTTTCTTATGTATCAAGGATATTGCAGCTATTTTTAATGCTTCGGGGAGAGTTCCATTTTGAACAAAATCTTTAATCATTGGCATAAACAAGGGCTCAATTTGGGGCCAAAAGGCCTTGTAGAATTCGACAGAATATCCATCCAAGCCCGGTGCTTTTCCAGTGGGGAGAGACAAAATAGCTTGAAACACCTCCTCTGGAGTGAATGGAGAATCTAGTAGTTCCTTTTCCTCCTCAGATATTGAGGGCAAGGATATCTTCTGCAAAAACAAATTAATATCTACTTCGGAGGGGTTGTCTGATGTATAGAGCTGTGTATAATAGTCAAAAAAAGAGGATTTTATTGATTGCAAATCATATTTCAATTGACCTGTTGCATTACGTATACATTTTATAGTACGTTCAGCCTGTTCCTTTTTGAGTTGATAGGCTAAAAGCTTGCTTGGTTTATTGCCATATTCATGATAGTGCTGTTTAGTAAAAAATAAAAGTTTTTTGGCATGATCAATTTGAAGTAAGTTAAGACTATTTCTAACAGTGTTGAGCTTCTTCTTGTTTGCCTCTGTAGGTGACTGTTTATGAAGTTGTTCTAAGCAGGAAAGCTCCGTTTTCAATTGTTCAGTTTGTTTATTTATCTTTTTTTTCCTTGCAGATGCATATGAAATCAGTTGTCCCCTAAGTACTGCTTTAGCTGCGTCCCAAATCACTGCAGGGGTGACAGGGGAGGCCGCATTTTCTTGTCTGTATTGTTCCAGCCATTGTCTAATATTATTACAGGCTTCTGTATTCGTAAGGAATGAAGAATTAAATTTCCAGTACCCTGTTGAGTGAATCTGTTCATGTAGCAACAGCCGAAGGTAGACTGGTGCATGGTCTGATATAAGGATTGAACCTATACTACAAGAACTAACAGAGGGTAATAAACCCTGTGGTAGGAGAAAAAAGTCCAATCGAGAATATGTCTTGTGTCTTGCTGAATAAAAAGTATAATCTTTAACTAAAGGGTTAAACTCTCTCCACACATCAATAAGGCCTGCATCATTAGAAGCCAATTTTAAAGCATTTGACGCATTAGGGTTAGAAGCAAAGGGTGAAGATTTATCTAAACTACTTTCCATACAGCAATTGAAATCACCAGCTATTGTTCCAAATTCTGTATTATATTGGCTAAATAGGGTAATAATTTTTATCATGAATTTAGGGCAGTCTACATTTGGGGCATAGATGTTGAGCAATGTAAATTCCTTGCCGTAGAGGGTTCCATGTATAAGTACATACCGACCTTCTGGGTCAGTATATTGTTCTTTAAGTATAAATGGAAGATTTTTATGAATCAGTATTGCTACCCCCCTTTTATTACTTGAAAAACTTGAAAAATATACCTGTCCTACCCAATCTCTTTTAAGTTTTTTATGCTCCTCACTGGACAGATGTGTTTCCTGTAGTAGAGCAACATCAGATTTTTCCTTTTTTAAGAATGTAAGGATTCTTTTACGTTTAATAGGATGCCCTAAGCCTCTGACATTAAATTACATTATATTAAGTATATTATTCGCCATTAGAAATCACATGCATCCATATTTTGTTGTGTGACTCGAAGTAATAGAGAAGTGTAAACATAATAATAATAAATAAAAGAAAGAATGAGAAAAAATAAATAAATAAATAAAATAAAAACACAACGAACACCCCCCACCCCAAGAACAAAAGCCTAGTCCCCACATAACAAGGCATCTTAATATAACCACAACTTTCCGGTAGCACCTAACTAAAACGGCCAACAGTCGGTGTCCACAACAACGCGTTAAACAGTATATTAACATAAAAACGTTAGGCTAGACATAGATTACAGATGTACTTTTTGAATGAAATAAAATACAACAGATCTCCCACTATTTAGGTAAACCAAAAGGGATATTTAACTTAAAGAGAGCAAGATTTTGTATAGGGATCGTTATAAAATGCAAACAAAAATAATAATATTAATACAATTCAGGAAAACGGGAATCATGTGTTCAAAGTTAGTACTGGTGGTGAACGGATAAGTTCAAAATTGAGTCTTTAGTTATATAACAGGAGAAATATATCTATTCCCAAACAAAAGGTTCAACCTGGTCTTCAGTTTACGGTCATGTAGTGCTGATGCTGCGATGGAACTCCTCGGCCTCGCGCGGTGTGAAGAACAGCTGGATCTTACCGTTGTGGAGCACCCTCAGCTTACAGGGATGGTAAAACCCGCGGAAGATTCCCATGCTCAAAAAGATTTTTTTAACATCGTTAAACTCACGCCTCTGTCGAATCGTTTCTGCGGAGAGATCTTGAGCAAATGAGATTTTGGATCCATCGTGGATAATATCTCGACTTCTCGCGTTGCGCAGTACAAATTCCTTGTCTTGAAATTTGAGAAAACGGACGAGCACCGGTCTGTTCTGGTTAGGGGTTGCAGGTGCCAGCGTACGATGGGCCCTTTCTAATGTGAAGGATTTCTCGGGTTCAAGGCCTATCCATTGAGGGAGTATGTCGTGTATAAAGTCTAATAAAGAGCGCGTACCCTCTGCTCCTTCCTTAAGACCGAACACACGGATGTTTTTCCTCCTTCCGCGGTTTTCTAAGTCGTCCGTTTTCTTTTCCAGATGTGCAATCCTTTTGGTCGCCGTGGTCAACTCAGATTCTGTTTTGTCAAGTCTGTCTTCGATTGCAGAAATGCGTGACTCCGTTTCCTCTATGCGTTTCTCGTTGGCAGAAATCTCACGTTTGATGTCAGTCAGGCTGTTTTCCAAAACTGAGACAGAGCTTGCCATTAGTTCGAGTCGGTTGTTTATGCCATCTAGCTTTGATCCGAATTCGGAGCGAAGCGCTTTCAACTCAGTTAGCACCTCAGCCATGTCCGCCATGTTGCCAGCCTCTGCACTTTCTGTCGAAGGTAATGTTTTCGCGATTCGTGTACTTGTCTTACGTGCTTTAGTAAAAATATCGCATTCCTTCAAAGGCAGTGGTTTAGGCATAGCCAGACCCAGGTTAACAGTCAGTTTGTAAAAGGTAGGAATAGTTTTTTACGCGAAGTTGTGGAGAGCTCTCAAACTACGCAGCCAGCCTCGCCGAGCTCACGTGCGCCCCCATCTGTACAAATACTTTTGTATAAATGTTTATTACTAACTTTTCTATGAACATGAGTTGATTATAACTGCACATAAATGACAGTGCGAAGTAGCCTACTGTAACGTCTGCAATTATATAAAATAAATAAATGCAACATATTTGAACACATACAAACCCTTACAGTCTCCGATATGTGACCACTTACAGATAAACTACACACAGCAGACATTTAGCCCTTATTTAGGTTAAAAACAACATGAAATACAGCCCACAGTGAGCAAACCGCTCATGATTAAATGTGTCTGTAATCTTCACCAGCACATGTAACCTCTGTTAGAAAGTAATTCCATCATTCCGAGTTCATAATAGTCCAAAAGTTGATGATAATAGTTAAACATGGCAGTTTGATCACGTTTGCTGAAAAAATAATGTGCTCCATTTTTCCGGCTTCTCCTTTTGTTTTTTCACGCGTCACTCTCGTGTTTGTCAGTTTCTGATAGGATCGGGTTTCAAAAGCACGTCAGTAATCATGTGCACGTTATTATTATCAGCTCAAGAAGTTTGTTATTTCAAATATAGATGCGCGGCGAGCGCAAGCAAGAAAGCGAAACCACTTCCGCTTTAGACTGGCTCGTAAAAAACTACGGGACACAGGGTAAAATCTGCTCTTTTTTTTTTGCTTTGTGGCTGTTCATCAAGATGACGACAAGGTTCGTTTGATATATATATAAATAGTAATTACGCTGTAATCTCTCGGCTGTGTTAAACATGTCGGCGTCTTTGTTTTCATTCTGGCTTGTTGCGTGAGCGAATGACATGTCTCTGTAATCAATCAGCATTCAGCTGCGCATCTAGCTCTGCCTTTTGGTACTCTTTCGAAAGGGTGCGGAAAAAGTGGTACGGTACGGTTCGATTCGGTACGTCTTTTGACAATGGAAACGGCAATAAAACGTAACGAACCGAACCACTCAGTGGAAACGGGCCACTATATTCAGCATTATAAAAAAGAATCATTGAGACACAAGTTCACACATTCATAATGGAGCCACAGTTACAGATGCATCACAAAACTGCACAATAATAATAATATTGATAGTCAGAACAATAATAATTAATATAGCTGCAAGCAGCAATTAAGAGGCCAAGCAGTCCAGAATGAGCAGCTTGACAGAGAGTATCAGAACAAGTGGAACAAGTGGAACAATGAAAAAAGACATTTGAAGCTTATTCTACTAAAATGATCAGAGAATCATGAAAACACGATATGAATGAATGATATAATGGTTTAGGTTACGCCGTTAATAACTGTATGTGGTGTGATCAGCGTGAGAGGACAGTTGTTGTTTTGTTATTTGACAAAAGGATGATTCAGCTGTATGTTCATGTTCATTCTGTATAATGTTTATTATGGAGAAATTTATGGCTGAAGTAATCATTGGTCCTCCATTTACCTTTTACTTATATTTTTACTTATATAGTTTATTAATATAGAAATCAGTTTCCATTATTATTACATACATTTGCTACAGCTTAATAAAAATGTATTCTGATGCAGAAGTGCCACCTGAAATTCTTCTAAAATCTGCATTTTCTTCAGTCTCCTACATTTTGTTCAGATATTTAAGCTAAAAGGCAATTAAAAGAACCCATTTAGCACCATTAAATGAAATTCTGAACCCACACACAGAAGAAAAGTATTTTAGGAAAAAAAAGATCAATAATGTGCGTCAATAACGTCTGCAATTATATAAAATAAATAAATAAATGCAGCACACATACAGACCTTTACAGTCTCTGATATGTTACCAATTACAGAAAAACTACACACAGCAGACATTTAGTCCTTATTTGGGTTCAAAATCAACCAGAAATATAGCCCAGTCACTGCAAACCTCTCATCTGTTATCATCTTTAATCTTCACCAGCACATGTAACCTCTGTTAGAAAGAAATCCGCCATTCCCGAGGTCATAATAGTCCAAAAAGTGATGATAATAGTTAAACAGGGCAGTTTGTTCATGTTTTAGGTTGCTGAAAGAATCATTTGCTCCTTTGTTTTTCCGCCATCTCCTTTGTTTTTCGCACTTCACTCTCGTGTTTGTTTGTTTGTTTCTGAAGGGATCAGATGTCAGAAGCACTTCAGTAATCACGCGCATGCTATACTCCTCAGCTCAAGAAGTTCATTATTTCAAATATAGACAAGCAGCGAGCGATCGCAAACTCTGGAGAAAGTAAAACCGCTCACGCTTCAGACGGGCTCATAAAACAACAACAGGACACAGCAGATTTTGTTCTTCTTGGCTTTGTGGCTGTTCATCAAGACAATGACAAGGTTTGTTTGAGCTTGAGTCGAACATGACTTGTTATTGTATGTATATATTATAATGGTGTAATGTCCCGACTGTGTTCCTTTGTCTTCATTCTTCTGCTTGTGTATGCGCTGGTGACGTGTCTCTGTAAATCAACAGTGTTCAGCTGCTCGTCTAGCTCCATCTTTTGGTACCCTTTTGTCTTGCTTGGTACCCTTTCAAAAAGGTACGGTTCGGTTTTTGGTACCCTTTGACAGTGGAAACGGCCATAAAAGCGTACCGAACCATACCACTCAGTGGAAACGGGCCATTAGATACTGTTAACTACAACTACAGTGACAACTACAGTAAATCAATGGTAAATTTCTGCTGTGTTTTCAGCACCATTTCATTTGGAAATTTCATACATTTGTAGTGCCTGGACCATCTAATATGTCCGGTACTTTAAGAATTAGCTCATAAGTTCGAATTAATTTATATTAATTCTCTGGGATTTGAATCAAAAGATTCGAACGACTGGCTCACAGTCAAAATTAGGTTACCACGCTTACGTCATCTATTGGTCCACCCTAATAGAAGTAAGCAATGTTTATCTTTAGTAAATCTATGTTATATTATTACTTGGCCAAAATAACAATATAAACAGAGTTTCACAAGCAAGGTAGCAAGACCATATAGCTGAGGCAGTAACTTAGAAACATATAAAACTCCAACAAGGATCTTAAAATGAAACACAAGTTTATTAAGCTACACACACAGTAAACTACTCTACGTAAAACAGACGAACACAAAGATACACACACACACAGTTCTGCAATGAGTTGATTGACTGAGAATGACCAACTAAGAGTCCCAAACGTCTCGCACGTGCTAATTACTCAGCATTGCAACCTGAGAAAACCACCAAGCAGAGAATCTGACTAGGATTTACTGTTAAACTTAATTAACACCAGCTTCAGCCAGGAGTGAAAGGTTAGGTTGTGTTTACTTGAGTTTCGATGACCAGTCTCACTCATCAGCTGGTTGAAGGGAAGCCCGGCGATTGGTTGCAGCGCGTTTGCGTGTTGGGATGTCCTTTGTTGGAGAGGGATTTTCCTTCGTCTTCTGGAGCGTGGGACTCGTTGTCCTGGTGACGGAGGGTTTGACGTCAGCAAGCGGGAAGTTCGTCGAAAGGGAATTCCTCCACAGTGGCTTGCTCATTGAATGACTTAGGAAATCAAAGTTCAGAGAAGTTGAATGACTGACCGTACTGCTGGATGGGACGGCGGTCCGCGTGTTCACGGTAAAGCAGTTATAGGAGCAGGACAGGGTCAGACTGAGTTCATGCGAGTCGCGAACGTACACAGAAGCAGCGTGGGCTCCTGTGATCGGGGTCTCGTTGCCGTGGTGACGGTAAGGCAGGCAGACGCAGGTCTTACGGGGTGATTCTTCCGAGAGCGATGTCTGGCGGCGTGTTGTAAAAGCGGGAAGCGTGCAACGCAAAGTTTGTGTGTGGAAACCCCTTAGTGAAACCAAACAAAAGCAATACAGTTTGTGGGTTTAGGGTTTTATAGTGGGCAGGACTTAGGCCAGCCTACTCTGTGGTTGTCCAATAGCCGTGGCTACTGAGTGAGGCCAAGCCTCTCTTCTCCCTGGTCATTCACGCCCAGGGAGTGGTTATCTGTGGTAACGCGTTGGAGATAAACTTAATTTACTGTTATCAAAAATTCAACGAAGCTCTATAATTAACTGCTATTTGCAGATACAGTTTTATCATTTCCACCAATGTTTCCTGAGTTCTTAGATCAACATTTTGATATCAAGAACGACGGCCTTTATCAAATACAGTTAATTACGTGCATGCCACACGCTGCATTGTTTTAATTACATGCAACAATATGGTAAAAACACTTGCTTACATACATAGTAAAACGTACAAAACTATTAGCAATAAAACATTGAAATAAAACACACTTTTAAACGTGAATTGTCCGAAACTGGCGCGGGCCTTTTGTTCAGAGAGTAATAACTGGATTATCTTCCCCGGACAGGAAAGGAGGCGGGTGACGCTGAAAACCAGATACAGACAAATGGGTCTTTCTTCCATTGGTTTTGGAATTCAGTTATCACAGTCATGTGAGCGGCAGATGGCCCAAATGGCCAGGATAGGCCATTATGTTGTAACTGGGGGTTACAACACTTCTTTGTTTTAAAAGGGGAAGAAGAGTGTGTATTGGAATTAAGGCCCAATCCCAATTCTATTTTTGTACCCCTACCCCTTCCCCTTCCCCTTGGCCCTTACAACCGAGGGTTAAGGGGAAGGGCTTTAAAACTTACCCCTAATTGGGACAGCACTTCAACACCTGCACACGTCATCATATGTCATCACGATCTCTTGCTTCATATGAGATCAGACGATGGCGACTGCTGTAGTTATTCCAGTAGTGTTATTTTGTGGTGTTTATCTTCAGGAAATCACTGAAGGCATATATTATGTTATCATAAAGATCTAATGTGGCAATAAGATCGTAACTGTACTGTGTATTTACACAGTGGCCATATTCATCAATGTAAACACACGAAAACAACACTAACATTATAGCAGACACTGTAAAAAGCTAATTTTCAGCCACTAGACTGCTCTGACAGGGTATTCGAGTGTTATCGAGTGACAGAATGTTGTAGGACTGTTGTACAGGAGTTATTATTAGGGATTATAGATCGCGAAATTTAGCGGGGTTTTTTTGGCGTTTTTTTTTTAAAAAGCATGACCGTAAAACATGAACGCGGTTATGAATATAATAAAACATGTGTTTGTTTGTCGTAAAAATTCGTAATAATGACAAAAAATACTAATTTGTGGATCTCCTTACTTCCGGGTTCAGCTATACTGCCGTTGTGGCAGGTGTATTCTGGGAAATATTCTTACCCCTCCGTTTCAAGTGTGCTCCTGAAAAATCTTCGTTCGAAGGGGTGTATACCCCTTGCCCTTAGCCCTACGCCTTCAAGCTAAAGAGAATTGGGACACCCCTAGCCCTTGGCGGGCACGTGCAAAGCGAGGGGTAGGGGTAAGGGGAAGGGCTAAGGGGTAGAATTGGGATTGGGCCTAAGCTTCGGGCGATACTTAATTAAGAAGGAGAGGCAGGGGGAGAGTCTTCTTTGACTGCAAAATTTTAACTCCGCTTAGAAACATGGCTGAGTTACTACACATTTCCCAAAAATGGTTCTATGGACTGCCATTGTAGAATATTTTAATCGCTCTATATTAAAGAATTATCCTCAATTTAAATAACAACACATTCTCCAATATCTTTTAAATGTGTGTTGACAGGGTTTAACACATTTTGGGTGCCATGAATATTGAAAGAGTTGAACTCTTTCAGACGAAAATATTGATTTAACTATTGCCTACATCCGATCCTGCTGTCAAGTTACATGTAAAGACAAACAACTCAAAAACCAGAGGACTTGAAAAGATGAAGAAATACATTTTTCCAGATCAAAGTGCATAGAGGATGGATCTACAGATATTTCATGTGATTAATGAATGACTCAAACCTGATAGAATATAAAATAATTAATCATTTCCCCTATCTGCAAATAGAGCAATGAAAGAATCACTTTATGAAAGGATTCGTTATTGCAGAGTCACATTAAAGATTTGTTCCAGAACGACCCATCAATATTGCAAGTTTGCATATTTGTACATTAAGGCCCAATCCCAATTCTATTTTTGTACCCCTACCCCTTCCCCTTCCAACCGAGGGTTAAGGGGAAGGGCTTCAAAACTTACCCCTAAGAATTGGGACAGCACTTCAACACCTGCACACGTCATCATATGTCATCATGATCTCTTGCTTCATATGAGATCAGACGATCGCGACTGCTGTAGTTATTCCAGTAGTGTTATTTTGTGGTGTTTATCATCAGGAAATCACTGAAGGCATATATTATGTTATCATAACGATCTAATGTGGCAATAAGATCGTAACTGTACTGTGTATTTGCACAGTGGCCATATTCATCAATGTAAACACACGAAAACAACACTAACATTATAGCAGACACTGTAAAAAGCTCCTTTTCAGCCACTAGACTGCTCTGACAGGGTATTCGAGTGTTATCGAGTGACAGAATGTTGTGGGACTGAAGTACAGGAGTTATTATTAGGGATTATAGATCGCGAAATTTAGCGTTTTTTTTTTTCGTTTTTAAAAAAAAGCATGACCGTAAAACATGAACGCGGTTATGAATATAATAAAACATGTGTTTGTTTGTCGTAAAAACTCGTAATAATGACAAAAAATACTAATTTGTGGATCTCCTTACTTCCGGGTTCAGCTATACTGCCGTTGTGGCAGGTGTATTCTAGGAAATATTCTTACCCCTCCGTTTCAAGTGTGCTCCTGAAAAATCTTCGTTCGAAGGGGGGTATACACCTTGCCCTTAGCCCTACGCCTTCAAGCTAAAGAGAATTGGGACACCACTACCCCTTGGCGGGCACGCGCAAAACGAGGGGTAGGGGTAAGGGGAAGGGCTAAGGGAATTGGGATTGGGTTTAAGATTACTCTCAGATGTGTTTTTCAGTGTTTCTGACTGACTGAATCTCATTTGTAAGGTTTCTCTCCAATGTGAATCTTTTCATGTGTTTTTAGATTTGATAACTGACTGAATCTCTTGTCGCAGTGTGAACACTTGTACGGTTTCTCTCCAGTGTGAATCCTCTCATGTTTTTTTAGGCTTCCTAACTGACTGAATCTCATGTCGCAGTGTGAACACTTGTACGGTTTCTCTCCAGTGTGAATCCTCTGGTGTTGTTTTAAGTTTGCAGCTGTAATAAAAGTCTTCCCACACTCAAAGCACACATACTCTCTCACACCAGTGTGGATCTTCTGATGATTTCTTAAATTTGCTTGATTTGCAAAACTCTTTCCACACAAAGAGCATGAAGGATTCTCCTTTGCATGAACTCTAAGGTGATCATTCAGGTATGAAGCCAACAGAAATGATTTTCCACATTGATCACATTTGTGTGTTTTCTCCCCAGTGTGGCTCAACATGTGTCCATTAAGGTTTGATAAGTCTCTGAAACTCTTCCCACACTGAGAACATGTGAATGGTTTCTCTCCAGTGTGGATCCGCATGTGGACCTTAAGATTTCCTTTGTGTGACAGACTCTTTCCACACTGAGTGCAGGTGACACATTTTTTGTCTTTTCTCTTCGGTGATTTAGTTTTTTCTCTCATTTTAACATGGCGTGTCTCCTCGATCAGGCCTGAAATAAAAGTGAAAACACAGTATTTTATATAATTGATATAAAAATGATAGCAGACAACAACTGTAAAATCCTGATTATTTCGGTCATCAATGAGGTACACCGATCTTCCAGTCACTAGGGTTGTGCGATGTTGACCAATTTGGCATCGTACGATGTCTAATGCTGCGTTCACACCAGACGCGGAACGCGCGGATAAATCGTGCTATTCGCGTGTAAATAGACGCGTGAACATTTGAGTTTACTCGCTTCATTCGCTCGTCAAACTCCGCTTCATTCGCGCGTCAAACTCCGGGCTTCTGTCTGCCTGGTGACTGTAGTAGCTTCGTTGCTAAATGGCTAACATGGATTTTATTGATAAATAACTGTGTTTATGTGATTTATGTAGGCTGAAAAACAGCGTCGATACGTTTGGACCAGTGTCTGAGTCCACTAGATACTTTCAGAGGTGCAGCAGCTCTGTGAGCTCATAAACTCCTCCAGAAACTGTACCTGGATGACTGGGGCTTACAGCGGTGCTTCTGACTGAGCCAAGCCCAGTTTGATGAACTGTTGTCGGTGTCGGCTGAAGGATTTCCCCGGGACACCAACAACAGGTGCTACGTCACAATCATGCCCCCACAAGAGCAAGCTCCTGATTTGGTTAACGCGGCGCGAATGTCCGCAGAAGTTCAGATTTTTGAACTCGAGCATTTCGCGTGAATTGCGCATTAAACGCGCCAAACTCGCAAAACGCTCAATTCGCGCCGGCGCCATTCGCGTGTACCGTGCCATCCGCACAATTCGCGTCATTCGCGCCGCGCCATTCGCGCATATCGCGCCGCAGGATGCCTATTCGCGCGTTTGCATTGACTTAACATGTAAATCACTCGCACTTTACGCCTCTTCCGCGTCTGGTGTGAACGCAGCATGATGGGAACATCGGCGATGGACGATGGTGGTTGTTAAATATCAATTAATTAATTTATACGAATTAATTCATTTATACATTATAACGAATTTAATAATTGTAGCCTACCGTTTCACTACCTGACCCACATGGTCTTTGCTTTACCCATAACCAAACCATAAATAAATAAAGTTAGACACAAATGACCACCTGTCAATCACTTTTTTTTCGCGGGACTCTGGCATGAATAGGCAGAGCTGATCTGTGTCCTTATAATGGGCTTTTCCCCACAGCTGGTGGAGGAGACGAAAGTTCATTTGAAGTTCACTGTAATTTGAATTGTGATTAATGATAACTTCCTTATTTTATTATTATTATGAGGAAATAATAACAAGTAAAGATGCTAGGGCTCGACCGTTTCGGCGTATGCGCCTGAAATTTTATGCGACCTCAAATATATATTTGAAAGCATTTGTGCTAGTGCAGAAAATTGTTACCATGTAGGGATGGGCGATATGGCCTAAAATCCATATTGCGATATACATTGCAGCCTCTTGCGATAACGATATATATTGCGATATATAAATTATAATAGAACCATTTCAGAACAGGTTACATAGACCAAACTGCTATTTTTTTTAAGAAATAAAGAAACGTTGCTTGTCATTTTGAGAACATTTATTGTGCAAAAGCAAAACTGTAATTAAACAACACAATGTTGCAGATAAATAAACTAAATGTAGTGCCTTTTAGAAAGAAAGACTTTTCTTTTAAGTCCTTGGTTCCTAAATGCCAAGTTGCAGAGAACAAAAAAACTGGTGTCTTTTTAGTTAAGGAACTTACACTGTACTGAAAATACTTCCAGTATTAAATAGTCAAATAAATTTGTGTATTGCAGATACTTTAAATAAAAACATATTTCTAACCTGCAGCCTAGGTAACACATTTGATTTTAAACATTTTGTTCTCCTAATGAAATTAAAACTGGTGTCTTGATCTGCTCTTTCTCTCTCTCTCCCTCTTTGTGTCTGCTGTAGTGTTGGTGCTGCTGAGAGATTGAGATGCACCAGACAAAGTTTGCGAATAAAGTAATGCAAAAATGAATACAATTAATATCGAAAGCAAAAGCAGATTCTCGGACATGTCCGATTAAAAGAGAATGTATTGTCATCCCAAATAATGAGCTGGATTAGTCTATTTAGTCTTCGCGCTCTTCTCAAAGCTGCTAGCTTAGTTAGAACAACAGTTCTGTATCCAGCGCGATACAGCGCGTCTCTGTGGGTCTAAATGGAGAGCCTGTGAGTCTGTGGCAGAGTGTTCTCAGTTTCTCGTGAACACCGAACCGGGCCGCCACAATAATATATCGGCCGCCCAGGTAAAATCTGTGTGGGAAGCGCTGATGTTCACTAGACAAGCCATGATATGCCATGCATGAGGCTCTCAAGTTGTGCGACACGCAGCCATTCGGTGCCATGCGTTGCTTAGTGCTGTTGTTGATAGCGTCAGCATGTGCTACAGTCACAAACAATAGATTTCCAACGTAATACACCATAAGTTAGTGTGAAGAGCATGTTGTCTTACCGTGGCCGAGTGAATTAAGTCATTAATCGAGCTTATTAAAAAAGAAAATTGCACATGTGCGCCTAAATAAATTTTCCAGTTCGCACACGTCTATTTTTAGTCGCAAATGCGAGCGAAATGGTCGCACTGTCGAGCCCTGTCCAAATAACAGATGTTGCACCAGTCTTTTTCAAGAGCTCCTCTGTTTCGCTGACGCTTTCAGCCATGTTTATTCAAGATGATGCGTTGCAGCCGGCTGCAGCTCGTTGCTCTTAATTTCGCTGGTAGATTGCGTCATCAAAGATGTATTATCGCGATAGTGCAATAGAATTAGAATCTCTATCGTAGGCCAATTTTGTATCGCATATCGTTTATATCGCCCATTACTATTACCATGCGACCTGTTTTCACTGCAAAATCCTCACCGCGTGCACGGATTGAGAAGACATTTATGCAGGATGCATCTTTGCACCTAAAGACGCCAAACGCACATTCAGGAACAGATTAAAACAGTTGTTATGTGATTGTGAACTTGCTGAAGTAAAGAAAGCCCGCAATGCTTGCCCCGTCTTTGTGCTCTTCTTATTGGCCCACTGCTCTAGAACTGAACGTGAATGGATTGGTTAACATCTGCTGTCAATCACTTAGTTAATGCCTTCTGCTTTCACATAACAGGTACAACCGCGGAAATGTGAAGCGCCAAAGATGAGGGAATGAAAATAACACTGACAGATTTAGTTTTAGAAACCACCTAAAGTTAAATAATGGCACATCTTATTAGTGATCATGTGCTGAATGTTAATCCACCATTTACACTTTTCCAAGAGTGGATAAAAGACTTCCAGTGGCTTCAAGTCTGCTATGAAAATAACTAAAGAAATTCACTGTAAAGTCTGTGGGACGGGGGTTGCAGGTAACAGCGTTTGCCACTGAATCTACACATTTTAAGCGTGAGAGGTACTGTATAATCCTTCATTTAATCCTCACGATGCTGTCAGCCGTGCAAGCGGCAGCTATAAGTAAAATATAACACAGCTCATGAAAAGACCGTTATTGCTATTAAGATGACATGCAAATTATAAGTTAAATATCAATATAAATTTGGGGCGGGAGATGGATCACGATGCCGGCTCAGCATCGTGAAGTTTATCAGCCATCGGCCCAACCCTACCAGTCACCTTCTTTATATAAATATTTAATACTTGTCTACACAATTTTTCTTCATTCATTCAATTTCAACAACTGTTGTAATACATTGAGTCACTAAACATTGTTTTAATGACGTTTTTCTACAGGAGGAAAACAAGAATTACTTCCAAACACTTCAGATATAGTCTGTGTTAGTAAATGCAAGGCTAATTATGAAATCCAGGTATAACACTGTTGGACAACATTTCAGATGACTGTTCTAGAGCCTACAGCTGATCAATCTGTCAGATTCTCGAGTGCATTACAGCAGGAAAGCGGCGAAGGCAGAGAAATCTGTGCGGCCCTAGTCATCCAAAATGGAGCATTTCACACTAAATAAACAATAAAAGTGTGTTAATGGCCAAATATGCAAAAGTGATGACGGGAGCACCACGGCAATGATCCAGCACCTGAATTGCAAACATGTTGGAGTCTTTGATGAGGAGGAAGGGAGCAACAGCAGGGTAAATCACTACAGAATCCTACTTTTGTTCTGTTTTGAAGTGAGGAACATAATGTCCCTGGTGCTGGGGTTTACTTGTTATCCAGCTTGACAAGCAGAACGTGAAAAATTCAAACTGAGCTTTGGCGTGTTGGCTGGTGCTGAGGCAGAGAAAGACGTGTCATATTATCACAATTGTGCTGTTTTAAACCACTCAATGCTTATTTTATGTAAAACAATACATTTTGAGTTTGTAAAACACAAGAAAGTCAATGGAAGTCTATTAATCTATTCAAATATAATTTGCTGATGTGTTTCATTCATATCAGATACAGCTGCACAATTAATCGTAAAAAGATTGCGATCTCGATTTGACCCCCTAGACCACATGTGTCAAAGCCAGTTCCTGGAGGGCCGGAGCTCTGCACAGTTTAGTTCCAACCCTAATTAAATTGTTGAAGCAGGGCTGGAACTAAACTCTGCAGGGCTCCGGCCCTCCAGGGATTGACTTTGACACCCCTGCCCTAGACGATCTTAATCCAGCATTTCTACGATTCTGCCAATCATATTTTCAAGTTCAGGAGAGAAGCAAAGGCGGCCGCACAAGTCTTCACGTTGTTTTACATACAATGTTCAGCAACGTGGACACCTATAAATGGTGTTGAAAGACTCACATTCTGCATCTATAAGGTATAATCCACCCAAATGTCATTTCTGTTTTCATGTAATGATGCATTCACGGCCGCGAAAAAACACGTGACGTGAGCTGTTACCACAGAGAGAGCGGACGCACGCTTGTGAATGAAGTCTACTTTAGTGAACAGAGCCTGCATAGGATGTGAATAACAGGTAATAAAGTTGTAAATAACATTCAGTTTGTGGCACAGAGCGATCGTTTGGGAGCCACGCGGGAAGTATGAACCGCACTTAGCAGTGAAAATGAAACCGAAAGCACGTGACGCACATCATTTCATTTAAGGCCGTACTCACACTATGTACAGTTGCCTTGAACCGGGCCGAAGCACGATTGCGCCCCCTCCCCTCTCCCCCGACGGCCCGCACTCACATTACATTCGGACCTGGGCACGGTTACGTCGTCGATGACGCGCAGTTCAGTAAGCGCTTTCGCTCAGCACAGTGGACATTTCATTAGTAAGTTATAGTTATATCGTTTAAGTAGTTTGATATGCGGTGACAAGCAGTCAAATATTTCGCCGAACAGATCAGCCACTTTTGACGCTCATAACCAGGGCCAGACGGAATCTGCGGACGTTTTTTGCTATTTCTGCGGAGAATTTTGGTAAAAATCTGCGGATTTCTGCGGAATTACTTTGGGAGTCTCATAACTAAAACCTTAATATGTTAAATAAAAAATAATATCTTTTTAACTTGTATTTAATGTTTAAAATGCAAATCCAATTAGATTAACTGTAAATAGTTAACTTTAAGTAAATTAACAGAATTAATGATGGGCTAAAAATCTGCGGAAATCTGCGGAAAATCTGCAGAAAATCTGCGGAATTCTGCGCGCGCAGATTCCGTGTGGGCCTACTCATAACCAATCATAAAGTCCTCGTGCTGCAGGAATTAGGAGGTTTGCTGAAGGTGCAGCTGTCGTGCATTGAGGGGTTTGCGTCTTTAATAAACTACGACAGTTTGCATTCATTGAACAGTACGAATGATTAATTAATCCATATCAAACAGATTTGTGTAGGCGAGGACTTTTTTTATTTACGAGGACTTTAGATGGGTAATTTAAGCGCAGATGGGTCATTTAGGGCATATCACAGCCTCATTTCTCGCTTTCAGTTTCGTGCTTAGGTACGCTTGCACTCACACTGTAAGCATACCGCGCCTGAGCCCAATTGAACCGCACTCAGGCCTACCTCTTCCAACCGGGCCAGGGCCGGCCAAGTGAACCGTGCCTGAGCCCGATTCAGAGCACTCACACTTCTTAAACGATCCGGGAAACGGGCCTGGGCACGGTTCGGATAGCATAGTGCGAGTAAGCCCTAAATAATCATATCGAATTTTAGAGTAATGATTACGACAAGCGTTAATATGTTTTTCTTTCATATCGAACACAGAGTGTTGTAGATGAGAATAAATGTTTAACAGTGTCAGTATAACTACTCTAGCCTATATAATGTTGAATATTATGCAAGAGGGAATCTGATAATGACAAATGTCTGATTTTACCAGTAGAAAAAATGTCTAACAATGTTGTCAATGACAGATTGCAAGCATATGTCTCAAATATAATAATTCAACATCAGTATTATGAACAGTTGTATTCTGAAATAACAATAATAATACTATTATTATATAGTATTCTATTATAGTAGACTCATATTAACCTTTATTTTACATCTACAGAATCGTGAGAAAATCGTGATCTTTATTTTAGTGGAGTTTAATATTAAACTAATTTAGAGAGAAGCGCGCGCTCATGATTGACTCAGCTGGCTCACATTAGCTAATCATGATCCTCCAATCAAAGGATCCCAAAATTCCTATATATTCAGACTCATCTCATTTTTACAACTATCTTTGTCTGGAAGACCGCTTGTATCCGAGAAGCTAAACTTTGATACTCTCATCCTTCCCACATCAGCAATCTAAACTCTCAGCTACTGCTCTTATATCTTCAGCTACCATCACCAAATTTCATCTATACTACTGCAAGATAATGGATAACAACAACGACACCTTCATCACCCAAGCAGAGAATCCCACAAACAGCCCTTCTCTCCTCGTCTCTCCAACAGCAGCCCCACAATGCCCACCTCCGCCAAGCTCTCAACCGGAGCCTGCGGCAAACAGAAAGAGGCCGTCGCATTACCCGCTCCTACACCAGCAGAATCTTACGCCACAGATCATCTTCTCCTTCGACCTCAAGAAACAACAATAATTCACCTACCTCTTCTTACGCCTCTGCCATATCCTCCATCCATCCGCCGAGAAGATTTACAGTTATCGAACTCAGGAAACTCCTCTCCGACCTCGGGATCCACGCTCCCAAATCCTTAAACAAACCGGAACTCATCAAACTGTACTGCAAAGCAACATCGGACTCTCACCATTCCACAAGCCCCCCAACCAGACCAGCAACTCAAAAAACCAGCTCCCGTTTTACACCTTACCCTTAACCACAACAAGGAAAAAGAAAATCAAAATAAAGAAGCACACTTCAAACCACACCCCCTCAAGATCACACCCCCTGGAAGCACAGCCGCATCATTTGACCTCACCCAATCCGATGCAACGAAATTCCACCCAGGACAATCCTCCTGCTAACCCATTCGCTGTACCTCTCTCCACCCCCTTTTCCTGGCCTCCCGCCCCCCCTAGCTCTACTAACAGCCCTCATTTCCCTTCTACTTCTAATGCTCAACCTTCAACTTTCGCTCCTCCAAACGTCCAAAACTTTCCTTTCTCCTTTCAAAACCCGGCCCCAGGCCCCATGTATTCTAACCTGCCTTTTCCTCCCCAAATTCCTCTTATTAACCACCCTTTTTCTCTCCCCACAGCTCACTCCAGCAACAATCCAGCTCAGCATACTGCACTCCCGGCTCAAGTTTCTGCAGCACGCCCTCCATTCACTCTAAACACCGCCACGCCCCTTCCTCCGCCACATAACGCTCTAGTCATGGAACCTCCGCCCATCTCTAACGCCGCACGCAACCAAATTCTGTCAGGTGTGGATATTGATCTCATCACTCTCCTTTCACCAATAGCACCCCCTGCGGCAGATCGCCAGGTGAATTGCGGCGATTTTTCAGTTTCTCTCAAATCCTCAGGTAACATTCAGTCCCGTATTTGAACCCTTTCTGATTTTTTTATTGCTTTTTCCCGGTACACTAATGTTATCTGTTCTGTTTTCCCCCATAGGAGACGCGAGTTAAATGATTACATGGCCATCATCGCCGAACTTGCGCTTTCCTATGGGGGCACTCATCTCCCCATTTCATCCCCCATTTCTCCCCCAAATCAGGATGTCTGCCTAAACTTTAACGTTTCTAGATGTCATAGGAAAACCTGCAGATATCTCCACCTCTGCTCTTACTGTGGCGGAGCCCATGCTAGGGTAATCTGCCCAGTCCTAAGAGCTAATAAAATTTTAAAAACTACCTGTCGACTCCTGTAAATATTTTTCATCTTGCTAGAGAACTGCGTTCTCATCCTGACTCTAATTTTTCTGACTTTCTCATTTCAGGTCTAACTCAAGGATTCCATCCAGGCGTCGCAGCGCTCCCTTCCTTTAATCTTTTCTGTCCTAATCTTCAATCAGCTACATCAGAACCTAAAATTGTCGATCATCTTATTAAAAATGAGATCGACAACCACTTTATGATCGGACCATTCTCTGCCCCACCCTTCAACATTTCACGCATTAGTCCAATAGGCATCGCAACTCGCAAATTCTCAGATAAAAAACGCCTAATTATTGATCTTTCAGCCCCTCACGATTCTTGTTTTTTTAGCATTAACAGCACCATTTCTTTAGAGGAATATTCACTCAACTACCACGATATAGACCAAGCTGTCTCGCTTATCAAAATAGCAGGTCGCAATTCCTGGCAAGCCAAAATTGATATCTCCTCCGCCTTCAAAATCATGCCGATCTACCCAGACTTTTGGCAGCTTTTTGGCATCCATTGGCGTTCACAATTCTACTTCGCAGTCCGACTAACTTTCGGTTGCAAAAGTAGCCCAAAAATTTTCGACATGATGTCAGAAGCTTTATGCTGGATACTATCTAATAATTATGGTATCCCCCATCTTATCCACCTCCTAGATGGTTTTCTAATCATCTCCCTGCACAAACATGCACAAAACGTGAATTGTTATCCATCCTCGGCCACCTTAATTTCGCTATGCGAATTATTCCACAAGGTCGCCCTTTTATAGCTCACCTCCTCCAACTGTCTACGGCGGTCATCGGTTTAGAAGACTCTATTACTCTCTCTAAACCCAGCCGCAATGAACTCCGCTTATGGATCGCTTTCCTTAAGCAATGGAACGGCTGTTCCTTCTTCTACAGCGACCTGTTAGCATCCCCACTAGATATTAGCCTTTATACTGATGCTGCCCCATCAGTTGGTTTCGGGGGTTATTACAAAGGCCACTGGCTTGCTGCCACTTGGCCCCCCCAATTAATGTCCACCCCAGAAAATCATCGTTCATCAGCTCTTTTCGAACTATACCCAATAGTAGCAGCCGCCATATTATGGGGAGATGAATGGTCCACCTCTAGCATTTTCGTTTACTGCGATAACGAAGCCACTGTTCAATGCATAAATAAAAGACGTTCTCATTCACCACCTCTAATGCAGCTTCTAAGATGCCTCATTTGGACATCAGCCAAAAAACAATGTATCGTGTCTGCTAAACATGTGCCAGGTTGCAAAAACCAAATTGCTGACTCTGTCTCGTTTCTCTTCCCAGAAATTCTGGTCATTGGCTCCAGAAGCGGACCCCAACCCAACGCCTGTCCCTCCCTTTTCAGAGATGATATTGCCTTAAGCCACCCTCTCTATAGTCTCTGCCAAACCTCCCCATCCCTCATTCTCCAAGCTGTAGCACCTAGAACTCTTCAATCTTAAATCACAGCTTGCAATACATTTAAACACTTTCACAACATCCATCATTTATCTTTCCCCAACTTTTCCCTACTCTCCATTACTTCCTTCATCTCTCACCTACACACGGGCAAACATATCCAAGCTAGCTCTATTAAAAGTTATCTCAGCGGGATCCAATTTTTTCACAAATTAATCCACGGATCCCCCTCTGACGTCACTTCCAATTCACAAACTTCTCTCCTCATCAAAAGCATTCAAAAAATTCACCCCACCATTCCAGATTCAAGACAACCCATCACTCTTAACATTCTTTCTGCATGCATTTGCACTTTACGCAAAGGTTACATCTCCTCTAACACAGCACGCACTTTAGATGCCATGTTTACCTTAGCCTTTTTCGGCTTCCTAAGATGCTCTGAACTTACCACGACTTCCAAATTTAACCCCTTACTCCACCCCACCATTGCAGATCTAACTTTGCAGGATGAGGAAACCCTTTCTTTTCTCATCAAACAAAGACAGACCAATTCCACAAGGGACATCTTATTTACATTTTCAATATCCCATCCCCCACCCAACCCTTCCAAACCTTCCTAGCATACCTTAATACAAGGAGATTACAAGAAACAAACCCGCTAGCTCCCCTTTTTACTGATGACGCTAACCGTCCAGTATCGCGTTTCTGGTTCCAGAAACACCTTAAAGAAGTCCTCCGCCTCTCAGGATTTCCTCCTGAACCTTACTCCAGCCATTCTTTCAGAATTGGCACTGCCACCACAGCAGCTACCAACGGGCTTTCCCAGCATCAGATCTAGACCCTCGGTCATTGGTCTTCTGAAGCTTTTAAAACCTACATTCGCCTCAGTCATTTTCACCTCAAAGAAGCCCAGTCGGTTTTATCAAAATGCCCATTCCAACATTAATCATTCCTTTGTCACTCTTCTAGGATAAGACATCCAGTCGTTCAATCCTGGCAGATCCCCCAGACGGCTCTGACTCCCGCAGGAGTCAATCTGAACCTCGGCTCTCGCAAGAGTCTCAAGCTTTTATCCTCACCTTTCCGTTTCCCCCACCAGCGTTGAGTGCTTCCGCTGCATCTGTTTATTTTTCTGCCTTTTACCAATATCTACATAAATGTTGTTGTTGTTGTTGTCGTTGCTGTCATGCATAGTTCATTTAACACTTAACGTTTACCATATTCCGTATTGTGCATAACAACCACTTTCCTACTGTAGCTCTCCTCCTTTTCTTTTCTCTTGCCAGAGTTGCTTGCTCCTACTGCCGTAGGATCTTTTTCATTGCTTTTCTTTCATATTGTGTATAGTAATCGTATCAAATTTGTTTTTACAACTGCTTTCCCAGTTCAAATATTTTCAATAGTTCACGTAGTATTCTATGACTTTGTACATTTGTATAGTATCGGCATATCTGTGTTACTTCCAGCTGCTTTTCTTCCTTTCTTTTCTCACATCAGGGCTGTGCGATTCTGCTGCTTCAGTTTATTTTCCATCTAGTTATTTACCAAAGGTCTACATTTCGTAGATCATAAGTATCTCATGTTGTGTAATTCAGCATAATAACACGCTATTTCCAGCAGCACCCCCTTTCTTGCATCCGGCCAGAGTGAGGGCTCCCAGCCCTCCACCCCATGTCTTTCGACTCTCCTCTAACCTTCTTCCTCTATTCTAAACACCACTTTAAGCTCCGTCTCCCACAGGAGTCAACACGAGCTTCAGCTCTCACAAGAGCCCACCTATCACCTTCCCATAGCAGCGCCAAGTGCTCCCGCTACATCAGTTATTTACTCCGTATAGTTTTGCTCCAGTATCTATTTGCTATTTTCTTTCATTTATCCAGCAGCCGGATATAGCGTCTTTGCTTTGCTTTTTTGGGGGTTTTTTGTGTAAATAAGCGGCTGCTGTCCCGTGCGCTTATCATTTGCTTTTTGGGGAGTTCTGAGATCGTCCTGAACTTAATCTCCCCTCGCCCCACAAAGGGAGGGAGCCCTGGACTCGAGGATCCCTTAAGCTGAGGGCTCTCTCCCGGGACAGCACGCCAACCAAGCTTCTTTAATTATGAGCTGAGCGTGAACTCTTGAAATCAAAAAAAAAAAATCGCGATTCTCATTTTAGCCAGAATTGTCTAGCTCTAATATCAGTTACATGTAGTAAACGTAACAATAAAGTTCAATCTATTCTTCTCCCAGTTGGCCAGCCACTTGCTGGCATGCATTTTGGGAGTAACTGATGAATTTATGCGCTGAATCCTGCGTGTTTTGCGTTTATGAATGAGGCATGCGCGCGGACGCAAGTAAACGTGGCGACGCCCATCTCACGTTATAGATCACGATCAAGATCATTCATACATCTTTTAAACAACAAAAACTCTCACTTATATATTTAGCATTTAAACGGAAAAGCATAATAAAAGGGATACATCTGTCATGCAGCGCTATTGTGGCTGTGGTGTGTCAAGTGACAAACATGACGCGTCACCACGGAACCATTAAGGGTGAACGTTCTAAAATAATGATCGCCTAACAAAACTCACTCCCAGGGCCAGACAGACTCTTTTAAACTCACCAGTGAAAGGGGTTAATAACAGAAGTAAAGCAGCGGTGTAGAGTTACTTTGCATTGCAAGACCACAGACACGTTTTTATTCACTCGCCTTTTTTGGATCATTAATTTCCATCTGTTGTCATGTATAGCTGCAGTGCAAAAAAAAGCTTTTTTTACTTGGTCATTTAGTCTCGTTTCCAGTCCAAATTAGGCTTGCCACGATAGACGGTGTTGACGGTGTTATCGGTTTTAAGACGCAACACCGGTGACAACACTTTTCCACCGTGACACCATGCCCAGATGTTTTTAAGTATTCCTTTTTTTAAATTCAATATTTATTTGAATTAAATGGAAAATATAATTCCAAATAATTTACTTAAGATGATAGCATGCAGTAGGCTGTAGTTAAAATCTGAACATAGATACAATGCTTCATATTTCATTTATCATGTGAGGAGAACGAGATGAGTAAAATTTACAGAAAAAGAATGGCGGACGATTTAGTGTCAAAACGCAAAGCAAAAGCGCCTCATTTAAAAAATCCCGTGACCATCATCTCACAGTGTTTAGTAATAAATAATCTTGTTTTTTATTAAACTAAAATTGATTGCCGTGCCACTGACAAGCCAACTGCAGAGATACAAAGAAACCTCGCGGCAACCGCAGTGAGCACTTTTTCCGAAGTTCATGTGTTCTTTTGTGCACTTGATTATTATGAGTTTAATGTTAAAAAAAATCAATAATGAAAAGGCCGACAAGAGTGTATCTGTGTGTGTGTGCACGTCTTCACTGAAGTCTCCCTCTTTTAAAACCGAAAGTTGCTTTGTCTGTCTGGCAATATTTCGGCTTTTAATCGAATGAAAAGTTAATTTAGATGAGCCAATATTAAAAACTTGCAGTAAAGTAAATGTGACGTGCGGCCACACATCGAAACTAAGGTGTGATTTGATCACTCTCTTGCTGTCATCCATGATAGACACCACACAAGTCGAGTCGCCTAATAATTATATTAATTATAATAAAATGAAAACCAAAATAAACAATTCATTGCATTTTTCGTTTGATAAAAAATATACGAAAACGAAAAAAATCAAAGGGTGTCTAGTTTGTATTCATGTGTTTTAATATTAATGAAAATATGCTTAGCCTATTTAACCTCAACGGTGATATACGCTGCCAATAGACAAGCCATTCAAAAATTATATTTTACTGTGTACTGAGTTATAATGTATATTTTACAATAAAAACTAAATGTAGCATGTGCCGCTGTCATTTAAAACATGCAATTCATAACACACCAGAGCTGTCTATAGTCTAAACTTACAGGGAGGTGTTGGCCAATAGTCATACTGCGCACCACGTTATTGAACTCCAATATCTCTGAGGGAGATTATGTTACCCGATAGTCAATATTGACTTAAAAGAAATTTAAAAATAAAAGGCATTTTAAAAAAGGAACAACACGCAAATCAAAAAATAAAACTGGTCCTGTACGCACTAGTCATCTTGCCACTGTATGCTGTGTGGGCCCGTCAACTGCCGCTGGTAAGAGAGAGAGAGCGCGCGCGCACGTGAGAGCTTAAAGCCGGCATCAATTTAACGAAAAGCAAGATCATGTCATTATAAATATTCTATTAACATACTTATCGAAATATTTATACATTTACATGGTGTTTATTGGTATTGTGTGATCTGTATAGGCTGTCTGATCTTTACAGAAGCTGTAAACTGACACGCGCTCGGTGACCGCACAGTGATGTTCAGCTCTGATGAGGCTCTTTTATTTAGCCTGTAGTCTTTAGATTTTTTACATAATGTTCCATTACTTAAAATTTCTTTCATTTTTTTATTTATAGTTTACATATAAATTGAGTGCTAGCTTGTTTAGCTGTGATCATTATGCAAGATCATATTTCATATTCGGTTTATTCTTCAGTAACCTAAAGATTCATTAATAATGTATTTTATAAATGGAGTGTTTATAAGGAGTAAGCTATTAATATAAAATACATTAGGCTAATTAATATATTAAGACATTGAAGTCAGGTAGGACAACAAAAGACAACCAAAGTAGGTTCCCCCTGTTGGCAAAGGTAACCAAAAAGTATCTTTGTGTGTGCGCAACAAGCTGCGCATCCGAGAGAGTGTTCAGCACGATGGGGAACATAGTGAGCCCCAAGATCCCATCAGAGATGGTCAACATGTTGGGTTTCCTGGCAAAGACCATGTAGACTGCACTGTTAATAAAAAAAATGCAGTGTTTTTGTTTATTTATTTATTTATTTATTTTTAAAGACTGCCGACCTGTCATTTTTGTATGTCATTTGGAAGTGTTTTTTATATTTGTTTCTTGTTCATTCGTTTAATCTTATTTAAACTTTGTGCTATTTAATTACTTATATTTCTATTTTATTTTCTTATTCGTTTTAAAAACATTCTAACATAAGTATTAAACGTTCTATGGTTGTTATTTGTTTGGTTCCAATTTTCTGTTTTTTTCAGCCTGCAGCATTGTTGTTTTTTTCCCCATTATGTTAATAAAAGTTCTGTGTTTAATAACAGTGATTTTTTCGTAGTTTGACGCCGAATTGCCAATTCCCGAAAACTGAAAGTGAAAGTATAATACGCACGCATTTATAAGCTATTTAAAAGCAGAAAAAAGAGGAAACGCCAACCCCTACGGTCATACCGGTATTACCGGTGTTGTCACATGTCGATTAACCGGTGGGGAAATTTCCTCATCGTCACAACCCTAGTCCAAATATGTAAAAAATCTTAAATCAAGACTAGACAAAAAAAAAATGGCGTGAGAAAATTAAGTGATGCTAATTAAGATTATTTTTCTTACCCCATTGGCAAATCATTTTGCTTGTTTTAAGCAAACAATTATTTAATTTTGAGGTGTTTTTTTTTAAGAAAACAAGACATCATTTCTATGTCATTTTATCCCCCGGTTTCACAAACAAGGTTTAAGGCTAGTCTTGGATTAAATTGCATGTTTGAGCTGTCTCAAATGAAAATAACTTGCAGTGAGATGTCTTAAAATATGTCAGTGTCATTTTTTGTTTACAGGTGCACACTAGTAATGTATTTTTCTAAGGCTGATTTTATAAATGTCGCTTAAATAGCCTAATTTAACTAAGGTCTAGTCCTGGCTTAAGCTAAGCCCTGTTTGTGAAACTGGGCCTATATGTCTAGTACAGAGGTCTTAAACTGCCGGCCTGCGGGCCATTTGCGCCGCGCCCCGCCCCAAACTGCGCATCTGACATCAAAAACATAACGAGATTTGGCCAACCAAAACATATTTTTGAATCACTATCATTGTTGTGCAGTCACATATAGGCTAGCCCAGGGGTGCTCAATCCTGTTCCTGGAGATCTACCTTCCTGCATAGTTCAGCTCCAACCCCGATCAAACACACCTGAACCAATTAATTAGGACCTGACAGCACTTGATAATTACAGGCAGGTGTGTTTGATATGGGTTGCAACAGAAATCTGCAGGAAGGTAGATCTCCAGGAACAGGATTGAGCACCCCTGGGCTAGCCATTCAGTGTGTGGTCGAGAGGAAGACACATGCATATTATTTCTGGGGCTGATTTAAATGTTGAAATATATGTGCGCAAGTGCTCTATTTTTACTAAAGCTTTATTTTTGAAAAGATTCAAGGGTCATCTGATTATTATCAGTTTTATACGACCTGTATTGTGTTGTACAAACCAGGGGCGTAGCAACCGGTGGGAACGGGAGGGATACGTTCCCCTCACTTTTAAAGCCAGGTCATTTATAAACAGGTGATTAATAATTAAGTGAATATAAACTTTTGGATCTCTTTCAGCTGTCCCCGCACTTTTAAAATGTCCGCTACGCCCCTGGTACAAACACATCTGGCTTACACGTTACGCTGGTGGTGTTGTTGTAGATATACAAAAAGAAAGATACTGAGAAGATCAATTACCAGTAAAGTCACTAAAGTTAACAAATAAATTAACAAATTGGAGAGAATAATAATATTTATTATTATTATGCCTATTATTAAATTGTAGTATTTTCAGAGCAGTTTAAACTACCCCTTCAATATGTAAGCAGCTTTGACTGCATATACTCAGGGGAAGAATGTCTGAGTGCATCAGTTACATCAGGTTTTACACTTTTTTGTTGTGTTTGAATGTTAAAGCGGCCCTCCTATGAACTGTCAGTCACTGATATGCCCCCCGCCAATTTGAGTTTGAGACCCCTGGTCTAGTATGTATCTTGATTTAAGATTTTTTTTTTTTAGATATTTGAATTGAAAACAGGACAAAACTACTAAGTTATTATTATTATTATTATTATTATTATTATTATTAAACAGCTCAGGGATGTTCAAGGACAACATGTTTGTGCACTTTCTAAAGATTTTAGTTCTGTTTTTGAATAAAAAGTTAGAAATTAATGCTTTTCTTTTTTTTAAAAATCAGATTCATCAATTAATCGAAAAAATAATCGACAGATTATTCGATTATTATAATATTTGTTAGCTGCAGCGCTAAAAAGTACAAACATTTGAGTGTGGAACAGAAGAGTCAGCAAACTTTGGCACACACCCCTTCCTCATTAACAGAACATTATGCTGCTTAGTGACGACCCCTTTCAATCAACCATCCACATTTCTTTCATATTTAATTTCCTGCATTATTGGAGATTCAGCTGTGTGTTAATCTGTTATTCACACGTCTTTCATGCAGAGAATCTCCTCAGGTCTTTGGATATTAATAATGTATTCAGAAGTTAATGATGATTCGTGTAGCGGTAGTAATGGAGCAAATGAATGCTGGAAAATAGTAAAATACTCAAAGAAAAGGAAGAAAACGAGCAGTCCAGCTTACAGAACTAAAATGCCTATCAGTGCTTCACACCCCAGTCCGGCAGGTGACAGTAGAGCACCTTAATGTTGGTTCACCAGCCGCCATAAAACATCTGAAGAAGAAGAGTCCTGTGGAGGAGCTCCAGATGGATACTTTAGTTTTGTGTTTACTTCATGATTAAAGTTCTTGCTTCTAAATAGGCGAGTTTGAGCTACGAGTACAGTAATAAAGACAAAGAAAACAGTCTTTAGTAACTTAATAAAGCTTAATTATTACTTGCTTTTTTCTGTAACAAAGTCGGAGTTAACGTTATAATTCTGTCAGAATAACGTGAATTTGCATCTTAATCCTTTATCTTGCTTTTGTGCGATACCCTCTAAAATATGAACTGATAAATAAGGAAAGAAACATAAATAAGGAAAGAAACATACCTGTTTGCGTCTGAAATATCAGCTGAAATAACAAAGTCCAGCGTTCCTGATCGCTTCTGTAGAGGAATTTACAGTTGAGACTCAATATATACTGAATAAAGGCAAGCAGCTGAAGTGTCCGTTAGATAAACAGTCTGGCAGCAGAAGGTTAAATATAAAAGCTGGAGTGTGTTGACATTTCTTCAGCTCTAAACCTCCACACGAGTTTTCCTTGCTCTGAGCTTTTACTCGGATAATGCCTCTGCTAACTGTGTGCTCAGCACTACTGCCATCTAGAGGACAACAACAGCAACATCCACTAATCGCCACATCCCCTTTCATTAGAGAGAAAACCTCATCTGCAGAGCACAAACAACCCATATAAAACATAAAACTCTCCAATTGTGACTAAAAGACAAAGTCACCTTCACACATTTTAAATAGAAGTACCCACATAAAATAGGTACAAATACTATATAGTGTTTTTACAGTAGTAAAGTAAATGAATGAATCTGTTACTGATACAAGCAGGGCTTAATTTGAGCCGGATCCTGTTCCGCAATCTTTCCCAGCAGTGCTTTGCTTTGTTTATGGGCGATTGTAAGTTCACGCTGGTGACGCCATCATGTGGTTTGTATTTGAATGGCGGAAGGCGGGAACGCGTGTTCCAAAATAGAATTAGTGTTCCAAACCGCAGAATGTTGATAAGAGGATGTCAAAGGTTCTGGTGTATTTCCGGCTATTTCTGTAAGAAATCTGAAGTACTTCAACCGCTAATATTGCCCACAATATTATTATATCTTGGACGCGAATCGATCAGAACTACATACTCGGGAAAAGTGTAAACAAACTACAAACATGGCGGACGCGCGAGGCCAACCGTCAAAAGTAGAGAGGCTTCGGTAACATTGTTTGAATGGCTATTAATTAACATCTAGCCGACTGGAAAATATTTAAATCACGTTTTCCACGTTATATTTCATCTGCAACAACAATGTGAACTAATATAAAGACGTGTTTGGACATTACCTTCTGAATGTATAGTTATCTAAATACCTGAGGAGATTTCTCAGCATGAAAGACTCGTGAATGGCAGATTAACCTGCTGCTGCTTCTCCAATATGGTTGGGGAAAAATAAATAAATAAATATGTTGGGGAAAAATGTTAAATACAATTTTAATAACCAGGAAAAAAAATTAACAGAAACATACAAAATATAAAATTTAGTTGAAATGTTGTATTTTGTTGAAAAGTTTGTATTTTTTTTGTTTGGAATAACTTATATGAATTTAAATATATGGTCACACTTAATTTTGATGGTCTGTTTGTTGAATTTAAGTTACACTGCATATGCCAACTGATTCCATTAGATTATAAGTAGACTGTTAGGTAGGGTATATAAATCGTTATATATATGGTTGAAGTCAGAATTATTAGCCCCCTTTTGATATTTTTTTTCTTTTTTCATTATTTCCCAAATTATGTTTAACAGAGCAAGAAAATTTTCACAGTATGTCTGATAGTATTTTTTCTTCTGGAGAAAGTCTTATTTGTTTTATTTCGGCTAGAATAAAAGCAGTTTTTAATTTTTTAAACACCATTTTAAGGACAAAATTATTAGCCCCTTTAAGCTATATTTTTTCCGATAGTCTACAGAACAAACCATCGATATACAATAACTTGCCTAATTACCCTAACCTGCCTAGTTAACCTAATTAACCTAGTTAAGCCTTTAAATGTCACTTTAAGCTGTATAGAAGTGTCTTGAAAAATATCTAGTCAAATATTATTTACTGTCATCATGACAAAGATAAAATAAATCAGTTATTAGAAATGAGTTATTAAAACTATTATGATTAGAAATGTGTTGAAAACATCTGCTCTCCGTTAAACAGAAATTGGGGAAAAATATAAACAGGGGGCTAATAATTCTGACTTCAACTGTATATTTACTATTAAGTGACTATAAAGTTAACCATTATTAAGAGGTTAAATAAATTAAAATGGCATTAAACTATGGCAGGTAAATGTTAACATTACTTTGATTAAGCTTGAACTTATTAATAAATAAACCTTATTAATATTAAAAAATAAACCATTAATAAACCTGACTTACCAAAATAAGCCTGGCTTTTTCTCCAAGCTTGGTTTATGGAACAGCTGTATGTTCATGTTGAATGTTTATTAGGGAGAAATTTATGGCTGAATTAACCATTGGTCATTTTTGTTTAAAGGCAGTTTATTAATATGGAAATCAGTTTTCATTATTATTACATACATTTGCTACAGCTTAAAAAAACTTATTCAGATGCAAAAGTGCCACCTGAAATTCTTCGAAAATTTCTTCAGTCTCCTACATTTTGTTCAGATATTTAAGCTTAAAAGCAATTAAAAGAACCCATTTAACACCATAAAATGAGATAACTGAACCCACACACAGAAGAAAAGTATTTTAGAAAAAAAAAATCAATATTGTGCGAAATAGCCTACTGTAACATCTGCAATTATATAAAATAAATAAATAAATGCAGCACACATACAGACCTTTACAGTCTCTGATATGTTACCAATTACAGAAAAACTACACACAGCAGACATTTAGTCCTTATTTGGGTTCAAAAACAACACGCAACATATAGCCCAGTCAGTGCAAACCTCTCATCTGCATCTTTAATCTTCACCAGCACATGTAACCTCTTGTTAGAGAAGTTCATTCCGAGTTCATAATAGTCCAAAAGGTGATGATAATAGTTAAACAGGGCAGTTTGTTCATGTTTTAGGTTGCTGAAAGAATCATTTGCTCCTTTGTTTTTCACGCTTCACTCTCGTGTTTGTTCATTTCTGAAAGGATCAGATGTCAGAATCACTTCAGTAATAACGCGCATGCTATACTCCTCAGCTCAAGAAGTTCGTTATTTCAAATATAGACAAGCAGCGAGCGATCGCGAACTCTGGAGAAAGTGAAACCGCTCACGCTTCAGACGGGCTCATAAAACAACAACAGGACACAGCAGATTTTGTTCTTCTTGGCTTTGTGGCTGTTCATCAAGACGATGACAAGGTTGGTTTGAGCTCAAGTCGACCATGACTTGTTATTATATGTATATATTATAACAGTGTCTCGACTGTGTTTTTAAAAATGGCGGTTCCTTTGTTTTCATTATTCTGCTTGTCTATGCGCTGGTGAAGTGTCTCTGTAAACCAATAGCGTTCAGCTGTGCATCAAGCTCTGCCTTTTGGTACCCTTTTGTCTTGCTTGGTAGGCTACCTTTTCAAAAAGGTACGGTTCGGTTTTTGGAACCCTTTGACAGTGGAAACGGCCATAAAAGCATACCGAACCGTACCACTCAGTGGAATTACAACTACAGTGACAACTACAGTAAATCAATGGTAAATTTCTGCTGTGTTTTCAGCACCAATTCATTTGGACACATTTTGGGTGCCATGAGTACTTAAAGAGTTGAGCTCTTTCAGATGAAAATATTCATTTAACTATTGCCTACATCCGATCCTGCTGTCAAGTTACATGTAAAGACAAACAACTCAAAACCAGAGGACTTGAAAAGATGAAGAAATACATTTTTCCAGCTCAAAGTGCATAGAGGATGGATCTACAGATATTTCATGTGATTAATGAATGACTCAAACCAGAGAGAATATAAAATAATTAATCATTTCTCCTATCTGCACATAGAGCAATGAAAGAGTCAACAAAGGATTCGTTGCTGCAGAGTCACATTAAAGATTGCAAGTTTGCATATTTGTACATTAAGGTTACTCTCAGATGTGTTTTTCAATGTTTCTGACTGACTGAATCTAATTTTTAAGGTTTTTCTCCAGTGTGAATCCTCTCATGTTTTTTCTGGCTTCCTAACTGATTGAATCTCTTGTCACAATGTGAACACTTGTAAGGTTTCTCTCCAGTGTGAATCCTCTCATGTTTTTTCTGGTTTACTAACTGACTGAATCTCTTGTCACAATGTGAACACTTGTAAGGTTTCTCTCCAGTGTGAATCCTCTCATGTTTTTTCTTGTTTACTAACTGATTGAATCTCTTGTCGCAGTGTGAACACTTGTAAGGTTTCTCTCCAGTGTGAGTCCTCTCATGTGTTTTCTGGCTTCCTAAATGACTGAATCTCTTGTCGCAGTGTGAACACTTGTATGGTTTCTCTCCAGTGTGAATCCTCTGGTGTTGTTGTAAGACTGCAGCTGTAATAAAAGTCTTCTCACACTCAAAGCACATGTACTCTTTCACACCAGTGTGGATCTTCTGATGTTTTCTGAAATTTGCTTGATTTGCAAAACTCTTTCCACACACAGAGCATGAATAAGGCTTCTCCTTTGTATGAACTCTAAGGTGGTCATTCAGCCTTGAAGCCAACAGAAATGATTTTCCGCATTGATCACATTTGTGTGTTTTCTCTCCAGTGTGGAGCAACATGTGTCTATTAAGGTTTGATAAGTTTCTGAAACTCCTCCCACACTGAGAACATGTGAATGGTTTCTCTCCAGTGTGGATCCGCATGTGGGTCTTAAAACTGTCTTTGTTGGTCAGACTCTTTCCACACTGAGTGCAGGTGAAACATCTTTTGTCTTTTCTCTTCGGTGATTTAGTTTTTCCTCTCATTTTAACATGGCGTGTCTCCTCAATCAGGCCTGAAATAAAAGTGAAAAGACAGTATTTTATCTAATTGATATAAAAAAATGATAGTAGACAACAACTATAAAATCCTGATCATTTCGGTCATCAGTGAAGTACACTGATCTTCCAGTCACCTTCTTTATATAAATATTTAATACTTGCCTACACAATTGTCCTTCATTCATTCAATTTCAACAACCATTGTAACACATTGAGGCACTGAGCATTGTTCTTGTGACGTTTTTCTACAGGGAAAACGGGAATTACTTCCAAACACTTTAAATATAGTCTGTGTTAGTAAATGCAAGGCTAATTATGAAATCCAGGCATAAAACTATACGACAACATTTCAGATGACTGTTCTAGAGCCTACAGCTGATCAATCTGTCAGATTCTGGAGTCCATTACAGATCTAAGAGGAAAGCGGAGAAGGCAGAGAAATCTGTGTGACTCTAGTCATCCAGGATGTTGGAGCATTTCACAGTAAATAAACAATAAAAGTGTGTTAACGGCCATGATGATCCAGCACCTGAAACTCAAACATGTTGGGGTCTTTGATGAGGAGGAAGGGATCAACAGCAGGGTAAATCACTACAGAATCCTACTTTTGTTCTGTCTTGAAGTGAGGAACGTAATGTCCCTGGTGCTGGGGTTTACTTGTTATCCAGCTTGACCAGCCGGATGTAAAAAATTCAAACTGAGCTTTGGCGTGTTGGCTGGCGCTGAGGCAGAGAAAGACGT